>OX376372.1:57450813-58050813 GCA_947369275.1 Nemotelus nigrinus
AAAAGTGAGGGTCGTGCTCGTGGTTGAGAGTCAATAACATTTGAAATTAAGTTTGAGAAATTATTTGAACCTAAAATTGGAAAAAATATTTGAAAGTAAATTTGAAAAAGTATTTGAAAGTGAATTTCATAAGATTGTGTGAAATCAAAGCAAAATTGTGGCTGAAAAAACTGAATTGGGGAAAAAAGAAGAAAAACGACCTGTTATCGAACGAGGGGTGGATAACTTCAAATTAGTTAATTTTGAAAGAAAAGTGAGGAACGTCGAAAATTAAAGAGGCAACGAAGATGTCTTTGGGGCGTATAATGCAATTGAAATTGTAAAAACTACTCAGGAGTTGGCGAACAAGGAAATTTTCTTCTAGTCGTGAATGTTCGTTAGTTGGTGTCGGAGGCAAAAGATGTTGAAGCAGCCAAGTATGCAGATGATCGAGCTTGCGAACGTTTAAAGAAATACACATAGTATTGGAAAAAATTCAGCTAAGTACCTTTTGATAATATGAGTAACTTTTTCAATCGACAAGCAACAGAATTATTATTCGAATACTTCCGTATCATACCTTATGTATAGAAGCATGAGAAGATGAAAATATAACTAATGGAATTCGAAACTATTTGAATTTATGCATCAGAATAATTTATTACAATTTTCTTCTTATTATTTAAAATATTCTCATCTATGTATCGTTATTGTTACTATTGGTGTGGACTATTGAATTACTTTAATGAGTTAGAATAAATATCGTATTTCTAGTTTGGATTGGTAAAGAAAAAAAAAAAAAACCCAATTTTTTGTCATGATTGGAGTAAACCGATCCCGGCCGGGTTTGGGGAATTAAAAGAAAAGAATTTATATTAACTATGTTAGTTACTTCTGAATTACTCAACTATTGAATTGCCTTTTTTCCGTTTCTTTCTTTGTAAGGATCATTAAGTTTTATAACATATATATACAGATACCTTTATCTCATAATTGTGGGTTAGATATTTTCTTATCCTGTTTTTCTTCATCTACTTTTATTGCATGTTATTGAATATTATGATGCTTAAATAAATTTGTTAAAAAAGGAAAAAAAAAAGTAATGATTTCACCTCACCATCGTCTGTCCTTGCATGTTTTGTGGTGTAAAGTGTAATGTCCGCGTGCCGTAGCACCAAAAGACTCCTTCTTTGCCAAAGAAATAAACTAAAGGACCCACGCCAGACTGCGTTACCCGGCAAAATAAGGCACGCTGGGCAAGGTTAAAAGGAGTGCTTTAAAGAATAAAAAACTCTAGCGCACCTGAACCGCTAGAAACACTAATGTTCGAAGAACAGTAGAAGAATCGTGCAGGTTTTGAGTGCATATTCCACCACATGTGCTGCTTATTACGGCCAAACTGTTTGAAATGCCACGTTTTACTTTCGTCTTAAGAATGCATTATAACTCATATGGTGCAAGGTTTCAGATATTACCACTGGCATGAATTTCAACGTTTATGAGAGCAAAACACGGGTTAATTATATTCGTTATCAGTTGCTTATATCACAAAATTTTGAAAGCAGCATCTCATATAATATCAATTAAGAAAATTCTCAGTGCCTGCAGCACTGTAACAGAAGTTGGAGTTTGGGGCAGCGATCCGAAAAATTTGCAGAGCTTTGGGAATTGAAACATTGGTTATTGATTTTCATTGTAAATGTTTCCGGTATGAATACTAACTGTAAGCATTTATTGATACAAAAGTAGCACAACCGACTCGTGCTGGCAACCTTTCGCCAGTATCAAATCCAAGAATATATGAAATCTGCTTCACGGTGTTTAATTACATTCGAAGTTATAGGAGTATAAAGAAATTTAGGGTTACCTGCAGCGAGTTTTTTCAAATGATCGAAAGCTTAATATTTGCTGTTTATTGTCACTACAATATCATTACCATTTGAAAATTCTACGATAAAACCGCTTAATAAAGATATTGCAATTAAACACAAAACCAACAATAGCTGGCAACCCTATCGTGTCTTTTCAACCAAATTTGGCCTGAATAAATTTTATGACAGGTTTCATTAATTGTATGAAATTCGTATTGATTTCATGACTGCACTGGAAGTTATAGTACAAAAAGTTTTATTTTCCTGAGCGAATTTTCAAAACCAAAGACACAAAAATTACCATAGCTGGTAGCACCAATCAAATTTTTCAACCAAATTTCCACCAAACAGAGATTAGAGTTAGGTTTAGCTTCTGTGTCAATTTCATGAAAATCTGGTAACTTATTCACATTTCATAGGGCAAAAAGCATTTTTTTTTCTTTGTAATTTTTCAAGATGGCACCGCTGGCACAGACTTGCCCACAATTCAAAATCGCTTCTATCAAATCTGGTCTTACTTAAGTCCAATGCATTCTGTAAATTTTAGCTGTATCTGATTATTGGTTCGTGAGTTTCCGTGAACAGAAGTTTTTGATGCTAAAAATATAGGTTAACTGGGAGAGGGTTACCGTTCTTGTCCGACATGAAATTTCCAAAGTTTTATTTTGAACGTGTAGATAAAACATAAGATTTATATACAGATTGGTTTTATTGTAAGAAACGGACATTTTTTTGAATATTCGATGGTTTGAATGTTTTCACTTCCAAATTTTTTTTTTCAAAATGAAGACACCAAAATTATCATAGCTGGCAGCTCCAACCGAATTTTTCGACCAAATTTCTACCAAACGTGGTTTAAAGTAAGGTCCAGCAATTGTGTAAGTTTCGTCAAAATCGAACGATTCAATCAGAATTTATAGGGCTAAAAACAGTTATCTTTTTTAGTGGTTTTTCAAGATGGCACCACTGGCACAGAATCGCCCGCATTTCAAAATCACTTCTATCAGACCTGGTCCTATTTAAGGTCAATACATGCTGTGAATTTCAAATAATTCTGCCCATCGGATCGTGAGTTTCCGTGAACAAAAGTTTTTGATGCTAAAAATATAGGTAAATTGGGCAAGGGTTGCCAGGCGTGCCCGTTATACCATATCTTTTTTTTTTTTTGGTTATGTAAACAAAGCACAAGATTTACATATGAAAGGCTTATTTTTGAAGAAACGGCATTTTTTCAAGAGAGACGATGATTTGAAAGTTTTCACTTTCAGTGCCTGCCCTAGCTACAGGGTTGCCAGCACGCTCATTAAAAGCCACATAAATCTACAACTAAATAATATCAATATGTCCTGAAAATTTGGTAATGATTGAATAGCTCTGTCAAAAGTTATCGAAATTTAAAAATTTTCAAATTTTCCCTTCTTCTTTTTAGGCACCCAGCGCACACATAGGGTTAAAAAATTCCAAAGCATTATCCGATTCATATGTAAAACACATTTGAAATTTATTTTATTAACTTTGTTTTTGCGAAAATCATTTGTGCACGAAATAATAGGTATATTAAAAATATCACTTAAATGCCCGCCGGCGCGAAAAGGTTTACAATAACTGACATTTAAAGAGACCTGGACCTATTCTGCATATACACCAATGTATCCTGAAAGTTTCAGCTCAATCGAATGGCGCGTTCTCGAGATTATCTCACTGAAATTTTTTGTACATATATATATATATATATATATATATATATATATATATATATATATATATATATATATATATATATATATATATATATATATATATATATATATATATATATATATAGAAATATGAAATTTTGGCCGAATCGATTTTAATACTAATGTTCTTCGAACATTAGTAAAAAAAATATGCTGCATTGACGGCGGCTCGGCTGAGAGGCCGCGGTGCAACATATGGCGCCCAAACGTATCGGCAATATGGTTGGATCGTTCTTATCTGCTTTCACGAATAGCTTTGCTTTTACTCTTGCTTTATCAAGCTATGTTACAAGTGGTTCATTGATTATCAATCAGGTCGAGCGGTCGTCAATGCAGCATTGGCGCCCCTCTTGTGCTACTGTGTCTGCTTTAAATGTAAAATAAAACTTGTTTCTACAACAGTTAATAAATACAGATTGCGGTGGTTGTCGAGATGATTAGTCAGAGAGAATCACAAAATATCTCCTAATGATAGGATAGTTTTATGTGTATATGAAAACTGTACTGATTTCGTTTGATGATTATCGCGAATAAATTCCTTGCTGGCATGTCTTAACAGCTTAGTTTCGGTCTGTGTCCACTAATTGAGGTGTTGTTCGGTTAGAACTCGTTGAGCCAGACTTGACGCAAATAGTTGTGTGATCATCTCGGAGACAATCATAACAATCTGAAGTCCTATATATTTCCTTTCCCATTTAATCATTTTGTGTTGAACCTTTAATCCTACTCCCGTCCTATCTCATGTCCCACTCCTGATGGTGAAGGGAAGAAATCATTATTTTTTTTTTTTTTGTTTATGCTGAAACTTTTTATTTGTTAAGAAAAGAGAATTTTTCAAGTGATTGATACAAGTTTTCATTTTATTTTCCTTGCTAATATACATTAAGTTTATTCAAATTTTTTATTTTTTTTCTCTCGAACTGTTGAGATTATCACAATTGATCTGCGAAATATTAAGTTTCATTTTTGCAGCTGGATTGGTCCCATTACTGTGTAGAATCTTGTGTTACTTTTTGAAGCAAGTATTTTCCTGTTTAAATTTTGGTTTATTCAACATCAGGCGTAATGCGGCGTAGAACTAATAGCTGGGATCCCAGCTATACGCCCTTCCAACACCAACTGGAACGCCTGAGCTTATCTTCTTCGGTCGCACAAGCCACTCAAATGGTCAATACTGATCGTCTAAAAAAAAGACAAAAACAAGAAAAAAGATCCATCAATCAACCGCACTTGGTGGATCATATAGTTGATTCTGGTAGTCAGGAACCTCCAAGGGTAGCGTTTCGGGAACCTACAGTAAACAATAATGGTTAAGGGGCGAATTTGCCGATGTCCAAATGGAACCTTACCTTTGATGGCTCAAATTCTGGGTTGCCTGCTAGACAATTTATGTTTAGAGTTTTGTCGCTGGCTGAAGACTATCATGTTGCGTTTAAGACTTTGGCAACAGATTTCCATTTATTATTGAGGGGGCCGGCAGCTGATTGGTACTGGCGGTTTCGGGAGTTGAACTACCCTCTTTTATGGGGCCACTTGCGCCAGGAGTTTCTGGAACGGTTTAGCTCGTGTCACTCGGATGCAGATTGTTTAAAGTCAGAGCTGCTTTGCCCTGGCTAAATGCTTTTTCTCAATTTGTTGATCAAGATATTTAAAGTACTTGGACTGAATCCAATCGTACTACTTGACCAAGTACATAAACTTGGACAAATCTTGTATTTGCACAAGTGTATTCACTTGTACAACTTGCTTCCACTATAGGTGCTTATTGCCCAAGTGCATAAACTTGGACGAGAAGCTATATCTGCACAAGTACGTTAACTTGTACAAACTTGCCGCGATTCTAAACACTGAAAGAAGTCTCCAAAACAAAAGGGAACACGTTCTCTTGATGACTGAAACTAGACTGACACTTTATTGAATTCTACTTCACTTATATCTAATTAACAATAGTTCTACATTGCAAAAAAAAACTCACCCGAACGTGGTTCCCATCAAAATTGCAAGCGCAACCTAATCTGTTTGCAGACAAACAGGTCACGTTGCGCTCGCTGTGGGAACCTTGTCTAGCGCGCACAAGCAAATTCCACAATTTCGTAATGTCAGACGCGCTAGACAAAGTACGTTTCGGGTTGCGTGCACATCACACGATGAAGATTTTGTTTTTATGAAATATGATTTAGATTTTATTGTATGAATTCATACACATGATATGCTCAAGATGTTGTTCTTAATAGAGTATATGATTTTGTACATCCTCCCCGCGTTGAACGGTCCGTTCAAACCTCTCCTTGGCTTACTGGCAAGCTGTGTCTTCTTGGTAGTGGTATTGGCCGTTTACATCGATTGCCGCGTTGATGATTATGCAATTTTAAGCCTAAATAAAGTGCAATGGCAATAATCAAAACGAAGCTGATATATCCAATCGTATATTGATGGATATCATGGCTATCCAATCCATTAGAGATAGCAGAGTCTTGAGCGTGTAGTTGTCGCTTTAGCTCTTCAAGTTCCGCAGCATAGGTTTGATGATGGTGTGAAGTTTTATTGATTGAATTGGCATTTAATTCAATGTTCGTGTTGGGCCGATGGACTCGTGTATAAGATGCGCCAAGTTCGCTTGTGTAAACTTGACGACCTTGAATGGTGACTGTGTCAGATTTGAGCGTGCAATCTGAGTCCATTTTGAGAATGCCGGAGCCTTCCAATGTCATGGTTGAGGGCTTGCCACCGCAAACAAGATGAATTATTGCATTTCGTGTGAATGCATAAATCCACTCGTTCGAAAAAAGAATTTGGTTCCACAGGGATGAAGGTTTAAGTTCCGTCAAACTGCATTCGACTGGGGATTGAATGTCCTTCAAGAGAGTGACTTCACAGGTGCTGATATTGGCTTCCTTATGATACAATGGGTGAGATTGTTGGCACATGTGAATGGTTGGTTCGATTTGGTTGCATGTCGCATATTTTTCCTCTGTGAGCGGATAGTACAAATCACGGTGTTGACTGACGATCAAGTATTGGGAGCCGGGAAGTATTGCCAACAGTCGGTTATGCCTTGCTACTGGTATTGGATAGAGTCTGAATAGGTCGAAGGTAATTGTGTTGACGAGTGGGATCTTAAACTCGAATATAACCATGTCTTCGGTTACTCTGGCGCTAATCGACGATAATTTGAACAGCCTTAGAAAATTGTCGTGTGTTGTTGGGAACCGCAGTGTGTCCGGCAAATGCTCCTTTATGTTGGATATCTCCAAGCTAAGTTGTTTCTGCGACAACAACAATGGATTAAAATTTCCGTGTTGGGTGTCGGTGATGGTGCTTACTATAGAGGCCTGAGTACGTTGCAGATTGATGGTAATCAGTGTCATTTGAGCCGACAAGGTCATGATGAGATTTGTCACCTTATTCTGACTATCCTCAGGGTTTGGGCCTCTTACCATGTTGGTCAGTTGACCTAGTTTTTGTTCTATCACCTTGAACCTTTCTTGGGCCGTCTGTTCGATTTTTCCGATGATATTTAATGTGGAGTCGATGATAGACGTTTGGTTCTTCAGCAAGAAGTATAATTTTTCCTGGTTTCCCTTTATACCCTTGATTGTGTGTGCCATTTGGTTGGCATAGTCTTCATCCAGAACACCAAACAAAGATTTCGCGACATTTCCAACAATATTGAAAGCTCCTCTTTTAATTCTGACCTTGAGCAACTGATTGATGTTTGAAAGTTCATGTCGCAAATGCGTGAAGTGGTCGTTTAGCGTCAAACAACTGGTCTTGAATGTTCCTCGTTCACAAAGTTGTTGCAACATGTTCGTCCCGTTTTCTAATGTTGCAATCTCTGTCCAATATGGTCGGAGATCATAGTATATGACAAGCCTCCATTCACTTGTTGACAAATATGCATTTCCTAATGATTGAAAATGCAATCCTGGATGAGGCCCAACAGTTGTGACCTTAACAGGTTCTGCATTCACCCACGGTACCAGTAAGCAGGTCAGTAAGAGTGAGACCAACGACGCCCCTAGTCTCCGTTTTTTGGGCTGATCCTTTGAGGAAGTGGGTTGTGGTTCTTCTTGGATAAATGTGCGCCTTTTAGACTCAGTCGTTTTCGCCTCTGGTATGGTTTCCACACAGGGAGTATCCTCGTCAAGTGGTAGTGGAGCAAGACGATGAATGGCTCGCTTTAAGACACCTGAAGAAGTCTTCACGTCGGCGACTCGAACATGACCATCATCACCCTTATGGACCTTTATAATCCGTCCGAGTGGCCATTTTGCTACCGGAGTGTTGTCTTCCTTGATGAGTACAACCAAACCGGGCCGAGCATCCTGACTATTTTGCTTCCATTTTGATCGATGCTGTAGTTGATTTAAATATTCTTCTGACCAGCGAAGCCAAAATTCGTTTTTAATTTGGCTTACAAGTTTCCATCGAGTCAGTAGTCCCACCCTCAGAGGCTCTGCCTTGGCATCAACCATAGTGGTTGCAGGCTCTCCGATGAGGAAGTGTCCTGGCGTCAACGCTGCGAGATCGTTGGGATCTGATGGCAATGGGGTCATCGGCCGTGAATTTAGAATGGCTTCAACTTCCACCACCAGCGTGTGTAGTTCTTCATAGGTTAAGTTGGCTGCTGAAGCTCCCCTTAGTAGTAAGGATTTAGCAGACTTGACTGCCGCCTCCCACAATCCACCAAAATGAGGCGCACGAGGTGGTATGAAATGGAAGTCGATACTCCGGGCACTGCACATTGCTGTTATATCTTCTTGTCCCTTCTCGGAGTATACAGAGTTTGATAGCTCTTTTAGCTGGTTATTGGCTCCCACAAAATTGGTTGCATTGTCGCAATACAAATTTCTACAATGACCACGTCTTCCAATGAATCGTTTCAGACAGCCGAGAAACGCTTCAGTGCTGAGATCACTCACCAGTTCCATGTGTACTGCCTTGGTGGCAAAGCAGCAAAATATTGCGATGTAGCCCTTTTGGGGTCGTGTTCCTCTACCACGGTAATGGACCATTAATGGACCACAGAAATCGACTCCTGAATTCAGGAACGGTCGTGCAGGCTGTACACGCGCTGCTGGTAGGTTTCCCATAATTTGGGACATCAGTTGTGGGTTGGCACGAGTGCATCGTATGCATCGTTGAACAATAGATCGAGCCAAAGTTTTGCCCTTTATTGGCCAGAACCTTTGTCTTGTTAGGTTCAGTAGTGCCTCTGGTGCAACATGACAGTTGTCTTGGTGAATGTCAGTCATGAGCAACTTGGTCAATGGATGGTTGTAGGGGAGTAATATCGGATGTTTAGCGCTCGGATTTAGATTTGAGGCCTGCAGTCGTCCGCCCCCAAGTAATATTCCTTGCTTGTCAAGGAAGGGTGTCATGGACAACAAAGGACTTTTTTTGTCAATTTGCCGTTGATGTGCCAGATTTTGGATTTCATTGCGAAATTCGTCCTTTTGAATATATTTGATAATTACGTCCATCGCTCGGTCCAGCTCTTGACTTGCTAACGACATTCTCAGCTTCGTTTTAGGGTCAAACCGTTTAGTGATGCAATTGATGAACCTTAACACATAGGCTGTGATTCGCTGCAGCCTTTTGAATGAGTTGCCATGTTCAATACCGTCAATGAAGTGATTTGATGGCCTTGTTGTGGTAACCATGGCTGTTTTTTTCCTTTCCAACTCACATGACGATTTCTTTGCATACTCGGGCGGCCATAGCGATTTGGACCCATGTAAAAACGGTGGTCCGTATAACCAAATATTACATACAGCCAATTCTGCTGGTGCAATACCTCGTGAGAGAATATCAGCTGGGTTGCTTTTTGAGTCAACATGTCGCCATTGACTAGGTATCGAAACCGATTGAATTGCAGATACTCTATTTGCGACGAACGTGTTGTACGAAGAAGCTGTCGTGTTAATCCACGCGAGAACAATTTCTGAATTACTCCAGAAAAAATGAACCACCTCTTTCATGTGCAGCGCAGTCTTAACTCGTTGAGCCAGTTCAGCTCCGAGTTTAGCAGCACAGAGTTCCAAGCGTGGAATAGTTATATTTCGAATAGGAGCAACTCGAGATTTAGCGCATAAAAGCCGTACGATGATTCTACCGTCGTTTAGGGTGGCTCGAGTGTACACTGCAGCTCCATACGCCTTTTCTGAAGCGTCACAGAAGATGTGTAGCTGAGTTTGTTTGGGGACTTCTTTTGCAAAAACGTGTCTAGGGAATTGTGCCTTCTGTAATGATTGCAAACTCTTGCGGAAATCGTTCCACCTGGTGAACATTCGTTCCGGCAAGGCTGCAACCCAATCCAACTCCAAACGCCATATGTCCTGCAGAAATAGTTTCGCTGTAACGATGACAGGTCCCATAATTCCCAGTGGATCGAACATTCTAGCGATGTCAGAGGCTACCGTCCTTTTCGTTATCTTGGTATCTTTTGGATACAGATTAATGCGTATTTGGAAATCATCTACTTTAGGGAGCCAAGTTAGGCCAAGCGTTTTAATAAAGTCTTCAGTGTGACTGTTAAAATCTAGTTGCACCTCTTTGTCGTCAGGTGCAATGTTGTGTAAAAGGCGAGGATGGCTGCCACACCATTTGCGAAGCTTCATCCCGGCACTTCTTAGCATTTCAATCAGTTCAGCCTGTGTTTGAACTGCTTCTGCTAAATTATTGGACCCGGTCATAATGTCATCCACGTACAGGTCTCGTTGTAGGACATTGGCGCCTAGTGGATACCGTTGAATTTCGTCTTGGGCGAGTCTTTGGAGGCATTTGGTTGCCAAATATGGAGCACACGTTGTTCCATATGTAACGGTGTTCAACTGGTAGTACCGTAGTGGCTGGTTTAACGCAGTTCTCCAAATCAATAGCTGATATTTGCGGTCTTCAGGATGCATCACTATTTGCCGGTACATTTTTTCTATGTCGGCTGTAAAAACATAGCGAGGTAGTCGGAAGCGGAGCAAGATTGAAAACAAATCGTCTTGGATAGTCGGCCCGGTATGTAGAATGTCGTTTAACGAGAGGTTTGTAGATGTCTTGCAAGAGGCATCGAACACGACCCTGAGTTTAGTTGTGCTACTGTCGGGCTTCAAGACACAGTGGTGTGGAAGGAAATACCGTGATCCTTCACATGAATGCAATGCTACCTCCTGCATGTGGCCAAGGTTGATATACTCGTTCATGAACTCTTCGTACTGCTGCTTCAACTCAGCGTTCTTTTGTAGCCTCCGTTCTATCCCAAAGAATCTACCGGTGGCGATATCCTGTGATTCGCCCAGCCTCTCAGGGTCATCCTTGAACGGAAGTCTTACCATGAATCGACCCTCGTGGGTTTTTTGTGTTGTCTGGCAGAAGTGCGTTTCACAAGATTTTTCCGCCAAAGTATACTGGGGTTTGTTCTCCGCCACTTCCTCCAACTTCCAGAATCTTTCAATAGTGTCGCTCAATTTTTTATCCTCAGCAAGAACCCCACAAGTTACAGACGAGGATTGGGCTGAGCTAATTTTACCAGCGACTATCCATCCAAGAAGCGTGTTTTGCAAAATTGGTAAGTCGCTGCCTAACTTTATTTGACCGATAGACAACATGTCGTAGAAATGTTCGGCACTCAATAGGAGATCGACTCGTTCCGTAAGATGGAAGTTTGGATCGGCCAGCTTCAAGTTTTTCGGTATGAACCATTGTGATATGTTCAATTCCACAGATGGTTGAGGAGATATAATCTTTTCCATTACATACGCTTCCAAACGCGTGGTATATCCATTCAACCTTGACTGAAGGGTGATGTTAACCCTTTTCTGTGCTCGTTCTGTCGATCCGCCGACTTTCTCAATGAAGGTAGAGCGGTGAGTTGACGCAAGACCTAATTTCCTTACTATTCGATCAGTAATAAGGTTTATTTGAGAACCCGGATCCAGTACCGCTCGGCATTCTATCGTTTTGCCATTGCTGCCAACTAGCGTGACAACCGCGGTGCTTAGGAGCACATATTTCGTCTCTCCTTGCCTATTAAGCGTGGTCAAGGAGAGTGCTGCACCATCTTGTTTGGCTTCATGATTGTCTGTGGACGATGTTGAGCCTTCTGGTGTCATTTTTAGTTGGTTGGGCTTGGAAGATATCCCTAAGTGCAGCAGGCTATTATGTTTCCTGGAACACTCCTTACAACCTCGTGATGAACAATGCAAAGCCTTGTGTCCCTCTCGGAAACAGTTGACGCACAACTTCTTCGCTTGGACAATTTTGAACCTTTTTGATGGGGTGAAGCGCAGAAAATCTGGGCAATAGTAGACTGGATGAGCTTGATTGCATACCAGACATGATGGCATAGTGACGGCAGCACTAGTAGATTTCACGTTTTTCTTACGAGTTTCTTGAGGGTTCTTCGTTTGATTGCCAAGTGCTTCTAATGCTTGAAAGCGTAATTCTAAAAATGCTAGAAACTCCTTTAATGACTGGAGCTGGCGTGGGTTGACCAAGGATTGCTCGTATAACGTGTGGGTTGCAGTATCGAGCTTTTTGATGAGGATGTAAAGAAGTAGCGGATCCCAATCTTGCGTAGTTATGTTGATATTTTCCAGACCTCTTATGCATTCTAGCGTGGTGTCGTGTAAAGATCTCACCGCAGCTGCAGAGGGTCTTTCGCCTGCGCTAGATGGTTGGGCCATAAACTTATTGAGAAGAGCAGTAACCAATAATCTGCGATTTTCGTATCGTTCGTTTAGGGTCTTCCATGCGGCCTCGTAGTTGTCTTCGGAAAGCGCAAAATTCCGTATAAGTTTTTCTGCCTCTCCTGTGAGATTTGCCTTTAAATACCACATTTTTTGGCACTTTGATAACTGTTGGTTATGTACCATTTGGGTAAATAGATCGTGAAACTGTCGCCATTGGAGATAGTCTCCGTCAAACCTTGGTAGATTAATTTTCGGTAGGTTCAACCCAGGACATATCGTTGTTGAGGCTGGCTGGGCAGATGTCTCGATCATATCATCAAGCTTATGTTCTAATTGTATAAGCCAGCTCTGAGACAATTCTTCTAAGTTTATGTGGTTGGCTAGGTCAAATCCGTTGGCTTCAGGATCTATGCCGATTTCATAAATATTTTGTTGCTGCTCTTCCAACTGGGACCAGTAACGATTGATTGAGGCAATTTTAAATTTATAAAATTGCCGAGATTGATCTTTTCCTTCCTAAAGTCGGGAGAAGAGTCGTCGTAGCGCATCTGCTAGTACGTTATATCGTCGCACCTGCTTAATGAGCTCGGATGATGTTGATATCTCCGATCCCTCTTTTCTGCCTTCGCAAGGTGCCTCGACTCTTTCTCCTTCTCTATGATCAGCCTGCCTCAAGCCCTTTAATTTATCTTTGAAATATGCTTGGAACGTTTGGACGTTAGTTTGGGTTGTCTCGTACAATCCACTCAAAAAATAGGGATGCGTCAAAGACACATCTTTCAGCGAGCGGATCCTTGTATCCGTCTCCTCGAAGGCGTTCCATTTGGCTTCGAGTCGCCTAAGCCGCTCTTCGTAGTACTCAGCCTTTTGTTTGCGACTCACGGGATCCTTTTTGTAGTTGGAGATGATCGCGTCAACCTCCTCTGAAAGGCGCGTCTGCACCTCAGCTAAGCTGTCCATTATCGAGACGTGATCTTTGGATCACGTCGGGGTCACCAATGTTTAAAGTCAGAGCTGCTTTGCCCTGGCTAAATGCTTTTTCTCAATTTGTTGATCAAGATATTTAAAGTACTTGGACTGAATCCAATCGTACTACTTGACCAAGTACATAAACTTGGACAAATCTTGTATTTGCACAAGTGTATTCACTTGTACAACTTGCTTCCACTATAGGTGCTTATTGCCCAAGTGCATAAACTTGGACGAGAAGCTATATCTGCACAAGTACGTTAACTTGTACAAACTTGCCGCGATTCTAAACACTGAAAGAAGTCTCCAAAACAAAAGGGAACACGTTCTCTTGATGACTGAAACTAGACTGACACTTTATTGAATTCTACTTCACTTATATCTAATTAACAATAGTTCTACATTGCAAAAAAAAACTCACCCGAACGTGGTTCCCATCAAAATTGCAAGCGCAACCTAATCTGCTTGCAGACAAACAGGTCACGTTGCGCTCGCTGTGGGAACCTTGTCTAGCGCGCACAAGCAAATTCCACAATTTCGTAATGTCAGACGCGCTAGACAAAGTACGTTTCGGGTTGCGTGCACATCACACGATGAAGATTTTGTTTTTATGAAATATGATTTAGATTTTATTGTATGAATTCATACACATGATATGCTCAAGATGTTGTTCTTAATAGAGTATATGATTTTGTACACAGATGTTCGGCGAATGTTGGATGCACGAATTCAGAAACCTGGGGAAGTGTTTCAGGATTTTCATGATGCACTGGAAGGCATTTCCTTACAATTAACTGTGCCACTGTCTGATCTAGATTTTCAATGAGTAGTATTTCGCAACATGGCACCAGCACTCAGAGCTCATTTAGCTGGAGTTGATTTTCGGTCTACGAGGGATTTAGTTAAACGTTGCTGCATAGTGGAGGCTGAGTGGAAACTTTTGGGGTGGAATGCAGATCGCGATACTCATCGTCGACTCCGTGCGGTACATGAGCTACGTGTACAGGAGGATTCAGAGGAACGGGGTTACTCAGACTTTAGAACCATACCATCTCGACATCCCATTTGGTACCAAGGACTAGCAGCAGCAGAGGCACCCACCAGACCGAGAATCGAAGCATTGCAGACCAGTTCCAACCCCGTTCTAGCTAGGAGTCAACGAGCTGATGGACAAACAAGTTATCGAGTATGTTGGAACTGCAAAGATTTGGGGCATGGATTTATTGACTGTCAAGAGCCAGTACAGCGATTTTTCTGTTTCGGTTGTGGTAGAGAGGGAGTAGTAAAACCCAAGTGTCCTAGATGCCAGTCGGGAGACTTCGGCAGGAATGCGGTTCCAGCGGAGAGGTCGCGCATTCCTGGCATCTCTCCGGCAACCCGACCAGTTATGACCGAGGCCGCTACCAACGTAGACCCGGAGTTGAGACGGCGACTGTAAATAAAGAAACAAATCGACCAAGTTCATCAAATACAACTGATTCGCAACCCTGTTTATCATCAACTAACTGTAAATTTGAGGGAACGTTCAGGAGGCGTAGGCGTTCGGCAGGGCGGTTCGTACGGTCGTGGCGTTACTTTACTCAGAGGCAGTTTTTGAAACGAGCTTGTGTGGAGTCGATCGTGTCCACACCTGGCGACAATCGGCCTTTTGCGGATATTTATATTAAGGGGCGCAGACTCACAGGCCTACTGGATAGCGGGGCCAGTGTTAGTATTCTGGGTGCAGGAGCATTTGAACTAGTCAATGAGCTGGGTTTGTATGTACACTGCATGCAGACTGCAGTTCGAACTGCTTCAGGTCAGAAGGCGTCCGTACTTGGATATATTAGCACGTTGGTACAGTTCAATAATAAAACTAGAATGATACGCTTCTTGTTATGCCCCAGTTTGACCAACCAAGTCTATCTTGGCATAGACTTCTGGGATGCATTTAAAATTGTTCCACATTGTTCCGCTATTGAAACTCAAGTTGCAGACTCATGTTTCCACCAATTGTCTCCAGCAGATAAGCAGAAGCTAGAGCTCGTCATACATCAGTTTCCGTCCTTTAATAAAATAGGTTTGGGCAGAACAAATATTCTGTCGCACGCCATCGACACAGGAGAAGCCCAACCTATTAATCAACGTCATTACGCAGTTTCACCTGTCGTGCAGAAACTGATGTATGATGAGTTAGATCGCATGTTGTCTCTGGGGGTAATTGAAGAAAGCAGAAGTGCTTGGAGTTCGCCAGTCACCATCGTCAGGAAGCCAGGTAAAGTGCGGTTATGTTTAGATGCCAGGAGACTAAATGAGGTCACCGTCAAAGATGCTTATCCCTTGCCACTAATTGAAGGGTTTTTGGCTCGTCTTCAGTCCACACGATTTATAACAAGCCTTGACTTGAAAGATGCATTTTGGCAAATTCCGTTAGAGGAGAAATCGCGAGAAAAAACCGCTTTTTGCGTCCCCGGTCGTCCCCTGTATCATTTCACCGTTATGCCGTTTGGGCTGTGCAATGCCCCTCAAACAATGTGCAGGCTCATGCATAAAGTTATTCCACATGAATTGCATGATCGGGTGACCGTCTATCTGGATAATTTGCTCGTAACCAGTTCAACGTTTGATGAGCACTTAGCGCTACTTGCCAAAGTGGCCAGTTTGTTAACATCCGCAAATCTGACGATCAACGTTGAAAAAAGCAAATTCATCCAAAAGGAGATTAAATACCTCGGTTATGTAATTGGTGATGGTGTCCTTAAAACCGACCCAGAGAAAAAGTTAAGCATCATAGCCTACCCACAGCCCAAATCAGTTAAAGACGTGAGACGATTCATGGGGATGGCAGGCTGGTATCGACGGTTTATACCCAATTTCGCGGCAATAACTTCTTCGCTTACGGATCTGCTAAAGGGCAAACGTAAGTTCGCGTGGACGAAGGCAGCTGATGATGCCTTCAATCAAGCGAAACAACTTCTAGTGTCTGCGCCAGTGCTGGTATATCCGGACTTCTCGCGGCACTTTTACATTCAATGCGACGCGAGTGCCACTGGCATTGGCAGTGTCCTTTTCCAAAAGGATGATGATGGTGGGGAACATCCATTGCATTTATGTCTACGAAGCTGAATGCCGCATAACGCAATTATAGTGTTACGGAATTGGAGTGCTTAGCAGCAGTGCACAGTGTGAAGCGTTTTCGGGCACACATCGAGGGGCTACCTTTCACCGTTATCACGGATCATGCCAGCTTGAAGTGGTTGATGAATCAAAGAGACCTGTCTGGCAGGCTAGAGCGGTGGAGCCTAAAATTACAGGGATACCATTTCACCATCGACCATCGGATAGGTTCTCAGAATGTGGTACCGGATGCACTGTCGAGGGCGTGCGCTTCTGAGAATGAACCAGTCTGTGCGGTAGTATGCATGCCCGAGCATCAGCATTGGGGAAGCAATATTCCAAAAAGTTTTTTCGAAGACCCTGAGTATAAACGTTTAATTGCAAAAGTTAGAGAGAATCCTGATAAATTTGAAAACCTGATTATTGACGACGAGGTTATATATATATATCATGTGGTTCGAAGAAGAATGAAGACCTGGATATTCCAAGTGTTAAGATATGGGTACCTGATGCCTACAAACAGGTCCTGTTAGAGCGTGTGCATGACAGTCCGTTGGGATCTCATTGTGGTGTTCGGAAAACGGTAGAGCTGTTGCAACGATACTACTATTGGCCGAGACTGCGACAAGATGTGGCGGATTATATTTCAGGTTGCGCAGTATGCAAACAAATGAAGAGCTCCAACACCATCATGAGACCTCCTATGGGCGCGGCTAGAGTGACAGATCGTCCTGTACAGCGTTTGTTTATAGATTTTATGGGCCCTTATCCAAGGTCCAAATCTGGAAATACCCAACTATTGGTTGTACTGGACCATTACACCAAGTTTGTTTGGCTTCAGGCTTTACCCAAATCTACTACTGAGAGTGTGATTAAGTTCTTAAATCAAAATATATTCCTCACGTTTGGTGTTCCTGAGACAGTTCACTCTGACAATGGAGTGCAATTCACATCCAAAGCTTTCTCGGATTTCCTGATAAATTATGGAGTTGAACACATCCGTAATCCTATATATTCGCCACAGTCTAATGCATCCGAGAGAGTAAATCAGTCGATACTCACAGCTATTCGAGCCTATATAGGAGAAGATCATCGAAAGTGGGATGAATTTTTGGCGGAGTCGTGCGCAGCATTCCGCAATGTCGTACACGAGGCCACCGGGTTTTCACCCCATTTTCTGATGTTTGGATATCATCCTATCCGGCATGGCTCCGAGTACGCTTTATTAAAGAGCCTGAATGCTTTTGAGGATGGTGAGGTTCTGCTCCGCTCCAATAATGACAGGTTGCAAATAGTGCACGACCGAGTCAGGAGTAAACTTGCTGAGGCATACACTAAGGGAGCAAATCGATATAATTTGAGGTCTCGGGAAAAGAAACTTGAATTGGGACAGGCTGTGTGGGTGCGAAACCATACTCTGAGTCGTGCAGCTGATCGGTTTGCTGCTAAGCTGGCGCCGAAGTTTTGAAAAGCAACTGTCACACGAAAAATAGGTCAAGTATCCTACGAGCTGGTAGATGAAAAGGGTAAAGTGCTGGGGATATATCATGCGAAAGATATAAAAATATGAGATGAACTAAAAACAAAGGGAAAAAAAAACCGATTAATGAATAGTGCCCGGCAATGTGAGACCTCTCAGGGTCTGGGTCGTCCCCACGATTGTTGTAAACTATTAAATGTTCACCTCCCTGAAACAATTTTCAATTAGATTTTAAAAATTAAATATAAACAAAATACAAACCATACTGGGTAATTGTCATTACTGACAGATCCAGCTGCTCAGCGAAAGCTCTTTGGAATTTCCCATAAATTTATGGCAGCGAAAATGGCGTCTCATGCTTATACGAACAGGCCTGGTGATGCCCTAATAGTTCGGGAAATAGCGTTCAAAAGGGGAATTTTGGAAAGGAACCGCTCTTGCGGTTCACTGAAAAATTTCTGAACAAAGAAACGAGGGCTTTTGGCTTTCTTTTGGTTTGGAGATCTGAAAAGTGAGGATCGTGCTCGTGGTTGAGAGTCAATAACATTTGAAATTAAGTTTGAGAAATTGTTTGAACCTAAAATTGGAAAAAATATTTGAAAGTAAATTTGAAAAAGTATTTGAAAGTGAATTTCATAAGATTGTGTGAAATCAAAGCAAAATTGTGGCTGAAAAAACTGAATTGGGGAAAAAAGAAGAAAAACGACCTGTTATCGAACGAGGGGTGGATAACTTCAAATTAGTTAATTTTGAAAGAAAAGTGAGGAACGTCGAAAATTAAAAAGGCAACGAAGATGTCTTTGGGGCGTATAATGCAATTGAAATTGTAAAAACTACTCAGGAGTTGGCGAACAAGGAAATTTTCTTCTAGTCGTGAATGTTCGTTAGTTGGTGTCGGAGGCAAAAGATGTTGAAGCAGCCAAGTATGCAGATGATCGAGCTTGCGAACGTTTAAAGAAATACACATAGTATTGGAAAAAATTCAGCTAAGTACCTTTTGATAATATGAGTAACTTTTTCAATCGACAAGCAACAGAATTATTATTCGAATACTTCCGTATCATACCTAATGTATAGAAGCATGAGAAGATGAAAATATAACTAATGGAATTCGAAACTATTTGAATTTATGCATCAGAATAATTTATTACAATTTTCTTCTTATTATTTAAAATATTCTCATCTATGTATCGTTATTGTTACTATTGGTGTGGACTATTGAATTACTTTAATCAGTTAGAATAAATATCGTATTTCTAGTTTGGATTGGTAAAGAAAAAAAAAAAAACCCAATTTTTTGTCATGATTGGAGTAAACCGATCCCGGCCGGGTTTGGGGAATTAAAAGAAAAGAATTTATATTAACTATGTTAGTTACTTCTGAATTACTCAACTATTGAATTGCCTTTTTTCCGTTTCTTTCTTTGTAAGGATCATTAAGTTTTATAACATATATATACAGATACCTTTATCTCATAATTGTGGGTTAGATATTTTCTTATCCTGTTTTTCTTCATCTACTTTTATTGCATGTTATTGAATATTATGATGCTTAAATAAATTTGTTAAAAAAGGAAAAAAAAAGTAATGATTTCACCTCACCATCGTCTGTCCTTGCATGTTTTGTGGTGTAAAGTGTAATGTCCGCGTGCCGTAGCACCAAAAGACTCCTTCTTTGCCAAAGAAATAAACTAAAGGACCCACGCCAGACTGCGTTAGCCTGTTACGAGTGAGAGTGGGAGCGGCATCGGGTCGCGGGAGAACAGGTTGTGGCGTGGGCGAACAGGTTCTTGGACGGGTCGAGAAGCGATTTGTGGCGAGTTGGAATGGGTGATTACGGAAGTGCGGTCGGTTGGTTTTGGGTGAAATTCGTGCTCGAAAATTGCGTAAAAATTTTCTGCGGTGCTGGTTAGGGAAGTGTAGTATCGTCGCTTGGTCGTGTGGACTTTTCACCACGAAGTAGGAGGAAGATTTTCGCTGTTTCTTGAATTCTGGATGGGAGTCGTGTGTGTGGACGGCGAGTGAACGACATTGGTAATTGATTGAAAGTTGTGCGTGGCGAACAATTCGCACGAATTTTGTGGAAATTCTCGGGAAAAAAAACGTGTTGAAAGTTTTGTGTAGATCGAAGAATCTAAATAAGGAGCGACGTGCGCCGGGGTAAAAAAACCTGCCGACTTCGCGTTTCGCGGTAGGTTTACGGGGTGTCTTTGGCACGAAACGCGTGGCGCCCACGCCCGTCTCCGCGGGTTCTGTCGGCCCAAAGACCGCCCGCCTGGTAACAACTTGTCTCCAGGTAAGTTAGTTAAATTTGAAACGTAACATTGGCGCCCGTAACGTGGGGCTTTTAGTGCGAGTAGTCGAGATTAGATGAATGGTAGAAGATATAGAGTAGTGCATAGTCGGTGGACAGTTAGATTGGCCGAATTGAGTAGATAACGGAATTTAGTTGTCCAAGCAGGTTGGATAGTCATAGCTGTGTGAAGTGTGATAGTGGTAGTAGACATTTGACAACTGGTAGTAGTAGGCATATTACGCAATGGAGAAGATCCAAGTGGAAAAGTTGTCGAAAGATGAGCTTTCATACGAATTGTCGATCCGTGGATTGGCAACCGGCTCGGTAGATACGATGCGGTCCGTGTTGCGCAATACGATCAGAGCAGAACGTAAGTCAAAGATTTCGTTAGTTCTCCCGGCGTACCCTTATACCCATGAGGAAGACCGTGACGCGCTGGAGAAGAAATTCATTGAAGTTGAGTCACTTCTAGGCAGCCTCTCTGGTGGTACTTCTTCTCCAGAATTCAGCAAGGTTGCGTCGAAAATCGCCTATGGATTGAGACGTGTGGATCGGATGAGGAGTAGCGACAGCGCTCAAACCGCTGCAAAAATCCAGCTTCGGGCTCAGTTTGCCTTGAGTTTGACTCAGCTATATGCTCACAGCGATGGAAGCTCAGATGAGGATGAGCCTTCTGGAGCACCTCCTGCAGCCTCGGCATCGTCAATAGTGCCACCCAATTACAAAGGTGTGGAGGTATACAATTGGGGAGTACGGTTTTCGGGAGAATCTGATTGTTCCCTCAATGGATTTTTGGAACGGATCGACGAGCTTCGTATTGCACGAGCGGTTTCCTTGACTGACTTATTCCGTTCAGCAGTGGACCTTTTTGAAGGACGTGCCCTCATTTGGTTTCGGGCGAACCGGGAAACGGTTCCAGACTGGTCTGGTTTGGTGAATGAGCTGCGGGCTGAATTTTTGCCCCCAGATTATGATGAGCGCCTACTAGAGGAGATACGCCGTCGAACTCAGGGCAGCGAGGAACCGATCGGGGTGTACGTTGCGTTGATGGAGGGTTTATTCCGAAGATTGGTCAATCCTATCGACGATGGGTCCAAGCTACGAATTCTTCGGCGAAATTTAACGCCTTTCTACCAGACTCAATTGAGTCTGATACCGATCGCATCCAGCTCTGATTTGATTAAGTTCGGGCGTACCCTGGAGGCAACGCGGGTTTCAGTGGAGTCATATGCACCTCCTCCGATGCGACGAACTCAGCAACTACTCGAGCCAGACCTGGCGTACTTAGGGAATGCCAAGGTAGCACAAGTTGCAGTGGCCACGGCAGGGAACTCAACCGCTCTGAGGTGCTGGAATTGCCAGCGGATGGGTCACATAACCCGTACGTGTGACCAGCCAACCAAATGTTTTGGATGTGGAAAAATGGGAGTTCGGAAGTCGTCTTGTCCCAAGTGTAATTCAAACGAGGAGGCTCCTCATAGTAATGACTCGGGAAACGACAACCGCGCTCGGTAAGCGGCGTACTGAGTGCCTCTGCGATTGATGCCGTAAAGCAAATTAGGATAGACTATGCGCTAACGGGAAAGGCAGGGGATACTCGACCACACCTTGAGGTGGAAGTTTGTGGGGGATGGCTTCGGGGGTTGCTCGATTCAGGTGCATCGAACACCATTATTGGAAGTAGGGGTTGGGAAAAACTTCAGGATATGGGAGTGGCCTTGGAAACGACGACCAGAGCTTCGATTCGGCTCGCAAATGACGAACCGGTTACCATATTGGGAACTGTGCATGTACCATTTCATTTGAAAGGTCAGATGAAATGGCTACGGGCTTTGGTTGTGCCAGCTCTACCTCACCCTCTCATTTTAGGAGTTGATTTTATTCGTCAGTTTGGGATAGTGCTGAATCTTCGAGAAGATCAATACGATGTTCTCCATGCCTTGGAGGGGACTATGACAGAACAGCTCAAAGAGCGCTCCAGGTTGACCAATAAGGAAGAGGAAAAATTGGCAGCGTTACTAGGAAGGGAATTCGCGTTGATGGGATTAGGCATTGGATGTACGGAGATGGTTGAGCACGTAATTCAAACATCTTCACCCCCCATCAAACAGCGCTATTACCCTGTCTCTCCGGCTATACAAAAGCACATAGATGTCGAGTTAAAGGAAATGATGGACGCAGGGATTGTCGAGCCTTCAACTAGCCCGTGGGCCTCCCCAATACTTCTCGTCAAAAAGAAGGACGGTTCATATCGGTTCTGTGTGGACTATAGGAAACTGAACAAAGTTTCCGAAAAGGACGCATACCCCTTGCCCTTTGTCTCGGCAACATTAGACAAGCTACGTGAGGCCAAATATCTTTCCTCGCTTGATATTAAATCGGCATACTGGCAGGTTCCCATGGCCCAGGAATCAAAAAAATTTACAGCTTTCACGGTGCCCAACCGAGGTTTATTTCAGTTTCGGCGAATGCCATTTGGGCTCCAAAATTCTCCAGCCACGTGGCAAAGACTGATTGATCGAGTATTGGGTCCCGACTTAGAACCCTACGTCTTCACTTATCTCGACGACATAATTATTGTAACGCAACACTTTGAAAAACACCTGCAAGTCTTGGAAGAGGTATTCCGGAGATTGCGACTGGCAGGATTAAAGGTGTCCAAGGAAAAGTGTGAGTTTTGTCGTCCTCAGCTGAAATATCTGGGATATGTGGTGGACGCACACGGGTTGAACGTGGACCCAGAGAAAGTAGAGTGCCTTTTCAAAATCCCTCGCCCTGTTAATGTCAAGGGCGTCCGACAATTTATAGGAATGGTGTCATGGTACCGACGGTTTATACCGGATTTCACCAGTTTGGTGGCACCATTGACATCACTTCTCAGGAAGGGTCAGAAGTTCGTCTGGTCAGAAGAATGCGAGCGTGCCTTTATCCGGGCAAAAGTAAAATTGTCAACGGCGCCTGTCCTCACATGCCCAGACTACGAATTGCCGTTCATTATCCAAACAGACGCGTCGAACACAGGCTTAGGTGCAGTTCTGAGTCAAAACCACTCAGGTGGAGAGAAAGTGATTTCCTACTTAAGTCGTTCATTGACACCTGCGGAAAGGAAGTATACGACCACGGAAAAAGAGTGCTTGGCAGTTCTATGGGCTATAGAAAAGTTGCGGCCATACATCGAAGGAACCCACTTCACGGTCGTCACAGATCATTATTCGTTAGTGTGGCTGAGCAATTTGAAGGACCCGGCGGGAAGGCTCGCAAGGTGGGCTGTTAGGCTTCAACAATATGACTTTGATATCATACACAGGAAAGGCAAGGATCATCTGGTCCCAGATGCTCTCTCCCGCGCAGTAGCGGTAGTCCAAACAGGTCTTGGTACGGCTTCGGAGGACCGCTGGTATGAACGAATGCGACATCAAGTTAGGGAGGATCCCGGTAAATTTCCAGAATGGCGCTTAAACGGTGAGACCTTATGGAAGCACGTTCGAGCTGGGCACCAGGACCTAGGAGGCTGTGGAAGCTGGAGGCAAGTGGTGCCTAAGTCAAAGAGGGCTGAAGTGCTCAAAGAATGCCACGATGAACCAACTGCCGGCCATATGGGAGTTAATCGAACACATGATCGAGCCGCGCGCCAGTAATATTGGCCCAAAATGCACGCCGATATACGAAACTATGTGCGCAAGTGCCTTAAATGCCAAGAGAACAAGGTCGAACGGGATCGGCCTCGGGGATATATGGTATCAAGAGCTGGAGAGGCTACCAAGCCATGGGAGATGATTTGCATAGACCTTGTGGGGCCACTACCACGGACATCTAGGGGATACACGTACATACTGACGGTGCTGGACTACTTCTCTAAGTTTTCCTTACTATTTCCTCTTCGAGCTGCAACGGCAACAGCGGTGACTAAAATCATCCGGGAGGAGGTGTTCCTGCTCTTCGGAGTGCCAAAGGTGATCGTGAGCGACAATGGAGTGCAGTTTCGATCTCGGGCATTCCTGGCGTTAGCGCACTCGTTTGGAGCCGAAATAAAATTTACAGCGCTTTACCATCCGCAGGCTAATCCAGTTGAACGGCTTAACCAAGATTTGAAGCGTATGTTGCGTACCTACGTCTCGGACAACCACCGTCAATGGGACACACACTTAGCTGAGATAGGTTGCGCACTACGTACTAGTACGAGCGCCACCACGAAACTCACCCCGTACTTTGTCAACTTTGGGCGGGAAATGATAACGAAGCGGAAAGAGATTGAGACACCTAATGACGGAGAGGAGGGTACAAATTTCCAGCAGAGAACAGTCGCTTTAGAAAGAATTAGACGGGATGTGCTATCTCGACTCCAACAAGCTGCGCAGAAGGGCAAACGCCATTACGACCTGAGAAGGCGACCTGATGAATTTTTCGTGCACGAGAAAGTATGGAGACGGAATTATGTCCTTTCAGATGCTGCACAATACTTTTCGGCTAAGCTAGCCCCGGAGTACATAGGGCCCTTCACTGTAAAGAAAAAGCTATCAGCTTCAGTGTATGAGCTAGAAAGCCAGGAAGGTCGTTACGCTGGCACATGGAGTGCAAAGGACCTGAAACCCTACGTAGTCTAGTGAGATTCAAAAAGGGAGGGATCGAAGCTAACGGAAGGGGGATTTATAGAGTAAGCAACGTAGCGTAACTTAGATTTAGGGAATCTGGCGTAGCATTAGCTGTTAGAAGCATTCATCTTATGATAAGGTATAGGATAGTAGTACGGCAATAGGTGGAGGTTAGTAATAAGGCAATAGGTGGAGGTTAGTAGTAAGGTAATAGGTGGAGGTTAATAATAGGACAATGGGTGGAGGGATAGGATTACCATAGTATTCAGGTTAGCGAAGTAGCTATTAGTTAGAATGGGAGAGAATTTCGGGGAAATTCTCTTGTAGCAAGGGGGGAGTGTTACGAGTGAGAGTGTGAGCGGCATCGGGTCGCGGGAGAACAGGTTGTGGCGTGGGTGAACAGGTTCTTGGACGGGTCGAGAAGCGATTTGTGGCGAGTTGGAATGGGTGATTACGGAAGTGCGGTCGGTTGATTTTGGGTGAAATTCGTGCTCGAAAATTGCGTAAAAATTTTCTGCGGTGCTGGTTAGGGAAGTGTAGTATCGTCGCTTGGTCGTGTGGACTTTTCACCACGAAGTAGGAGGAAGATTTTCGCTGTTTCTTGAATTCTGGATGGGAGTCGTGTGTGTGGACGGCGAGTGAACGACATTGGTAATTGATTGAAAGTTGTGCGTGGCGAACAATTCGCACGAATTTTGTGGAAATTCTCGGAAAAAAAAACGTGTTGAAAGTTTTGTGTAGATCGAAGAATCTAAATAAGGAGCGACGTGCGCCGGGGTAAAAAAACCTGCCGACTTCGCGTTTCGCGCGGTAGGTTTACGGGGTGTCTTTGGCACGAAACGCGTGGCGCCCACGCCCGTCTCCGCGGGTTCTGTCGGCCCAAAGACCGCCCGCCTGGTAACAACTTGTCTCCAGGTAAGTTAGTTAAATTTGGAACGTAACAGGCGGTGAGTGTGCAGCACTTAGCCATACGTACTGTAATGCAAGGTCAACTGGGAATATCTGTGAATACTACCTTGAATTTTGAATTATCTGCATTATTTATCAGTGAATACATTGTATTTAACAACATTTTACATATTTTTAGTATATTCATTTAATAATATTTTCCTATTTTGTGGAATTAAAAACTCGTTAAATGAAATACTTGTGACTGTAAATTTGTTGAAAGTAGATTTTAAGTAGAAATATAATTTAGTATTTTATCTTTATAATGTATGTTTTTAGATATAACATAATGCATTATGCTCATTATATGATTATATATCTTTAAGTTATATTAATTTGTTCAAAGTAAACTTTGAGTAGAAGTAAAACGAGTTTATATAATTGTTTTTAATGTATAAATATGTAATGTATACACATATGTAATGTATACACATGTATATATATTTTAAATTTATCTTTATTCAGCAGCTGTACATTCTCACGATTTAAATTTAATTGGAGGGCAAATCTATAAATCTTTAACAATTTAAAGAACAAAAGTATTACTTGAATTGGTGTTTCCAGAATTTCAGGGTCAAATGCACTCGCTTGCTCACAGTCACTTTGCGATGAAACAGCATTGAGGCCAGTGCTGCCATTTTAGCATTTTGAATGCTAGATTTAGCATTATTTTTCTAAAACGGCATTCAAAATTCGGCGCTAGCATCTAGCATTATTTTTAGCATTTAAATTTAGATTTCGGAATAATCTGGCACTCATCTATTTACAACCTCGCCCATCAAATTTTTCTCAATAATAGCTCTGTTCGTGCACTTTTACTCGCGTTCATGAAAGGAAACTTCCTGAATCATGTGGTGGCGGAAATTCATGAAAAAAACAAAAACGCGCTTATGGCATTTCCTTAGAAGTGACAACCAGAAGTGACAGTTGTCTGATTTTGAAATAATGATAATGATTACAAAGTCTTAAATATAAAGATTATAAAGTCACATACATTGCTTTAACAATGGTAACGTTCAATTAAATCGTGATGATGCTAAAAATCAGTGATGGGGTCCCATCCATTTCAGACTCCCAGGAGCTCGGGCATCTACAAGTTCAAGTTAACGAAAGTATGTGCATTCTAGTTAGATATTTTTTGCTGAATAATGTGAATTAATTGTTTTGTTAGGGCTTCAAATGCAAGCAATCGCACGGATAACGCAGGAGAAAAATCTTCGTTATCCGACACTAATACTTTTTCTTCACTCAAAATGAATAATTGTTACTGTTTTGATGGTGAGATTCAAAACGATGTTTTGAAAAATATTGATAGAAATAAGCTTTACACAAGAGAAGAAGACTTATATATAACTGATATGTCTGTAATAGGTATAGAATCATTTCGAGATGTAAATTTTAAACTTCTAATTTGTTTTGGTTATACATACGAGGATTGATCAATAAGTAATGATTACGAATATAAACCAAGCTGATTAAATTTAAAAGATATATTTGCTTTTCAACATAGTTTTCTAACAAGTTAATACATTTAGTCCGTCTTTTTTCCAAACCCAGGATAACCTTAGAAAAACATTCTTTATCTGGACTCTCCCAAAATGCCTCAACCGCGGCCATCACTTCCCTGAAGGTGTTATTTGAGCCGAAGAAAGAGGTAGCAGCCACTGAGAGCAAGATCTGGCAAATAGGGTGAGTGTTCAAGCAGTTTGAATCCTGTTTCTTTAATTGTATCCATCGCAACTGCTGCCTTGTGAGTCGGTGCGTTATTTTTAAGAAACAAAACTCTAGCTCCCAGTTTGCCGTGTCTTTTTTCCTTCATTACCTCTCGCAATCTTCTTATTTGGTCAGCTTAGTAGGAACCTGATATAGTGGCTCCCTTTTCCAAATATTCCACCATAATAATTTCTTCAGCGTCCCAAAAAAATAATGCCATATCCTTCCTGCCGAACTCGACACTTTGAATTTCTTCGGCGTCGATGAAGAGGGTCAGTTCCAGGTCATCGATTGCATTTTGGCTTCTGGATCAAAATGGTGGATCCAGGTCTCGTCCATGGCTACGAAATGTGACAAAAAATTCTCCTGATCTGCCTGGAACTTTTCGATTTCATCCTTGAAATTTCGACTCGTTTTTTCTTATGCTCGTTCGTTAACATTCTCGGTACCCAACGCGCAGAGACCTTTTCTACATATGTAATTTGTTGGCAAAGATTTTTCGAACACTACCATATCAGATTCCTGTAACCTCAGCTACTTTTTGATCTGCCTTCGCCGTGTTCATCTTCAGTTTATGTTCTTCCCGGTTTAAACTAATTGGCCCAGCGTGCAACGGTGGAATATGGAGGAGCAGAGTCCCCTAATGTTTCCACCATGTCGCTGTGTATGTCTCTGGCAGACAATTTTTTCAAACTTAATAACAGCTTCAATTTCGTTTTTCCCCATTTTGATGTTCTCTCTTCGACTGTTCGTATTTAAATGAATCGTGACCTATTTACATATATGTTTTTTTCATGCTGACTTTGTGAGTATATGCAGTAGTAGAAAAACTGTTTTTTTTTTAATTTTATGCGAACTGGAAATAACCGATTATCATTATTTATTATCATGATTTATTATAGATGTTAACATCGTTGGAGCAATAGAAACCGAGATAATCCCAATAAACTGTTTTTTTTTTTCTCATCTTTGAACTTGAATAACTTACAACGCAGACACGAGATTTTATGAGACTTTTGAGACAACATTTAGAACTCCAAAATGAAGGTACCTATGTATATACGAAAATTCAGCTTATTATCTCTCATTCCGAGGTTGACTCCTTTTTTATGCTAAAACTACTGGACTATAGAGCAATTGAGCGGCACAAGTGTCCATTCTTGGGCCAGGCCTATGGGATATTGCTTATGACGGTCTCTTGCGCCTCGAATGATGAAAAACCCGCCTTTAGTGCGTTATGCTGATGACGTAACCGCTTTCATCACATCCAGAAATCCTCACCTCGCCCAATGCAAACTCAATCAAGTACTGAGAAAGGTTGAGGATGGAAAGCCTAGGTCTCCAGCGAGCGATCGCAAAAATGGAGATTTTCATGCTGACAAAAAGGATGATACCAACCAGTATACCCATGCCGATTAGCTCCAAAGTACTTGAGATCGGAAAATTGGCTAACTATGTTGGAGTGATATTGGACTCCAAGCTGGCTTATGGAGAGCACATCCGAAAAGTATTGTTGTTATTTCGCTTGGGATACTCATGGAAAACGTTCGCGGTCCTAGTTCAAGAAAACGTAAACTCCTCATGATGGTGACTCACTCAATGCTGTTATATGTGTTATAGCGAAGGAGAGCACTGCAAATCGCAACCAGCTACAGAAAAGTTTCAGGAAACGCCGTATTAGTGACAGCAGAAGTAATCCCAATTGATCTATTGGCGAGCAAACGTAGGAAGGTGTTCCTGAACAAAGCAGAAGTAGGAAGGGAATTATAGGTTACTCGAGCATGAGCGCGAACGCTTAAGTTTTCGGAGGAGCGCTGCACTACGAGCTCGTAGAGGACATAGCGCCTTAAAATGTCAGTTTAATCGCAATCACGGTGAAATAAATTTCTGCCTGTGTCAGTTCCTATCGGACCACGACTACTTCAGAAAATATCTTCACAGAATGGGGAAAGTCAGGACTGAATTCTATAAGTATTGTGCTAAGAAAATTGATGACGCTTTGCATACCCTTTTCCATTGCGTCCACTTCAAAAGGTAGCGACATATACTTTTCTCTGCAATTGGCCCTGTGACGCCGGAGTCAATTGTGGAAATGTTGTCGTAGACTAAGGAGATTCTTCCTACACGCTAAAAGTCGTTGTTTTACCCTTAATATATTTTGGAGCTAATATATTTATATTAGAAACATTTCTTAACATTATTATATTGACCTAGCAAAATTATTATATTGCCAGCACACTGTATTCTTATAATTTTATATATTGGAATGCTTGTGGTGATTTTGCCTGTAGTTATATTAACGTCTATCAAAAACAATATTGGTGTACCAACAATTAATATTAACATGCCAATATATTATATTAATGCCTGCATTAGCTATAGTAGCATACCAATATTTAATATGAATATCTTAACATACAATATTAGCATATAGCAATACTAGGTTATGCTTCGTTGTTGTTGAGGCTGTTTGTTCTGGTTTTTCTTTAAAATAAAACAATTTGTAAAATTATAAATTTTTTATTGATATTTATTTAATTTAATCAAAAAAATTCAATATGGAAAGGATTACAATTTTTACTTATTCTAAGATGTAAAAAATTGATTACTACAACAAACAACAATAGTGATGAATTATGGATGATATTTAATGAAATTATTAGAAAATTTAAACAAAGAATTCACAAAATATATTATTGTAACTTTTGCTTACATACGAAGTATGTTCTCTAAGAATTGAATGAACAGGAATGATCAAAAACTGGTCTTCAAGTTTAACTCTAAATGCGTGTTTTTTATGCTTTGAAGGCATATTGAAGTTGTTGGCTCACAAACCTAAAACTTTATTAATCTGAGGGAGATCATCTCCATAAATTCCAGTTTGAACCACATCTTTTTTTTAATATAAATATTTAAAAGAAATTTGTTTGGTTAGTTTAAAGCGAAGATCTATGCCAAACTTCCTGCTTACATCTGCCAAATTAAGTGTGCTATTACTTTCAAATCGTATATTTGTATCATGAAATTCATCATAATTTAGTAAAAGGTTAGCAACATTAAGTTGATACTTCGTTAAAAGGATTTTAATTAAGTTAACTCTTGAATTACAGGACGCAGCATATTTTTTAAACGGCTGATGAAGAGCCTCAAATCTCCTGCAGGATGAATGTTTCAAGGAATCTACTTCATCCATAATACGTTCATAATGCATCATGAAATCGTATTTTGGTTTTAATGAATTTTCGGTAAGATTTATGTACAAAGAGTGATACTCACCTATTAAATTTTCTAATAATAAATGAGTGTTTTCATCAACTACTACAAAACACAAATTTAGAATTTCCCTAAGTAACAAGTATAATGTCCATTCAGGACATTCCGGAGTTTTATCAACGTCTACGGTGAATTAGTGGTAAGTCCAACTAATCACGCAGAGCATCTTTTTACAAATAGTTTACACCACCCTGCACTATCAGTTGAACTTCCCACTCCTGATTCTATTTACTTAAAAACGTATAATAATGTATTTGACTCTATAGATTGGACGAATACTCTTTCAATATTAGATCTTGAGGAAACCATAAATATTCGACGCCGTTGAAAGATATTTACCTAAGATTAAAAAAAAAAAAAGTTAAAAAAAAGAAAAAAACAAACTTTATAAGCGAATAAATGAAAATATTGATGTTATAATGAAGTAGCTAAGGAATTCTTGAAAAAGTTTCGCGATGCTTATGCTAATTACATTAAGAAAACCGGTGAAAGTATAATCCTCTACCCAACAATTTTTTTCAGCCGTATAATTGTTTTTGATGCGTGAAAGTGTACTTAAAAAGTTGTTTGAAACTGTGCTGTTTGTCGTGGTCAAATTCTTACGTAATAACGTATGTAATGCTTGTCTTTATAAGCGGTTTTGACTGTTTTTACCTTTCCTGCAACAATAAACCCCGGGTAGTTTGGTGGTTCCGTAATTTCAACAAACGATTTTTTTTTCGAACTTCACTTGAACAAGCATATTTTTGACACAGCAGAGACAAAGCGAACGACAACTCACGCTGCACACAAAAATTCAACTGATGCGAATTAACAACAGACAACAGCAAATCCCTACGTAATAACCTATATGCTTGTCCTTGTAACCCTACGTAATAATCCTATGCTTGCCCTTGTAACCGGTTTCGACTGTATTTATCTCACTTGCGCCAATAAACTGGGTCGTTACGTAATTTCAACAATTGATTTTTACTAATGTTCGTAGAAGAGCATTAGCATTAAAATCATTTTGGTCAAAAATGCATATTTCTATTTATCATTCTATATACCATCAAAAAATGTCAGCGGAAAAATCTCAGGAATGCGCAATCCAATTGAACTGAAATTTTCAGGATACATTGGTGTTTACGCAGAATAGTGCCAGGTCTGACAAAAAGTTAATAATCTTAAACCCTTTGGCGCCGGCCGCCAAATTAGTGATATTTTAAATATACCTATTTTTCTGTCAACGTATAAATTTTGCAAAAATTAATTTTATGGAATGAATTTCGAACGTGTTCCAAAAGTGAATATGATAGTTTTTTTTTAAATTTGTAACTCTATGTGTGCGCTAGGCGCCTGAAATGAGATTGGTAAAATTTGAAAATTTTTGATCGGATTATCAAATCATTATGAAACTTACAGGGCATATTGCCGTTACTAAGTTATACACTCGCATAGTTTTTCGTGAACGTGCTGGCAACCCTGTTGCTACGGAAGGCATTGAAAGTGAAAATCTTCAAACCATCGACTCTAATGAAAAATTTTCGTCTTTTACAGTGAAAACCAACTCATACAGAAACTTTATGCTTTGTCTATACAACCAAAGGAAAACTTTTGAAATTTCTCATCGGTCAAGAACGGTAATCCTCCTCCAATTAACCTATATTTTAAGCATCAAAAACTTCTGTTCACGAGAGCTCACGATCCAATAATCAAATACAAAAGAAATTCACAAAATATATTGGTATTGAGTACGACCAAGTCTGATTGAAGCGATTTTGAAACGCGGGCAACTCTGTGTCAGTGGTGCCATCTTGAAAAATTATCAATAAAATAAACTGTTTTTTTTTTGGGTTTTGAAAATTCGCTCAGGAAAGTAAAGCGTTTTGCCCTATAGCTTCTAGTGCAGTCATGAAATCAAAAACCATTATAGGGTTGCCAGCTATGTTGATTTTGTATTTATTTGTAATATCTTAAAGTTTTCGAACGGTAATGATCTTGTAGTGACAATAAACAACAAATATTAAGTTTTCGAAAATTTGAAAACTTTCGCCAATGGTAACCCTGAATTTCTTTGTACCCCTATAACTTCCAATGCAGTCATCGGATCAAAACGGAGTTCGCAAAGTAGGTTGATTTGAATGTGAGGCAGGTGTGATATATATTTGGCGATGATGCTGGCAAAGGGTTAATAAATGCTTTTATTAAGTATTCATATCGCGAACATTTACAATGAAAATAAGTTACCAATGTCTAAATTTTCTAAGTTCTAGAACATTTTTGGTTCCAAACATCTTTCGTTTTTTTACCCTAAACATCTTTCTATCCCTGTAACTTTCGACAAAATCATCGGATCAAATCGAAATCAATAGAGTTATTTGATTTTAACGTGAGGCAATTGTGGGAGACTTTTAGTTGCAGTGATGGTAAAGTGTTGCAAGCACTAGGCATTTTCTTTGTTTATCTTATGTTATGCTGCTTTTAAAGTTTGGCAGTGGTTGGCTTTCGTAAATCTTGAAATTCCTGAAATCCTTTCCACCCTATGAGTTAAATGCATTGTTAAGATCAAAGTGATTTTGCAAATCGAAACAGGTTGGAACACGTGTCGTAGAATATACACTCAGAATCTGCAGGATTCTTCTACTGTTCCCCGAACATTAGTGTTTCTAGCGGCTCAGGTACGCTACAGCACGTGGTTATTTCAGAACTTTGTTGCAGGTGTTTTGGGCGTGAGCTTTCAATGAGTTACTTCTGTGAAGAGAAAAGAACTGCGTTTGAACGCTTCAATTTTGTCTGTGTTTGGTCAACAAAAATTTCATCACCCTTAGTTAATGCATTACATACATAGTAGTAATATTTATGTTAAGATGTTAAAACATTTTGTCGTAATATGTTGGCAGATGCTCGTAACACAAAAAGTTAACAGCCTTAATATATAAAGTTAAACTGCAAACATAATATTGTAACTTCCTAACATAAAATATTGAGCAATGAAAATTATTCATCAGTGACAATGCTGTTACTATAACAATGCTAAGATGTTAATATATATATTTCGGTCATTTTTCAGCGTGTATTATATGGAAATTCCAAACATACCGCAAGATACACAAAGAAGATTCTGGAAAAATACAGCGCCACCATATTAGACTGGCAATCAATGAGTCTGCACTTAAATCCAATCGAACATTTGTGAGTTGATATAAAATATGACAGTAAAAAACTTCACAATCCTGGACCAATTGTTCGAAGCGGTGGAAGAAGCATGGGCATCCATATATGCGGAGAGATGTAGGAGACTTATAGCGACAATGCCGAATCGTCTACAAGTTGCTAATATTTTTTTGTAATGTATTGTTATTATTTGTTAAAATAAAATGACTTTTTTGATCGGTCATCCTTTTAGAGGCAGCATCAGAAAATCCTTTACTTCTCTCAATTAACATTAAATCATGTAGAAAAAAATTTTACCTAAATGGAATGAGTTGTATCGAAGGATTCATTGACAAAATGTATTTTTCTCAGTAAGCTATAAGTGGTTCTAATTATGTGTCCACAACAGCATATGTATAAATATTAATTTTTGGGCGTATTAATTCCTGTACTAATTCGTTAAATCATTAAAAGAATATTATTACTGCTCTATGAAAGTAAGAATTAATCACAACGATCGATTCTAAAATTAAATTCTCATGGCAAACTCAAAAATGCAATTAATATTCGGCAATATTTTTCAGACACATCAGCGTAGACTCTGATGCTAATTTCTGTAGATTTCTGGATAGAAAATTTTAAATGATTCTATACAATATTTCAAAACATTCGCTTACAAATTTTCGAAAATGATTCTTAGTTTCTGTTTGGGGCGACGTAGAGGACAAAACTAAAGATCATCTTCATCAACATAACATTTTACGGCACCCATAATATTCTATTTCAGAATGAATCTAGGTACAAACAATGAAATGTTCGACAAGAAAGCAAGATCGACAACGAACGATAAATGCACAAAAGCTCATTGTTTCTAAAGCAAATCATGCATACGCGATCATCAACAGCTGTGTGATCCTTGAGATTATTTAATTAGGCTAATGATCTTCGCAAAAATTTGTTTTGTGCCTAAGATACACTTTTGTTTATGTTTTGAAACTTATTGTTATATCTGAAATTTAATTGCTGAGCAACGTTTAAGGATGATACATGCGAGTATTTTGATATATTCCTTTAAAAAAAACCTACGCGCATAGGAACTGCTAGCAAAACTAATTTTCAATGCAATATAGAGGAAGCGAGTAGATTGTAGTAGAGGAAATGTGCAGATGAAGTGCATGTTCTACGAAAAATGTTTCTTGTTGTAGCACTTTGACCTAGTGTCTCTATGGGAGGTCATAAGATAGAAAGAAAGTGACACTTATTTCACATTTTTGTTAAAAGATAATTACCGTATGCAAATTTGATGCAAGTATCTCTAAGTAAAAAAGTGAACAGTATTGGCAGCACTTCAATGTACATTCAATATACATAAATTTTCAATATACATTGGTGTATATGAATCTTTAATCCTTTGGCGCCGGTGGCCATTTTAGTGATATTTTTAATATACCTATTATTCCGTCCACAAATATTTTTTGCAAAAATAAAGCTAACAAAATAAATTTCGGACGTGTTTTACATGTGAATCAGATAATGTTTTGAATTTTTTTAACCCCATGTGTGCGCTAGGTGCCTAAAAAGAGATCGGGAGAATTTGAAAATTTTTAAAATGCGATAACTTTTGACAGAGCCACAAACCATTATGAAACTTTCAGAACATATTAATACTATTTAGTTGTAAATGTGTGTTGCTTTTAATGAGCATGTTAGTAACCATGTAGCAAGGGCAGGCGCTGATGGTGAAGACCTTCAAATCATCGACTCTCCTGAAAAATGTCGCTTTTTGGGAAAAAAGCCAGTCATATATAGATCTTATGCTTTGTATAGCCAACGTAAAATATGTGAAATTTTACTACGGGCAAGAACGATAACACTTTCTCAATTTGCCTATATTTTTAGCATCAAAAACTTCTGTTCACGGGAACTCATGATCCGATATTCAGATACAGTTGAAATTTACAGCATGTATTTCTATTTAATAGGACCAGATTTGATGGAAGTAATTTTGAAATTAGGGCAATTCTGTACCAGTGGTGCCATCTTGAAAAATCACTAAGAAAAATAACTGCTTTTAGCCATATAAATTCTTATTCAGTGATTCGATTCTAACCAAATTAACACAGTAGAGGAACCTTATTTGAAGTTATGTTTGATAGAAATTTGGTAGAAAAATTCGGTTGGAATTGCTGGCTATGATAGTTTTTGTGTCTTAAATTTTGAAAATTTTCTCAGGAAAATAATACTCTTTTCTCTATAGCTTCCAGTACATTCATGGAATCAAAACGAAATCAAATTGGCAAATTAAACTTCCTGTGGGCAATATTCAGTAAAAATCTAGTTGGAAAAATAATGATAGGGCTGCCAGCTATGGTCGTTTTTGTATTTTTTTGGCATATCTTTAGTAAGCAATTTTATCATATCAAGTTTCAAATCGTAGTGATTTTGTAGTGAAAATAAACACCAAGTATTAAGATCTAGAAAATTTGAAGACTTTTGCGAATGGTAAGTCTAAATTTCTTTGTATTCCTATAACTTCCAATGCAGGGATCGGACCAATACGAAATTCGAAGAGCTGGTTGACTTCAATGTTAGGCAGATGTGACATATTTTTGGGTTCGGTTTCTAGCAAAGAGCTGCCAGCATGAGGCGTTTTTGTTATTTTTGTACCAATAAATCCTAGGCATTAGGTATTGCGAACATCTACAATGAAAATGAGTAAACAATGTTTAAATTTTCTTAAGTCTGCATAGTTTTCGGATAGAAACCCCAAACACCTTTCCATCGTTGTACCTTTCGGTTAAGTTATTAAAATTTAATTGACCTAGGGTCTATTATTACTAAGGATATATTTGTTTTAAGTAAGAAAAACAGCCAGTGGTAGAATACACACTCAACATCTGCAAAAATCTTCTACCGTTCTTCGAACATTAGTTTTCTAGCGGCTCTGATGCGCTAGGGTTTTTCTTTATTAGATGTTTATCATCCAAAAAAATTATAGCATCTGTTCATACTAAAATAACAAAATTGCCTAGTGCTGGAAGCTTTTCACCACCACGAAAGCAGAACCTATACAGTCTATGCTTAACGTTAGCACCACATCATCCTGTGATTTTTGCTTGTATTTGATGGCTGGCTTGGAAGTTACAGAAGTGAAGATTATTTTATGGTTACCGGGCAAAAAAGTTTCTCAACTTTAGAAACCGAAAAATTTGGTGTTTATTTTTATACCATGGTCATTAATATTGAAAAAATTTCGGTAGCAGCTTCTAGAAAACTATTTACGGAAGTTACTTTAGCTGTCAGCTCTATCTTAATTTTGCATAATTACAAAAAAAAGCTACAAAAGAATTACAGAATTAAACATCCAGTAAGATAAAACTACAGTATGAACTACTTTCAATCTGATGACAGACCAGGGAAATTGAACATGGTGCTTCGGTAAAATTGGGGAGAAGCTGCATTTTGGTGTGAACCTTGTTACTCGCGTGTTGAGCAAAAGGTCAAAAGTCCCCATCGATCCAAGTGCTGCATTACTTTTTATACGGGGTCAAAAGTCACCACAAGTGACCTTTCCTAAATATCTCAGTAACAGTCACGTCTTCAGAAAAACAAAAAAGATTTTCTAATTTTTTTTCATTCTGTAAGAATACCGCTGTGGCCTAACTGATCTGAATCGTTCTGCATGCCGGAACTTTTTGCGCATATCGCCGCTAAGCTTCCGCTTCTGAAAATGAATCGATCTAGGAGCATTAGTCCCGAAATCATTTCCAACCCAGCCGTTGGGGCGGTTCTTAAAGCACCCGTAATGCATATGCAAACTAATCTTTGGAGTCTTGTTAGCTCCTTGCTATTAGTTTTACTCTCCGCTGCCTTCCACGACACGATCGCTCCATACACCAAAATCGGCCTCACTACACATGTAAAGATGTAATAGGCCGCCCTAAGTTTAAGACCCCAGGTATTGGAGTTGGTAGACCGGCACGCGAAAAGTGCTACGCGGGCCTTACCTATTCTTTGCATCACGTTAGCCCCCCAGTTCAGTTTTCTATCTAGTATAAGACCCAAATATTTAGCACTATCAGCAAGTTCCAATGCTATTACGTTGAGGTTAGGCGTGACAATAGCCGGTACCCTGTGTTTCCTAGTGACGAATAGAAGTTCGGTTTTTGTGAGGTTTGAACTAAGACCGACTTTTCTGACCCAGATTTGGATATGGTCCAGCGCCTATTGAATAAGGTCCGACAAAGCTTCTGTGAACGCCCCCCTAACAAGTACCACAGTGTCTTCGGCATACTCCACCACCTCAAAGCCATTGGCCCTTAGATTCTCCAATATTTCGTTGACTGTCAGGATCCAGAGAAGGGGAGATAAAATCCCTCCTTTTGGTGTTACGGTTCCGACTATTCTTTCCGCTTTGGCCTCCAAAAATGTAGTTTCAGTCTGCCTGTATTCGAGCAAATCCGATGCCCAAACCGCCAGAGTTTTATCCACTCCATATCGAACCGAGGCATCGATGATAGTCGCAACAGTGACATTATTGAAGACCCTCTCAATGTCTAAGAATGCTGCCAACGTGAATTCTTTTTTCTGTTAAGATTTTTCTATTGTACCGACAACTTTGTGTAATGCCATATCTACTGATCTGCTCGCTAGATACGCGTGTTGCCCAACACAGAGTCTCGCGACATCAATCAAGCTCTTCATGTGCAGATCAACAAGCCTCTTTAGTGTTTTGAGCAGAAACGATGTTAAGCTGATTGGTCTAAAGTCCTTCATGTAATATTGATTTAACCTACCAGGCTTCGGAATGAAGACCATCCTAGCTTTAATCCATAGCTCGAGTACTACCTCGAGGCGGAGGCATGCGGTAAAAATACACTGCAGGATGGGAATGATGGTTCTATCTGATTTTTGAAGCATGATGGGTGATATCTCATCAATCCCTGTAGCTTTGTAAGGTCGGAATGTGCCAATAGCCCACTCAATCTTGACCTCAACTACTACTTCTTTGATCAGCTGCTCAGTACGTCACCACGCGGTGCCGCGCAAGCCGATTCTGGGAAGTGAGTTTCCAGTAGCATGTCCAGGCATTATTTCGGGTCCTCCACCCAATCCCCGTTTTCCGTTCGCAAAATACGTAGGTACGCCGGGGGTTACGCCTAAGACATTCCTGATTCTGGCAGCCTCTGTACATCCTTCAATGTTCTCACAGAATTCCTTCCATGAGTCGCGCTTGGCTCGTCTTATCTTCTTCTAAGGCAAGATAGTGCGCGAGACTGGCTCGTTCAGGTGGATAGCCAAGGTTTACATCAAGGAATGTCTACAGAAGAGATTGTTACCCTTCATTAATAGGCATGAAAAAATTGTGTTGTTTTGGGCAGACCTAGCGTAAAATCATTATGCTAAGAAAACGCTGGAGTAGTAATGAAAGCAACCACGTAATTTTTGTCCCTAAAGAGGTCAACCCACCAAATTTTCCTGGACTTGAACCAATAGAACAATAATGGGCTCAAATTAAACGAGTATTGAAGGAAAGCAAGGAAAAAGCTAAAAATGCATCTGGTTTAAAAAAAAAAATTGAAAAAAGTAAACTGTTGCATGTAGACCAAATAAATCATATCTCACCTTATCAGTGCCAAAAATAACGAGAATTAATTTCTCGAAATATCTCTTACATGTATCCCATAGATTCCAGGTAAACGCTGATAAGAATCTTCTAGAAGCCAATACACACAGTTTTTAGTAAGCGTGGGAGGAATCAGAATAACCAAGAAGCACGCAATCGACCATAACCGAGCAAAATATAAATATCCCGGCCAGATGTCTTAGCTAAGTCAGTCTTATAAGACGAGTCTTGGGAAGCAAATTTATTGAGCAAAGCAAATTATAGTTTCCTGGTGGGTTAATTTAAAAACGAGTTAATTATAACGCGAGTGGTGTTATTATTAGCGCAACAATTAAGGGGTACCCCCACTTGTAACTTTGAAATTTTTCTTATATTTTTTGTTGAATTTTTTTTAAGTATAACTATCTGAGAATACGTTCTTCAAATTTCAAGTCGATCCGAAAAAAATTGACCGAGATATCAGCGTTGAAAGAGAAGAAACCGTTACTTATACAACCGGCTAATCTGCCGGCTGCCGCGCTCGACCCTCTCTCCGGTTTTTATCTATTCTTGCGGCCGAGAGAACTCGGGAAGGGAGAATGCTAAGAAGGTAACAGCAAATCGTATTTTTGGAAGCGGCATCATCGGCGGAAGAGCTATTATATGGAAAGTAAAAAAAAAATTGTTTCCTCCGTGTAAACTGAAATTGAAACTTTAAACGCGTTTTTCTCGAATTCGAGAAAAACGCGTTTAAAGTCGGTGACCAAAATTACTCAAAAACTATTGAACTGATCTTTTTGAAACTAGGCAGGCTTATTTGGTACATAAAAATGTAGTGTTTGATCGTTCAATTTGTTTTTTTGATAAAAAATGATCCTTTTATAGCCAAATGACGACTGTTTTTTTTAAGTGAAAATCGAACCATTAATTTTGACTGTCCGCCATTTTGTGAAAAATGGATATTGTTTTAAATCCTTCGCTCAAACACTAGTTTATACTGTTATTTAACTAAATCCATCTCTATTTTTTGTTTCGGATGATCCAGTTCGACATAATCTTGGTCACCGAAAAAAGGGAAAATTAAAATACCATTGTTTTGACGCCCATTTGTAATTTAACAATGTAATATTTTTCAATAAAAAAATTACTGAAAGGTGTTCAATGTATGTGCTTTAAGATAATATAATAGTCGTTTAAAAAAGTTTCGTAGTTTTCTTAAAAAACATTCATGAAAATGACATATTTTATTGCGCTACAAGTGGGGGTAACCCCTTAAAGTATGTAAGCGAGTTTATTTGAGCGATCTAGTTTAAACAATTACTTGTGTTAAGTCGTAGTAAACGAGTTTTATGTTTTATTTCGTCAAGGCCAGAATATCGAATTTACGAAGCGTGTTCTCACTTAAAAAAAATCAACAATAGGAAATCGTTAAGGAAACTTCTATGAAAAAATCTTAATGTATGATAATGAAAAATTCTAAATTTTCACTTTAAGCGACATTAACATTTACAAATGTAGTTTTTGTATATCTTTAGGAGGAAAGCTATAAAAAAAATCACCCCATTTTCTTAAGCTCAAAAGATTTCATTTCCTAAATTCGAAAGGTGAAAATTTAACTGGGATAGTCCTTACTTCAACAATAAGATAGTTCTGTCTAGCCCGATTAGAAACACCAGGTCCAACCGTTTGATCCAAGAGTATCCACCACAGATATGAAAGAGAATGGATTAGAAATCGAACAAGAGAAATGTGCTAATTTTCGACTTTCTGCTTACTGGTGTGAGAATGAGGTATGGGTGTGTGCCTTACACAGTTTATACGGCAAAGCCAATGCGAAAAAAACCACGAGATATCGCCATTTTGGACGTCGTTTGACATTTCTTTCCCCGAACCGGCGAGTGGAAGTTAAAATGCTTTTTTTGAATGAAATTAACTATGATTTCACACAAAAACTATCCAAAATTGAAGCCAAAGGTTAATTTTACTCACCCGAAGACGGTATCCACTTCGGTAGCTACTTTTGCAGCTTGGAACGTGGCACTTCATTATCGCACTATTTTAAAATGTTTGACCGCTAATTTGTTCGCGAAAATGACACAAATTATTGCGCACAAACGTAGATGCACGTTTCCACCGAATACGCCGAAAAATTTTCAAATTTTATTTGACAAATTTTGACTGAAAGTCAACGTTTTCAGTCCCCGACAATAATCAAACTGACATTGACCTTTTTTTCCGTGTTGCCCATTGCACGCTTTTACACCGAGCTGGTGTTCCCAACATTAAGACACAGCATTAAGGCTTTTCGGTTGTGAGTGCGGTAGAAAGGGGTGCACTGAGCGGAATTTTTGTGAGAGAGTAATTTTGTGCGTGTATTAAAAAAGGCACACTCACGTATGGGTACACGGATAGCCATTTCGTATCCATATTCTTTCATATCTATCGTATCCACATTTAACCACATATGCAGCATGTGAGCCTTTAAATAGATGCTGCAAACTATTCCCACAAATCCTCGCTTATGAAAGCCCTTTTTCTACTTAATGTGAAAAACAAAAATGCGATAGTTTGCTAAACGTATTTATTTAGTCTTTAACGAATGTATGTACTGTGATCAAAAAGTAAGGTGAAATTGTCATTTAAAACTCCCGGGCATTAGGATGGCAGGTAAATTGTTTTTCCTAGGCTGGTAAGACTGTCTGTAACATTTGCCAAGTGTCTGTTTGTCAAAAGGTGAATGATCTCCGAGTAACATGTATTTATTGCATTCACCTATTTAGTTATTAATTTTTGTGTTTGTTTAGATATTATGCCAACATTGTCCCTAGCTTGGTAATTGAAGAAATAATATATCCTGAGAATATCAGATTGATCAGAATATACAATCATGCGTTATGCTCAAAGAATTTTTGTATAAATGTATATGCATAGTTAGTTACTAAAAACCAGTGAACTGCTTGCTCCTGAAAATTCGCAAAAATCATTAAAGATAAAATAAATCGTACTACTATTGACCTATCCATACAAGGTCATGGTCACTATGTTCATCCTTCTAAACATATATCCATACACATGTACACACATTGAATTGCAGTCAAGTTTATGTTTTACCGAAAGACCCATGCTGTCACGACATGATACGACTGTTTTTGGAGCTTATGAAATTCGCGAAAATTTAATTTGATTTAACATTTTAAATTATAGTGACATGGACATAATCGCAAATTTTAAGCGGACAGCTTGATCGGATCGCGGCTTATAAAATTCAACGAAGCCAAAGGGCAATCAAAAGAACCGGGAAGACATATCTGAGCATAATTGATTTTTTGCTTATTGGAGCATTCAAGTTTAATACGATGAGGATTGTGTTCAAGAAGCACGCATCAAAAATTTCGTTATGCAGCCTCTGCACCATACGATAACATAACACTGACCAACACTATACTAATGAAATTATTGTTTGTATGAAATGATTAATACAGTGGATTACTTTCAGTAAAATTTTAAACATGATATACATTTTGATTTAGATAAGAATTCTGAAAATTGAAGATATCTTATTGAATTAATAGCTAGAATAGTTGCATCACAAAAACGTTTTTAGAACTGTTCAATAAATGTCTCCAAACTTTATCAAATTCAAAGAGTGCTCTTTCACTTTCATAAAGTTATTTTTGAAATATTCACGTAACTGTCACGGCAGGGAGCGGGCACAGCATGTAGCTCGTGCAGAGAGTGAGTGATCACAGCATATTCAATTAAAATCTTTTTGAACTTTCAAAGAAATAAAACCTGGAAGGTGGTCGATTAATTGGATCGTGTAAACGATCCTTGCGCAAACATTATCAGCTTTGCGGCTCTTTTTTGGTCATAACTACATACATATGTATTAGTCCAGATGATTTTACACAGTTTGAATGGCTATTGGAAATTTTCAAGATTGGTGATTCTTTTCATCTTACCATATCTAGTCGAGCTTTAATTCGATAGAAATTTATGAAAGTGTAGTTTCAGTGATGATTCATATGCTTCATAAAAGAGAATCGACAGTTAATATTCACTTCTGGACTAAATCATATCATGCTTCATTGCGTGATCAGCAAATGCATTTGGGTGAGCTTATGCTGTAAATGTTGAGGTGTGGAAAATTTATTACAAAGACCCATGCGAGTTTTAAATAACGATATAACTAGTATAGTCACTTAGGGGTGCTGCTTCAATTAGCAGCATCACACGCAACATGCTTTGGATCGTATCTGGTGCGACATCATTGTATCAAAGTAGACAAGCTACATATGTCGCTCATCTCACGTGAATCTTTTAACGCAGGGGCCATGCAATAAACAGTTTATTATTTGCAACTAATTTTCGTTTTCCTGCAGTTTTTTTGTAGTTATCTTTTGATATGAGGATAAAAACTCGAAAATAATAGGATATTATTTAGACGCCAAGGTAGTATTTGTAGCTCTAGACGAAACCGCCAAGGAAATTGGTCTTCAAATTAACGAACAAAAAACAAAAGTTATGACTCAATCAAGGAAAAGGACGCCAATAAGACAAAACATAATGATAGGGGACTATAATCTTGAAAACGTAGACAAATTCGTGTACCTAGGGACGAGCCTGTCGAAGGATGGGAATGAGCTTGACGAAATCAAACGACGGATTCAATTATTCATTAAGACATTCTTTTCGGTGCTTCCCACTTTGAAATCTCGATACGTACACAGGAATACGAAGCTTCGAATCTACAAAACAATTATTAGACCTGTGCTATGCTACGGAAGTGAAACCTGGACGCTGACCCAGGCATCTGAAAAAACCTTGAATACGTTTGAGAGAAGGGTATTGCGAAGGATCGTCAGTCCAATACGGGAAGAAAATGGATGGCGAATCCGATACAATAACGAGCTGTATACCATATTTGACGAGCCAGAAGTCTCAACCGTCATACGACCCCAAAAACTACAATGGGCTGGCCGCGTCGAACGAATGAGCGACAATCGAGTCCCCAAACAATCTCTCAAGGGGCGAGCGAGCGGAGCCAGGCCAGTCGGTAAGCCACGCAAGCGCTGGGAGGATTCTATAGATACTGACAGCAGGTCACTTTTGGGAGCACCAAACTGGAGGACGCGGTCACTGAACCGAGACGAATGGAGGCGAAGCATTAAGGAGGCTAAGGCTCAATTCGAGCTGTAGTGCCCCGATGATAAACAACACACAGTAGTTGAAAGGAGAGAGGATCCTTTGGTTTGGTAGGAAAACAATGGAATGCAATCCCCAAATCTAAGCGAATTGGTAGGATTGAAATGTTGCGTGGTAGTAGCAACCATACCTTGTGAAAGGCTTTTCTTCCAAAGCTGGCATGATAATTGCAGATCGACGCACGAAATAAGCGAATGCTGAAGTCGGTAAAATGTTTTTTTTACAATATTATTTTTAATCGTTATTTTTTTCAATCGTACCAAGTAAATAAACTGCAAATAAAACAAAAACAAGAAATTTCATTAATTTCCATACGTTTATTTAAATTTTATAATATTTTAGAACATATGGAAACATAAATTTTTTGAAATCACATTCTATGCAGCTATTAGTTTTAGCTGTGACTATTCGATGTAAAGATTACTATTGTCTTGAACATTAAATAAAATGGGAACTAAAACTTTTAAACAAAAAATCTTTAAAAGTATATTTAATGCATCAGCATAATATCATATCCCTACGTTGGAAACCACAAAACTACTATGGAATATATCAATCATTTAGCAGCACAACCTTATGCTAGCAACTGCCAAATCAATGCACGTAATATATGCAAAAACATTTAGATCACTAAGCACTTGCATCTACGACTTCTCCCAGCATGAATATATATGGCCACCGAAAATCCACAGTATACATATAATATAATTGCAATCTCAGGTGAGAAACTACTGAAATAATAACACTGATCAACAGTGGTCATGCCACACGAACTCTGATAGGTGATTGTGTTTTGGCTACTTATCCTCATTACAAAAACGCACTTATTGTGTTCAACCACCCTCAGTTTTATTGTGATGAGGTCAAATTCATTTTCGGTATTGCAACATATATTTGTTTTCGCTATTCGTCTAAATTGTTTTGGTGTGAATTAACTTCTGTGCTTGTGCAAATATGTCGAGAAAGATTATTAACGAACCTGTTTTTTCTGGTTGTATTTGTGGTGAACTGACTTTCAAAAATCAAAGGCGAAATATTTCTGATCTTGTTTTGAAGTGTTTCCGCGAGTATTCTAGTTTTGGGGTGGCTCATCAAGGCAAATCTTATGCCCCATATATTTGTTGAATAACATGTGAAAAAATTTAACTTATTGGAAGATAGGATCATGTCATGTCCCGTTTGCTATTTCCATGATATGGACTGAGCCTGGAGATCATGGTTCAGACTGCTATTTCTGTCTTACTCCAATAAAAAGCATAAAACCAAAGGTAAAGCATACAGTTCGATACCCTAATTTATCTTCAGCAATAAGATATGTTCCTCATAATGACAATTTTCCTATGCCAGTTCCATCTATATCACTTAAGGTTGATGATTCAGAACCCTCCACTTCATGCCAATTGAATTAGTCATGCTAAAATCGAAGAGGGCATTTTCGCAGGACCTCAAATCAGGGAATTAATAAAAGATCCGAAATTCTAAGAAGAATTGAACGTTGTAGAATAATCAGCTTTTCAATACTTTGAAAACGTGGTTGCAAAGTTTTTGGGTAACCATAAGAGTGAGAACCATAGAGAATTGATTAACGAGGTTCTACTGACATATAAAGCTATTCTTGCTTAAAATTCATATTCTAGACTCACTTTTGGATTTTTCCCTTGAGAACTTGAGGGCTGTAAGTCATGATTATGGACAAAAGTTCTATCAGGACATTTCAAAAATGAAGAAAGACTATCAGGGTAGATGGAGTCCAAGGATGTTGGCTGAGTACTGCTGGGCAATCAAAAGGGACCAACCGGAAGCCAAATATTCCATAAAATCGTAGACTTTTAATTAAGAAACCACATTATTTACATGTTTCTGAAGAACTATTTAATATTTTCTTTATAATTTATATTTCTTCCCCAAATAAAATTCACACGTGATAAAAAAAACAATAGCTGCGTATTTTTACTCACAACTCTTAATACAAAGAAAAAACACTAAAAAAGTTGGTGTGGCACGACGAAGATTAAATTCTGTTAACCAGTGTAATCGAAGGCAACAAGCAATCACAGGCAATGGGCAATCATAGGTAGCGAACAGTTTACCTACTCATGAAACTGGGATTAAAACAACTGCTATTCTAAACTGTTCTTTGCTCTAACTGCGCTCTGCGATCACCACGCAATCAAAAGAGCAGTTTAGCACTAATCTTCGTATAATCATTAAATAGCGGCAGTTTGACTCTGCTTTCGGTTTTCATTTATCTTTTGTGAAATTATAATGCTAAAGATAATTTTAAAACAAATAATTTTAATTTTAATTAAACATGGTCTTTTATTGACGTTATCTGATGCTGAATCTATAGTTCTGATATGCAATCAAATTTTCTTTTCAACTTACAATCAATCTTAATTTAAATTTAAACCGAAAAATAGTCCATCAAGTCCAACACATAACGTGATAGATGTATATTGGCACTGATTAAATTTTTGCAAAGTATAATATTTATGAAATATCAATACAATCACATTGCAATGATTCATTGTCAGGATTAATATGAACAAATGATTTTTAAATATTTGACAAACAAAAACATAGGTGCAAAAATACAAACGCGCATCCATATCCTTCCGTTCAAATGACGCAGCATTACAAAATTGACTAAGCGACATGCATTTTGCAGTTACATATTCGGCGAGTAAAATTTTAATCCAATCTAAGTCAGAAAGTCACGTCGCTAATTGTAATTATCTTTTGTATTTTGGATTGCGATTTTAGCGCCGGTCGTAGACGAAACGTGTCTAGAAATTTTATTTGAGTGCTGTTTGAATGTAAATGGTAATGCAACTCGAAATATACGTGCAAATGAAATTTGTGGTGACACTTGTTGAAATTGTTTCGATTGAAGTATAATAGAAGAGTAGTTACTATAATATCTACGAGGAATTTTCCATTCAAGATATTTTTTGGTAATAATCTGATTTGCTCATACTTTATTAAAACTTTCAAACCGAAATTATCAGAAACAAAATTATCTAGCGCATCAAAGCCGCTAAAAAACGGATTTTCGAAGAAATTCTCTTTAAGTGAAAAAAAAATGTGGAAAGACGTTATACACTTTTTTTAGTATCTTATCAACCATTCTTTATCCAAAGCAACGAAACCCAACTATAACATAGATTATGAAAATGTTCAGTGCTGGCAATACTTTGCCAACGAAGCAGCAATACGTTTACCATAACAAGCTCATACTTAAATCAACTTATCCTTTGAATTTCGTTCTCATCGCAGGGTTTCATCGAAAGTTTCAGTGGTTAAACGTTGTTTGAGGCAGCCACCCAAAAAATTTTCAAAACTCGGAAAATTTAAAAATTGGTTTCTTATTTTCCTTGCAAATGCTTTGCATATGAGTATGAAATTTGAAGCATTTGTTGGTGCAATATTTACGAAAATGTCTGATGCTGGTTACCCTGCGCTAGCAGCAAAGCAAAATATATACCAAATCTGCTTCACATTAAGCTAAACCCACGCGGTGAATTTCGTTTCCATTGAATCACTACGCTGGAAGCTATACGGGTGAAAAGAATTTTAGGGCTACCACCCTCAAAACTTTTCAAATTTTCAAAACGTTAATATTTGTTGTTAATTTTCATTGCGAAATGATTCCCATTTGCAAATCTAATGACATAATCGCCTAGTAAAGAAATTCCAAAAAATCACAAAAATTGTCATAGCTGGCAAAAAAACTGTTGAGTTGATGAAACGTGCTGCAGATCTAGTTATCCAAGATAATAAGTCAATGAGACAGGTATGTCGTTATTTTCAAATAAGCAAAACTTCGTTGTCAAGATTTATCAAACGAATGATGAATGACCCTGACCATTTGAGATTTGGCTATGGTACTTCAAGGCATATTTTTAATAAAGAACAAGAAGCTAGCATCGCAAAGTACTTACTTAAACTTGCACAAATTTTACACGGCATAGGCCCTAAAGAAGTTCGTCGGATGGTTTATGACTGTGCTATTAAATATACATTAAATGTGCCGGAGACATGGCATACAAATACAATGGCTGGTAGAGACTGGATGTCTGCTTTTCTTAAACGAAACACAAGTCTCTCTATTAGAAAACCTGAAGCAACAAGTCTAAGTAGAGCAACATCATTCAACAAATCGAATGTGCAAAAATTTTATACGAAATTAGGAGAAATTATGGACCAATTTAAATTTAAAGCTTCATCGATATGGAATGCAGTTGAAACTGGCGTATCAATCGTCACCAAACCATCAAAAATAGTTGCTGCTAAAGGAAAGTGAAATGTTGGTTCAGTAACATCAGGTGAACGTGGGACTAATGTAACCCTTTTAGTAGCGGTTTCAGCTACAGGTTCAGTGATTCCTCCAATGTTTATTTTTCCACGCAAAAAGTTTCAAGACCATTTCATTCGAGATGGTCCGACTGATTGCATTGGCGTTGGAAATTCAAGCGGTTGGATTACTAATGACGAGTTTCTCATATTTATGCAGCATTTCATCAAGCATGTTAGGCCCAGTAAACAAGATCCTGTTCTGTTGGTTTTAGACAACCATTCTTCACACTTATCTGTACCAACACTAGATTTAGCTAAAGAAAATGGAGTTGTGATGCTCTCCTTTCCTCCACATTGCTCTCACAAATTACAGCCACTTGAAGTGTCTGTATATGGACCTTTTAAAAGATATCTGTCTTCAGCTCAAGATGCATGGATGCGGAATAATGCCGGGAAAACAATGACTATTTACGATATCCCTGGAATCGTCCGCACTTCTTTGCCTTTAGCTTTGACACCAAGTAACATAATGAGTGGATTCGAAAAAACTGGAGTATTTCCCTTCAATCAAGAGAAATTTAACGACGCTGACTTCGCGCCTAGCTATGTTACAGATCGGTCAATGGCATCTGACAATAATGAGTCACAGCCATCGACGTGATCTACATTATTGCAACCAGTAACATCTAATCTACAACCTTCGACGTCGTGTACCTCAATGGATCCGCAGGAAGTTTTTTTGCCTGAAATCGTACGACCACTACCTAAAGCTAGACCAAGAAGGACACACCCGAAAAGGAAAATCTACGAAAAGAACTAGAAATCGCGAATAAAAGTAAAGCTAAAATTATAAACAAGAAAAGGAAAGTAAATAAACGAGCAAGAAAAGCCATTTTACAAGATGATGAATATTTCTGTTTGATTTGCTGTGAGAAGTATATTGAGTGTTCCAGGGGAAGGTTGGATTCAATGCAATCTTTGCAGGCAATGGGCCCATGAAAAATGTATTCCCAACAACCATAGCATTTACTTCGTTTGCAATAATTGCAATTCAGAGAACGCTGAGTCGGATTAAGAAAAAGAAAGGAGAAAAACGACATAGAAAAAAATAGCTTTTGTTGTTATTGGAAAAACTTTGTTTAATTTTTTCAAAATATAGTGATTTTTAAAATTATGAAAAATATTTCTTTGCTTATAATTACCAAATAAAGCGTTTTGTTTTTGGAATCATCGTGAACTTTTGTTTTTGGAACAAACATAAACAATTACATTATAGCATATATTGTTATTGTTTCATAAAGCCTGTTAAAATTGAAAAAAAATGCTGGGCCTTTTTGCCCCAACTATGGGGCAAAAAGAGACAGACGACAAGATCTAGAAATATTGCAAAATAACATATTTCTGATATGATAATTCAATCAAAAATTGAGGTAAACATGGCTAGATAACTAATAGTTTGATTGGCGCTGTGCATTTAAATGTAGTTTGCTCAGTTTTCACAATAAAATTCGAAATAGTAAAAATGGACCTTAAAGCCCCGCTCTACCCTACCTGAAAATTCACTAAAATGCGCGCCGCCGCCATAGGGTTATAGATATCTGAATTGTAATATCTACCCACCATAAACATCTATGTCCTGCGAAAATTGCAGCACAATCAGATCGGCCACTCCAGAGATTATCTCCCGTAATCATTTTGCTGATATATATATATATGTATTTTATATATGTATATATATATATATATATATATATATATATATATATATATATATATATATATATAAATAAATAAATATGAATTTGTGGCAATACGAGTTTTATATTAAATTTTCTTCGAAAATCAGTAAAAATATGGATGATTTGGCGTAAAAAATAAGATAATGTATGTAATTGATGTAAACCTAATATTGCATTCATGTATCTATACAGCAAACCAATTAAAATTAGCCACTGAAACCATATAAATGAGTTCAAAGTACAAACCATTATGGTTTTAATGGAGCAGATTCTCTCATAGAGCTTGTGAAATCAGGAGTGCCACAAGGTTCTGTCTTTTTGGCGAATGTCTTCATGAAAGCGAACGTACTATTCACGGCATAGTACGTTCACTGCCGATGAAAGTTAGAATTGCAGTGGTTGCTTATACAGGCTTTCCAACGAGCAGAGGGGGTTAGATCTAAAGCCATAATTTTATTCTCGCGGAGCGTTTTGTTTGGGAAATTACTTCCCAGGACATTTGACGAGTATTCAAAGCCCTCACTCAAAACAGTTTTTTCAAACAATAGACCCTTTGTGTTTTATCTCAGTACGCTATAAAATTTGTCCTGTTCGCATTGAGAAGATTTGAAGGGGGTGAAGTTTAAGTGCGCTGATATGCATGAGGTGTAGGTAGGTAGCATTTTATCTGTTCAGAAATTTGTTTACAAATATTCGAAAAGTGTATCTCGTACCCGTCCGTACTCCTGCATCTTAACCGATGTGATGTATCTTGCCCATAAATTCATGGGGAAGCAAATAAGTTTGTAAATATAATCGGAGCCAGTCCAGTCAAGGAAGCAAATAGGTTTTTAAATATAATCGGAGCCAATCCCTTTGACTCGATACGTAAAACCGACAACATTGCGAGCGGCCCCGAACTAAGACGAGACCCTCATAAACTTTCGGACAAAAGCCCTCATTAAACCTCCATTAAAAAGGCGAGAGCCAACGAGGAAGCCATTCACACTCTCGCACTTTTCATGTTTTGGCGTGTGAGAAAAAGGCGATAGTAGACGAGGTGGCCATTTACACTCTCGGCTCATCAACATTTGCCGGGAGTGAAATTTCGGCTTCTGACCTAGAATAAGATTTAGGGCTTATTAAACGAAGTTAATTATAATTAGATATAAGTAAGATCGTTATTTTAGTTTTTAGATGATAGCATGCTCGTTTAGTTTTCTTTCACGCGCGCGACACCATATTAGCTGCCAGTACAACGGGCTGACTGTGATCCAAGCAAACATGTTTTTGGTGATCGCGAGTGAAAAAAAAGTTTTTTATTGTCTTTACATTGCTCTAACATATAGAAAGGCATTCAATTACTTTTTTATCAATTAAATTATGAAATAAGTTTTTTTTAGGTAATAAGTGTATTTTAGTCTCCCATCCTAGACAATTTCCACAAACAGGCGACGAAGTAATAAGGTAAACCTAAAGAGATTCAAATGTGATAAATGGTTCAAGTGTCCCTCAGGTATATATGGTACACGGTTGAAAAATATGGTGTTATTTTGATAAAAAAATATATACATAAAAATCCAGCTAAAAAAAATATCAAATATATAAATGCAAACAATATCAAACACAAACTTCTAAGTTATAGTTTTTATAAACAGTTTATATCAATGTTTTCGATAAAGCTGAATATAAAAATGATATAAAATGATTATAAATTTGTTTACTATGGCAAATATCATATTGATATAAAATTTACTATGCCATTTAATAATGAAATATATCCAATCGATTCACATGTTTTATACATGATGTTTATATCTGGGAAAAGTTGAAATAAGAAAAACTGGGTTAATTTTTAAATGAATATGGAAAAGAAGCATATAATTTACACTGACATAGCAAACATAGCTTTCCAATTATATTTAAGTGTTTGCTTGTTTTCATGTTTGTTAATCCATTTCCAAACATAGCCTGAATGCAGAAATTTTTTCAAAGGTTTTCACGTAAAAAAGTAAAGTCAATCTTAAGTAACAAACAATTAAACAGTGCTTAATTTGGCAATTATATTTTATTCAAGATCTCAGTACATTTCTTTTACATACACATATATAGCTAATTTAACAGTATTAAAAATCTTTATAAAATGAAAAAAAATGAAATGGTAAAGTAGTAAGGTACAAGTAACGAGAAGCATTGTTTTTTTCTAAAATATCTATTTTACGGGAAAAGATTTAAGCTTATATTTTATTGTACGTTTTTTAATTCTATGTTATGTTTATTTAATTATTATGTAGTACTTATCCGTTTTTTGAGAGTAGGCAGCCTCGTGCGTCGAGTAATTTACTAGATCTTCTTCGTCAATAAATATTGGCTGAATTTGCTGCGCTTCTTGGATTTGGTGCTTTTGAATATTATTTATTTTGTAATTATAATTTTGTTGAATATTACTTTTGTCGTCACCTACTGCAATAACATAAGGAGATCTTCCAGTAGAGCTTTGTAATTAAGTTTCATTCGTCGATCCTCTCTGAATGTCACATATAATACAAAAGAGAACGATTAAAAAGGGCTATTTAGATTTAAAGTAAATGATAACTTACTCTCTTAAACTGAATGATTCTTTCATAACCTATTTCGCTTTTTTTTACCACAAGGAGCGGGAGGCAAAAGCCGCAGGAGATTCAATATTGAAATCATTTGACCATTCCAATCTATGCAATAATGATTATTTAATTTAGTTATGTTTTATTTTTGCATTTTGAATGTAGATTTAAGTAAATATTATTTAAACCTTTTTCTCTATCAGCTTCTGTGTACAGTATCTTTTTTCCTGTTTTTTTATCACTGTAAATATACAGGACTGATAGCTATCCGCCCATGTTTCACAAAATTAGGTTACACCAAAGCTCAACTCAAAATCATAGGATATCTTCAAAATAAAATATTATATTAAATTTTAGCATCTCATATAATACCAAAACTTACCAATTCTGGGCATGCAAAGTAGACTCTAGAGATTTCAAAATTATTATTTTGTTTGACAAATTCACGTCGATAGTTCAGTGTTGTCTCTAGCTTAGCTTTGACAATTTCAATTTCTTCTGGCAAGATTGCACTTTTTATAATTTCCACGTCTTTTAACACAGACGAAATAACTTGTTCAGTTACTGTTTTAGCTTCAACACCTCTTATTTCATTTTCAATATCTTTTTATTTGCAAAAATCCATTATTGCTTTCATTATGCAATACGTCCAAGGTAAAACAAGGAAAAATTTTAACATATGAGTTTGCTACGGCTAATTGTTCTTCTTTACTTGGCTTAAAACCGAATGTTTCCTGCACATAAGATGCTATTAACTTTATTACGATTCTTCGTTCTTTTTCTGTCAGAAAGCCCTTATCACTATAAATATTCAAAACGTCAAGACCGATTTTTTTTTGTTTTTAAATAGGATTTAAGAGAGTCAGATGTTGCTATTAAATTTGGACCGATTTCTGCATTTGAACGTTTCACAGGCACTGCACATTCATTATCACTCTCACTTTCTACGCCTTTTTTAAAATGAACTTTCAGAATAAAGTCTGGATGGCTATAAAATTGACACAAATACTGCATAAATATGTCCTCTTTTATCTCCACTCCAACTTTATTTCTAAAACACAAAAAATCGCTAAGTGGTACATTAGTACCATCTAAAACCGAAAGAACGAAATCTTTGTAAGATAAGCGATCAACACCATCCGACGTACACTTTTTAAAACGCACAATTTTCCTAATTTCGGGATATTCAACCGTAAGAAACAGTCCTTCGAAAAACATTTCACTTAATACGGACGGGACAACTATCATACACAAACTAAGTAATTCGCACCTTCTAAGTACCCTCAAAACTAATTCTCTGCATCGTCAACTATTGCACAATCAATGCTGCAGTTTATGCTTGTTACTTTTTTTACACCAAGTTGGTGTAAATTTGATGCTCAATATGTTATAAATATGCGTTTTTCAAACGAAACGAAACGAATTATATGCGTAGAAGCTAATTGATATCACTGATAGATCAAATCAATAAGCAAAAGATATACATTTTAACAAACGTAATATAAACTTTATAAATATATGGTGTAAAAGTGAAATTGATTTTCAAAGATGCATAAGAAATATATATTTTTCGTATAGAAATGAACTATAAAAGCTAGTTTTATCATAAATATGCGAAATTTCGTATAGATTAATGTTATAAGGCAGCATTTATAGAAAAATAATGGATTTTACCCCAAAATTTTCAACCGTGTAGAAATATAAACATCTATTGAATTGTTTTAGGATACTTACGTCATGCCGCTCCAATGTCAAACAAAAGGTGATTCTACATGCAAAAAATAGCCATGTAAGAATTAAAAAACGCTGTTCGGGAAATGAAATCTGGCATTTGTCTTAGGAAAACTTACTTCAAGGTCGACAGAACCACTTTACGTCGATATTGAAAAAACGAGGAAAGCGAAAAGGCTATTCGATGAAAGCTTCAAAGCAAAACTTTTCCGGTTTTCACAAATCCGGAGGATAAGATTTTAGTTGAGTACCTAGGAAACTACAGCAAAATGAACTATGGGCAGTCTCGAATACAGACGATCAAATTGGCTTTTGAGTTTTGTAGGCAAAATAAACATAGGACTTCTTCTTAAGAAGGGACAGTTTACGACGGTCGACAGATGTTTCTCACGCGACGAAGCAACTGAGTAAATATCCTGTCGATGGGCGAGCGGTCCCTTTGAACGAGGTTTTATGATTTTATTGCTAAGTAATGAATCCTTTTCTCTTTCACAGGGAATGCCGAAGACCGTCAATGAGACGAATAAAAGAAACGGATCGCTTGGGCACGGAGGCGAGAAGTCCCTGAGCATTCGAAGGCAGAACGCACTGCGAGCGAGTTCGAAGACGTTTAGGTGTAAAATTTGATTTTGGAAATAAAGTTTGTATTCAATGAACCACTGTGCCATTTAACTTACTTTTAGTTTGCTTCATCAAATACTAAAAAGTGCCCGACAGTTGGGTAAAAAATAGTTCTATTGGAAAAAAGTGGTTCCGCGGGTTTCTTCAAAGCAAATCCGAAATCAGTTTACGCATTCTTTAAACAACTAGCCCGCACCCAGGAAGACTGCATGGCGTGTCCGTCAACCAAGAAAAATTAAAATTCTAACACAGAGCTCTGAAAAAGGTGATATAGACTATTCATAACCCACTGGGAGGGAGATTTCTAATGAAATCAAAATGAATAAAATAAAGCCAAAAGAAGTCAAATAAACGAAAAACGAAAAAAAAAATTAAACTAGTAAATTTACACTCTTTTTGCTTCAATTTACAGAAAGCTGTGTATTATTCAGCTGATATGACGTAAAAGCAAAAAATGCACATCAAATGTGTAAAAAAATTGTGATTCGTTATTTTAAACGAAAAAATTAATATATTTCCGATTAACAAAGTATTAATTATAGACTCACTTTTTAGAGTGTAGACTGTTTATTGATTTCTTTACACTCTAAAAAGTTGGTTTATAATTAATACTTTGATAACAGGAAGCATATTCATTTATTCGTTTAAAATTACGAATCACAAATTTTTTTACACATTCGATGTGTATTTTTTGCTTTTACGTCATATCAGCTGAATAATACACAGCTTTTTGTAAATTGAAGCAAAAAGAGTGTAAATTTACTAGTTTGTTATTCACTTTTGCGCCAAAGCCATAAAATTGCATCATTTTTTAGGGTAAAATTACACGATTTGGTCGTAAAAAAAATATTCTTTTTAGTCACTTTTGTAAATTTACATCTTTAATAGTAGGAAACCAGTTTCCTACTATTATAAGGGTAAAATTCAAGCAAAATTTTTTTGAGTGTAGCTACGAAACTTATTTGTAATGGCATTTAAATTTGATCTTAGTTTTTATTTTTTGAAGAATGAAAAATGTGCATTGTATTGTTTTTGGATTTATATTTGAAGACAAATTCGTGAATAAAACTAGTGCTATTACTCTTAACGTTTGTGGTGTCTGCTATTAAAATATATGAAATCATATCATTATTTCTCATTACCTCCCCCTTGCAAATAGATGTAGTCTCCCCTCGAGATTAGAGCCATAAATCAATTTTTTAAAAAAAGTATTAACAGCTCAAGTAATAGTTTAACAATTACTTTGAATTAGAAAATGGTTTCTATCTGCCAAAGCTTAGCTATGCATACGTGATTTTACTGTCCAGTTGCAGGTCATCAGTACAATTTTACAAATTTATAAACTAAAAGAATTCAAATTTACGATCAATGTAAAAACGAGTGACTACTTCCAGGAATCAATTTACTCCTGATTAACTCATTACCTACGTATTCAGAAATAGGTGAATTCAAAGTTCGATCCGCGATCTCCCTTCCGAACCTGCATTCGATCCATTAACCCCATCCACTAGGAGCCAGTACTCTACCCAATACTCTACACGAGCTTCCGTTTATATAGTAGACTAGTGAAAAATAAAAAAAAGCTATTCAAGTAATTTTATAACAAATTTAAGGCCTAGATTTCTTGCATATAAAAATGAATTAAAATATACAAGCACTAGTCATTGATCCATTATATTAACTTTTTCTAGCTTTCAATAATCTTATATAACAACAACTGACGTTCATTATGTTTAATTTAACATTCTTTCGATTCTTTTTCATTCGCAGATCCATTAATACAGCCGGAGCGCACTCGCACTATAACGAATTAGATATTCGTTTGCGGTTTCTTCCGACTAATTAGCGAAGCGCCATTCGAACGATTACGTTCCATTAAAAATCAATTCAAATATTTAAAAATCATTAACTAATTAACAATACGGTTTAACGGCCTCCTCATGAACTTTCGCGAGCATTTATGCGAGGGCGTTAAGTAATGCGATTTCAGCACGTTTTAGCTAACATAAAAACATTTGGGATATTGCCACGCTTTTGCCGGAATATATGAAAGGCAGCTTCGAACAATATTTATGCTGCTAATTTGCAATGACCGTATTTTTTGCTAGATGATACGAACGATTTCGGAAATGATTTCACTTTAAATTGTAGTTTGAATAATGTTTCGGCGTTCTGGATACTGAATGCATAATTTTCAATGAAACAAAGTTCGGTCACTCTGTGAGATATTTCTTTTCAAAACTCAGTATGCTATTGACAATGAATGCCATGTGCCTTTAACCAATTGAGGTTGTATATGGTCACAACAGATTTATGTAGCGAGCATTAATTTGAGGTAGTCCAACTTTTCAATTATCTTAGGTCAATTGTAGCAGCCGATAACAATATGGAGGGAGAAATACGCGGGTGGCTGCTCAAATCCAACAAAGTCAACTACAGCCTGCCAAGGCTCTTCAAACACCGAAATCTCTCCTGAACAGATACAATTATGTATATGGATAAAACTCGGTAAGCTCCGGTCGGCAGGGAACTTAGCTCGTATGAGCAAAGAAGAATCTGCTCGTAAAACCATTTGCGAAAAACAGCGGGGAAGACGTTTTTACGCTGGAGGAATGGGGTTGACCAGTACTCTCTGAGCTTAGGGGTACCTAATTGGATGACATTGGCTTGCGTTTGGGTCCGGGGGGGGGGGGGAAATATTTCTTGAAGAAGGCTAGAATCGAGTGCCGGCTGTAGCGTATTTATTTAGTCTCGAATCCATTTACTAGCAAAAACCCCAATTACAAATAGGATAGCTTAAAAATAAAAATTAACAAATAAAAAATAAAAAATATACAATTCAAAGCTTCAAGTGTCAGATTAGAGAGGCTATTTGATCAATAGCAAATATTGTGTTGCAAATATTACTTTTAATGCTGGCTATAGAATGTGGAAAATTTGAGGTTGCAAAGCCACTGACTAAACTAACGGAAAAAGTTGAACACACAGCGTCATGGGTTTGCCTCTTTCACACAATTGATTTAACTTTAGTGGCAAAATTACACTACAAAGAAATTCTTCTTAATGTCGCCATTGTGAATTAAATTATATTAATGCTAACATATTTATGTAAAATCTAAGGTATAAATGATTGAATATTATATCAAAGTATAATTTACATCATTGAAGCTTCGCAAAATATAATTTAACATTCTGACGAAAGGCATTTTGTGTGATTGAAAGATTCTGTAATCTCGCGTTAGGTGGCGGAAGGCTCGAACTGGGCTTAAGTGGTCGAACTTTGTGAATTTCAAGTTTCAAAATTGTATATATATTTTTTTTCCAAAAACATTTTTTTTTATATCCAAAAATGCATTTAATAAACACGGCGACGGCGTAATGATATGGGACCGTATGGCTGCCAGCGGCGTTGGAAACTTATAGATAACTAAAGGAATCATGGATCATCGGGCATATATTGAAATGCTCAAGAGAAATTTGGAGCCAAATGCTGAAATATTGGGTGTATCAAAGGATTTTTACTTTCAACAAGATAATGATGCTAAGCACATGACTCATAATACTAGGATCTTCTTGGCGTACAAAACTCCACATTTGCTTAAAGCACTACTGCAAAGTCCTGACCTTAATATATAAATCTGCATTAAAACTTATTCAAATTTCTTGCAACAATTTATTGTTTTTTAACACTTGAGTTTCAAATAGCTGCTGTACGAAGACATTATTGGTACACTGTAGGCATAACATAATCAAATATTACTAAACCTCAAAATTTTTTACCTGTCCGCTTCACGTGGAATGCGAATTCTTAAAAGAACGTGTAGAAAGGCCCACAATCCATGAGACACTTTTAGCTATGGTTTGAACATGAATATCAAATTTCAGTTTACGATCGAAAGTGCCCCCAAGAGCAGTATCCATAAAGACAATAAAGGAGACCCCCCACAGAGACAATTAAGGTTTCGCAAAACAAATAAAGAAAGTCATAAGTCGGGAACTTCAGAGAGAAGGAGATGGCAAAACATTTGGAAACATTAAAGATACGTGGTTAGTGTTACACCAAGCAGTAAGAAAATTCAAATCTTCCTGGAGAATTAGATAACCAGCTGAACTTTTGATTGCCCAAAATATGTTAAAGTCATCTGCGTAAAAATGACAAGATGACGATAAAACATTAGGAAGATCGTTGATGAACAGGTGGAATAAGATTGGTCCTAGTATGGATCCTTGCAGTACACCAGAAGAAGAAGAAAGTGGTGGAGATGACACGCCACAGAGAGAGATAGAGCGAGAGAGAGGGAGAGAAACCGGTGCGATTAATAAAAAATGAAGACATCCAAGAGAGAAAAGATTCACTAATACCATAAAAATAAAAATCACAATTTGTGTAGAAGTAGCTCAAGATTGACAGTTTAAAATGTCTTAGCTGCAATATTAAGGTCAAATCCTCGAAACAAGTTAACCAATTCATTCAGTAAAAATTGAGCGCTAAGAGATCAAAATTGTTTTCTTTTTCAAATTAAGACGACGTTTATTAGAATCTGGCGCGATGAGATATGTTAATGACTATATTTCGAAAGATAAGTGATGGAAGGGGTCAGGGTAGATAACAAAACAAGGATGGTTCAATGTAGAAAAAGTTAAGGTCAAAAATCTTATAGTTTACGTTAGGAACAGAGTTAAATTGTAAAATGAACAAGAAGAGAGGAAAGATTATCGACCAAAATAGAAGTATTACATTAAAAAACTATACTAGAAAAACCGAAGCCCTATTGGACAAATGGAACGTTAAAGTCATCACAGATGATGGTATGACAAAGCAGAAAAATTTACATTTACATATTAAGATAGTTTGGAGAAAAATTGTTCATCCGCAGGAAAGGGCGAGTTGCAAAGAATATATTTTCGGGCTACAAACAATAAGGAATGGGGGCTCAGTAGCTCTGCTCGCTAAGGCGTCAGGCCGAAAAGCGGCGTGCTTCAGGGCCTGCGGGTTCGAATCCCGCCAGTGCCATGGCTGTAAGTGTGAATGCGTGTGATTGTTTTTGAACGTGGCAAATGGGCCCAAACTGGTGGTCTAATGCTGGCCGCGTTCCCGGCAGCCCTCTGCACTAACTTAACAATAAGGAATTAATATACATGAATATACAAGGTGGTACTACAACAGGAAGTTTAGGAACGTAATCAGCAAAGTGTTTACTCTCAAACGAATTAAACACTGAAATAAGTACCCCGCCGCCATTGAGCTTCCTAGTTATTGAGCAGTTACAGTCACAACGGTAGACATTGTGAATATGAAACAATTTTGAGCTATAGATGTCATCAACAAGCCAAGTTTCTGAAAGACAGATCAAGTGCTCCTTTTCAAGTAAAGATACGATTTTAATTTCCTCTAGCTTAGTCTTCATGCCTAAGATATGCGGAGTATAGCCGAGTTACAGCTGTAGTAGACGTTATCTATCCAAAATGGGATACGAGCACCTGAAGAGGAGGGGAAATTATTCGGAGAGCCGAAACGGCCTAACAAACATTGGTAGCACTTTGCAGTAGTGTTGATGAAGACCGCCGAAAAAATGTGATTAATCGCATTATGTTGGTATGTTGGTCCTGGTATGTATTAGCTGACTTAGTCGATGAGTTAGGAAGCATCTCAATGTTATTTGCTAACTCGATCGGAGGCTTCGCACGGCTAGCAGTCAGCTGCCGCTCATGTGAGTTAAGCGCAATTATAACTAAGCACATTATAGCTGTTCTTGGGACTAAGTAACAAAAGGTGGAAGAAAGTGTTTAGGTTACATGTCGTTTAAAATATCCAAGTGTTTTCTAGGGGCACATATACACCATATCAAATATTTTTAAATATAATTGGAGACCTGCTTCAATTGACATAATATAGATTGTAGCAATCTATTGTGGTTGTGCATTCAGATTGACATTAAAATGAAATATTTTGTGACTAATCAAGACAGTTAAGATACTTTATTGTCACAAGCGAATAGATTATCTTATATTGCCTCCAATTGCAAGACTGATTCAACTTCGCTACATGCAATCGTCACATTGTCTGCTTCCTAGTCAACTGCTTCCATTGACTCAATTGAAATAGTAAACATCTTGATCTCGACTTGCAATCGAATATCGAATGTGATAGAATGCATCGAGATCGCGCAAATGCCCATTCGATTTTCGCTATCAAGATTGAGATTTGAGTTATTGACAAGTGGCTTATTAATGAACAGCGATCGGGTAGCTGCTATGCATGTCGCCGTCATGTTGTTTCAATTTAGACAAGATTCTGATGCCATTTAAGGAATATTCATGACCTAGTCTGAGCGCAGTTTTTCAATCTGCGAAACCATAAGTCACCGTGGTTCGTGCGCCCGGTAAACAAACAATGGGGCAACTTGGGGTTGATTAATGGCTTTATTAGCTACCGTAGCCAGTGGTTAGCAGATCTGTTTGTTGATCTTATGAGCTTATTGTTCCCTCGGGTGCTTATGTTCGATTGTAAGTCATAATTTTCTCATTATTTATTTACAGATCGTGATTTACCTACACTTTAAGTTTTCTGCATTGCGGATAACAATGCAAGACAGCCAGACAGACAGCTCGTGAAGTGGCGCGTAGAGATTTACGTGTCCAGTGTTGAAATGCTAATGGGTTGTGATGGATTTAAATGGTATTGATGTACCTATTGATGAAGTTTTTTTAGGATCGGTTATAATATAAAGAAGGCAGCTTTGGATGAAAGAACTGTAGAGAATTCGTTATTCATAGTATTCTTGATGAAAATGTATCTATATTGCAACCAATCAATCCACAATCAAACTGTTGAAGCGGAAGTACGAGAAGAAACCGATTTATCATCAAAAAGAAATCAAGAAAATCCCATGTATTTTGAAATGGCATAAAAGATGATTTAGGCATTTAACAGTCGAACCAGCCACTCTCGAACTTTCAAGTTTAAAGTGAATATTCACATTGAAAATCTATGCGCTTCCGAGAAACAGAAGTAAATGACAAAAATTAGCATAGCTGGCAACTTTATTCTAATTTTTCAACCAAATATCTTCCAAGTTTGGCTTATTGTATGGTGCAGCTGCTGTATGAAATTCGTTGAAATTTATTTACTTATTTTTTCACCAAACAAGGTAGACAATATTGCATGTAAATGAAATAAATATAAAAATCAAAAAACTAAACAAATTTAAAAACAGATTTATAAATTGTAATAAATACAATACAAATAAATAAATTAACATTCAATAAATAAATACATAAGAACTAAAACACATGTAGGTCACAATATTAAACACGCAAAACGAAATTAAACAATTAATTAATCAATTATAAAAATAATTACTCCTAAGTTTTAAGAGGATACTAGGCCGGTAGACTAGAGAGGGTAAACTAAGAGAGCTCTGGTAACTCTGTTTTTAAAGGACGCTTTGGATATCATGAGAGAAAAGTGTTGGCTCATACTGTTGAATATGTTGCAACATGTTTATTGACTCATTATTAGCATATGCGGTGCTATGCTTATATTCAATTAGCATTTGTCGGGATCTAGTGACTGTCACGGGCTGATTAAGCACAAATCTTTCCTTTGTATAGTCGATATAAACGGCGTCTCTAATGACATCGAACTGTAGCAGGCAGATAACATTAATCATCTGGATGCAAGTTAGAAGTCTAAGGCGAAGTTTAGAAGTAAGTAAGTTTAGTAAGTTTAGAAGTCTAAGGCGAAGTTCATATGACGGTAAATTGATAAAATCACAAGGATGGTAAAGACCTCTAAGAGCGTATAGCAAGAATTGTTTTTGAATAGATTCAAATCTCTGGCTGTCAATTTCGAAAACTGGGTTCCAGGTAATGCAAGCATACTCAAGAAGAGGGCGAACGAGCGCGGTGAACCCAAAGGTTCTGAAACTCCCTGGTGCGTCGCTTGATGAAGCCAAGTCATTTACTTGCTTGAGAAATAATTTTGTCGTAATGAAAATGAAAGCGGAGCTTTTCGTCCAGCACCAAAACGAGGTCTGAAATATTGTTGATCCTACTAAGTGCCGTATTGCTTAAAAGGTACGTATAATTTACGCGCGAGCTTTTTCGAGAAAAGCTAATCACATAGCATTTTGCGATATTGAGAGGTAGGTTGTTCACACTGCACCAATGTTCGAGCGATTTTAGTTTTAATTGAAAAACGTTGGCATCTGAAGGCGACCTTATAGTATAACAAATCTTCAGGTTGTCCGCATAGAGTAGATGACGTACATCAGATAAAACCTGTGACAAGTCTGATATAAAAATGTTAAAAAGCAAAGGGCCAAGATGGCTACATTGAGTGAGGTACACCTGAATTGACATGAATTTTTTTAGAGATAAACCCTTGGAATTTCACATGTTGTGAGTGGTCGTGGAGGTAAGAGCTAAGCCATCTTAGTAGAGATCCGGCAATTCCGAATTGCTGCAGCTTGGAAATCAAAATGGACTGGTCAACACGATCAAACGCTTTGCTAAAGTCAGTGTAGACTACGTCAATTTGATCACCATTCTCCATTTTACAAAGAACATGGGAAACCAGCACCATTAAGCTGGTAGTGGTAGAACGACCTTTCCTAAAACCATGCTGCTGTTCGTTTAGTCGAGCATCGACCAGAGCGGATAGTTTACCACATATGATTTTTTTCAAAGAGTTTAGGAATAGTGGATAAAATGGCAATACCTCTATAATTTTGAATCGATCTTCTATCGCCATTTTTGAATATTGTCTTCACCTAAGAGGATTTCCAATACGATGAAAAGTACCCAGCAGAAAGACACATTTAATAAGAAACGTTGGAGGAAGAAGATCAGGTCCAGGGCCTTTGTTACTATCAAGCTCCAAGATTGCTTTCAAAATATCATCTTTTGAAATGGTTATAGCCCCAGTGGAAATTGGTCTAGTTACTCTTGGGGAATGACAGGATGATGAAGTACTTGCTGGATTAAAAACGTCTTGAAAGTTATCTGCGAAAAAATTGCAAATTTTGAAGAAGAAGACATTGAGTTGTTATTACACATAGAAGAGGGATAGCCAGTTGTTTTCTGATTTATATGCACAGAGTCAAAAAACTTTTTGGAGTTGTGGATTATATTCTGAAGTTTTAATCAATCTATAATATTCTTCGTGAGACTTTTCATGGATTTCTTTGGCCACTGCATTGTATTCTTCTTTAATACGATGGCTAGAGTCGGCATTATTTTTCATTGATTTGTAAAGCTTATTTCTATGATTTTTCATACGTTTAAGAGTCTTATTGAACCAAGGCTCAGAAAGTTTATCCTTTCTCCTAATTTTAGGGATATACCTTTTGACCACGCCAAACAGTACATCCTATAGTAGAATGAATTTATATTGTCGTCAATAGATTGGGAGGCAAGCGTATCTGTCCAATCGACATTGTCAAGAGAATGATGAATGCTATCATTATCAGTATTACGGAAATCCTATATAATAGTATTATTGTACGTTTGAAAGATATAAGAATCTGCAGTGGATAAATCAAGAATAAGAGCGGAATGATGAAGGCAACTAGAGAAAAGATTCTCTGCGTCAATAGTCAGGCTTGTCATAAGCGTTTGTAAATATAAGGTTGGGAGTCGGAGCAACTTGTTGCAAAACATTACCAAACAAAGTACTCACAAGGTTAAAATCAAAATAATCAAAGGTTAAAATCAGAATAATTCGTGCACCGAATCGGAAGTTAAAGGCTAAAAAGCAATTTTTTTTAGTAGTGAATTTTGAAGGTGGTGCCACTGCCACAGAGTTGCCAGCATTTCAAAATCACTTCTATCAGATCTAGCTAACACCAACGTGAATTTCGTAATGACAAGATTATCCGGTCGTTTCGAGTGCTGAAAATATTTGGTGATGGGAGCTTCACGGTATGTGTCCAACAATGCGGAGGATCAATAGTACTTCACAGGTCGTCTGACAGGAGAAAGAAATCTATGGTTGAGTTACTAGTTGGTCTGGTTTGTGAGTTCGGAGTGACTAATTGCAAGGAAGAGCGCTTAGGTGCAGTCGTTCGAGAAACATCCTGGCGTTTCCATTTGCCACGGAATCTCCCCATTGTTGGTGTCTCGATATCAAATCGCCACCGAGAAGCGAATATTTAAATTGTGATATGACTGAATTAATCACTCCGAAATCATAGAATAGACTCGACTTTACACGAATCGAAAGTACAGAGATGCGACGAGGTCCGTTGCTCTGGTCCGTTGCTTTGGCTGCACCAAAGGCAAATCACTGCAGATCGGGTCTAAATTATGCTAAGATCGGACCTTATTCTATGGGCCTTTCCGAATTTACGTCTTTGTCCTCATCTTCAGCTTGTTATGACAGATTGTGACGTCAGCAGAGTAGCTGAGCTATTCTAACAGTTTGAAACAGACCAAGACGAGGTATCCGAAATCCATGGCTTTGCTTCTTAACATTACCTCAAAGCCCAATCAAGCTGACGAAAAGTCAAATCAAAACATGACTTCGTCAACGGCTATACAGGATAGCAATGACAAGGAGTAGGCAATTGAATTCGAACAGACACGACTTGATCTGACGTCACATTCTGTTATAATAAGCTGAATACAAAGGCGGAGACCCCAACTCGGAAAGGCCCTATATATGCGTTAATGTGCTCCAAACACAAAACAGACGTGAAATTTGGCGCCGGCAGTCACAGGTTGTCGTTTGTGCTTAGGAGGAACGAGCCACGGTCCTTGCTGTGTGACGCTTATCTAAAACGCAGACGAACTCACAAGTAAAAACAATTTTGGGAAAAAGACTCAACACAAGCGTATACATTTAAGAAATTTATTGAAGAGATTTCACTATTAAGATAAAATCTATTAATAGAACAGATTAAGACAATTACTACCTCAGATTTTCCTTATGGTTTCTCCGCCATCTAAGTCCCACAAGTTTTTGGGTATTACTCGTCAAATTTGTGTGCATATGGCCTACTATATCAATTCATATTGTGGCCATTTTCTGTTCGCGGAAAAAAAGACTGTCAAATTTGCCCATAGTCCCATAGTTTTCTTTTATTTTAGTGCTAGTATATAGTACACTCAGTTTCAGACAAATCGTTGCAATTCTCACTGCTGTTTTCATTTTCTTATGTCTATGTTAAAAAGAGATAGCAACAAAACCCAAACTTTGAGGAAATTTGGTCTAAAAAATTTCCACGTACTCCGAGCTAACTACTATTATAACGGACTACCAATTTTCCTTAAAAATAGACAGTTTATGCCTGCGTTAATGGAATGAAATCAAATAGATAGCCTGTGAAGTCAGAGGTGCCATAAAGTTCCGTTACTGAACCATTTTAGAACATAATTTTCACCGCTTATTTCTTCTTTTTTTTCATAGGATCACCCTCATGTTAAAATTCACTAAAAGAACAGATGACACGTTCTTGTTCGCGTCAAAGCTCTGATGAGACTGAAAAACTACCTGGTCAGTTTCAGATTATACTGTGACGAATATGAGATCAAAGAGAATTGTAACAAAGTACAGCTTTGTATGTTTCAGAACTCTTTCAATTATCGAGAATTCCAAAATATTTACAACAAAGCCAAAAAGTTGCTGTCTAGTTCGAAACTTTTGGAATTACTCGTGTGCATATATTGCGTTGCCTTGCAGTAGGCATGCACTAATTCTCAAAATTTAATCCTTTACCTGCTTCAAATCAAAAGTGCATTTATTCGAAAAAAGGATCCTGCGCTTGTGCATTGGCTGGGTCTACAAGCCGGTTACTAAAAGCTGGCCGAGGAACTCTCTCCTGTTTCAAAATGCGGGACTTAAGCCTCTCAAGGACTGGCTCGTGGAATTGGCAACAAGATTTGACGCTCACATAGACGGTCTTGACACCAAACTGATTAAAGGAATAGGAAGCACAGGTAACTCCAATGTGCAGCACAGGCTACTCCTATGTCGCAGGCCAATAGTGGATATCGCAGGGCAACAGCGGCTCATGGGCATATTACTTGATTATCCAGGCCTCCGACAAACCGGAGAGGATAGAGCTCAGACCGATGCTGACTTTAGGTCTAAATAGGCTAAGCTATTTATAGCTAAATAAAGTAACTTAACTTTGAAATAGCATTGTGGATACACAAACACATATACTTATCATTCTCACATTCACTACTCACCACACTTCATGACATCAATCACACAACACCAACATTTGTAAATCAAGTAGGCTAAGAAAAAAATATTTTGAAGTTTGTAAAAAAAATAAATTAAGAAATAGTTGTCTATTAATTTGTCATTAGGATTTGATTTGTCGAAATGTTTAAAAATAATTGCTGTTAGCATTGTTGTACGAATAAATACTTTAAATGCTTAATAAATTAATGCTAAAAGTATGTCTCGCATTATGTTCCTCATCTGAAGTATTATTCTTTGCAGGTGCTATTTAATGAGAGACAAAAGACCTTTTGAGACATACAAAATACCAAAATTGGAGACCCCGATAAAGAAGATAGACGCACCCCGATCAGCAAATCACCATGTTGTATAACTCAATACTGAATGTTAGTAGCAGTCCTGAGTTAAGTCTGCTGCTTTATCTGAAGAAAACTATTAACCAGACGAAGAAAAATCTGCGGACGAAGTCATACTGTCAGACAGAACCGAATAACAACGAAAGCGGCAAAAAGGTAAAAAGGCTCGAATAATTGTACATTTTTGCAGCAACAAGACAGCAGCAACAACGATAGCGGCAGCAAGGTAAAATTTTAAACAAAAAAATAACAAAACAATTATTGGAGGCCGAGCCGCACGGAACACAAAAGCCGTTAATTAAAATATATGTATTGCGCGTCCTCATTGGTAATTCAAGCGTGTTCTTCATTCTCAAAACTAAACTCTAATTTGAAAAGCTATGCATTCCCCGAGAAATTCATTTTCAAACAATAATGTCGAAGGGAAATTCAGTTAAAGAATAATCGTCAGAAAAGAACGATAGTGACATTGATGCCCTTGATGCTATTATCGGGCTACTTTTACAAATAAATGCGGAGCTAATACGTATAAGAACAACGTCAATAAGAGACACAGAGGATAATAAAATTTACGAATTATTACAATTATTATATATTAACAATTTGAACTATTATATACATATACACATTTTCAGCCACCCTATTTTTCTGCCGCGTTTCGTCCGTCCCATTGCACTTTACAAATTAAAAATGACGTTAGACAAAGAGGATGCGGTACCCTCAGGCGCATCCGCGGTATCACAAATTATTGCGACGTCCGTGAAACCTCCGGTGTTCTGGCAGGCAGAGCCAGCTTTGTGGCTCCCTCAATTAGAGAGCCAGTTTGCGATTGCACACACTAAGTGCTCGCCAACAAAGTATCATTACGTGATTTCCTCGCTGGGTTCAGAGCAGCTGAATGTAGTCAGGGACGTGGTTGCGAGCCCAGACCCTGAGACACCATACGAAGTCTTCAAGTGGGCACTTATATCGCGGCTTTCAGCCAGCGATTCTGCCAAACTTAAGCACCTTTTGAGGAATCTATCGTTAGGTGACAGACAGCCTTCACAGCTGCTTTGGGATATGAAGCAGTTGGGAGGTGCCACAATCGGAGACGACCTGTTAAGGACCCTCTGATTGCAGTGGCTTCCGGAACAGACTCCGGCTATTTTAGCCTGCTCTCCGGAAGCCAGCCCAAACAAGTTGGCGGAAACGGCACACAAAATTGCGGAAGTTTTTGTCCAGCCACAAATAAACTCAGTCGCCGTTTCCCCCAGCAGTCAGAGGTGGCCGAGTTGATAAAGCTCGTTCATCAGCAACTACGATCGCGTTCGAGGTCCCATGGGAGATCTCGCTTGCAGCCGCGTCGCCGAAGCCAGTCAAGAGGAACTGGTGTTTGTTGGTATCACAACAAATATAGCTCAAACGCTATTAGATGCGTCCCTCCATGCGCCTACAAGGTTGGTTCATCTGAACCAAAAAACTAAGTCGCCGTTCTCTTCAAACGGTAAGACAACGCGACTTGTGGCATGCGACTTGCCGTGGCAAACCTGTCTACCATCAACACGTATGGACAAAAGGTGATTAGCCTAGAACTGGGACTCCGTCGTGAGTTTTCATGGGACTTCATAATTGCCGATGTCTCTAGACCCATTTTAGGCGCAGACTTGCCACTATGGGCTAGTCGTCGACTTGACAAATGCTATCCTAGTAGATACCCTTACTTCACTTTCATCGAAAGGCACATCAACTTCATACAAATGTCCAACAAAATACCAAAGCATAATATAGCCTCAGATATTGTACCACTAGGGTAATATTTAGATATTGTACAACTAGGGTAACATCTGTAAGCAAATGAAATTGATATTGTCATATTAAATATGTATAACACAAAAAGAGCCAGCATGCCACAATAGAATAGTCGCTCAGTTTAAGGTTTATTATGCTAAATATACTGATGTTGAGTAATGAATGTACAAATAAAAATAATAAAGTATTATTATTATTATCGTTAGTAAAATAATAAAATATGTATAATAATTAAAGATATTCAATTTAAATTCACAGATTATCCAAAAGATTGAAATTAATCGTAGAGTATGCAAATAATATTAAGAAAATTTTTCCAATAAAACGTGAAGAACCGCAAATCGAAATTCCAATCATGGTAAAATAGTTGAATTTCTCGCAAAAAAATTAAAGAAAGAACAATGATTCAAAATTAATAAAACACGTTTCATCCTGTATTTTTATAATTAAGTTTTACGAACATTAGACCAAATGTCGAAGCGAACTATCTAACAATAAGATGCATCATCGATCTTTGAACCTTGATCTCTTTCACGGAAAGAGAAAAATTCATTGCATCTCCTAATATCTCCCGACTCATAACGAAACTAGGTGCAAACATCCAACTAAATTTACACCTCATTGCGGCACTAGAACGGCTACTTGAATGGCCTGCGGCTATCAGAGATGTAAACTTAAATTGACTTTATGGACCATAAATTAGAACGAAGGGCCACTAGCCAGTTCCCTTTGATCGTCGAGTTGAAAGAGATGAGATGATAAATGATTGTAAATATTGACGATGTAAAAATATGCATGTATACATTCAGTAAATTGTTTGCACACGTTCGATTATTGAAGGGTTTCGTTTCAAAACTTTTTTTTGGGGGAACTAAAAGCCGAATACAATTTCACTTGTATGATAGTGAGAGATTTTTTTTATGAAAATTTTGAGAAATTAATATTATGAAATTATAACGGCACGACTTCGAGAGTAAACACACAATCATAAGTATCGCTCCCGTTTTTTTTTTCATTTTAATATTTAGTTAATTTAGCAACAGGTATAACGTAAAAATTTTACGTTAGACAGATAGCTATTACTCAATCTGATGTTTCACTTTTCTTTGGGAGTCTTAGAAAAATAATCAATATTTTTTTTTGTATTTATGTATCATAAATAAATACACCGATTTCTAGACACAGTTTCTTGCCATTATTAAAGACTTAAATACCAGCTCAGTTGGAGAGCATCTCACTGAAAGGCTTCTAATTGTTAACAAATCTGCCGATTCGCGGGTGGTAGTGATATTTCAAATTAAATGATTGATAGTCAATTCATTCAATGGCTTTTTAATAGCTATGATTCAATGTATGACTCACAGTTGCCATGATCTTGGCTGAACCGTGGAATATCAGACAAACTATAGACGTATGCAGGTCGAGTATTCATACTGAGCATACCGCGATGGCCTTCTGAAATGCCAATTCGTATTTAGTTTTGAATAAATAGTATTTTATTGAAAGAAAGCTTTTCTCCTGTTTAACAATGTAAAATTTGTAAATACTTCTGCTTGGTAAAATTCAATTTTGAATTTTAGATTTTGAGCCCAAGTTAATCGAATATATTTCGAACTCTTCAAACTTTCTGCAAATTAAGAAATTATTCGTTGCATTCAGAATTTGTTGAGATCGTTCCATTCAGAATTTGTTAAAATCGGATTACTTGTACTTTTTTTACAGAAAGATGAAATCAGTAGACATTAAAGAAGCTTAGACAAATGTCAGTTCCAATCAGCTATAATCAGCATTTATTACTTATGTATTTATTTTCTGAACAAATGTTTATATTTATATACAGAATGATGAAAAAAATTAGAGTGATGGCTAAAAAAGGAAATAAACTCTTTTTCCTTTATATGCTGTGCTTGACAACTTTGAATTCTTGGAAAGTTAAAATAGCAAACTTTTGTAAATTAATTCTTATTAATGCCTAGTACTATATTCTTCGCGAAACGAATTCAACGGTCAAATCCCATACAAAAGAGCTTTACTGACGAATTGAAAAGCTGTTTTTGTATGGGATTTGACCGTCGAATTCGTTTTGCGAAGAGTATAGTACTAGGCATAAGTTCGAAATTTTATAGCTGTGCAACAGGAAGAAGTAAATCCCAGCGTAAAGATGATAAACTTTTGATGTAAAATTGACGTTAATATAAATTGAACTAATGGCAATAATTTATGTCAAAAAAACAATAGCATCACCAAAGAGATCATAGACGCTTGCGATGGAAACGTTTGTGGCTTTGTAGTCCGGGGAAATCTAACATGGTGCTTCAGAAAAATTAGGGGAAAGCTGAATTTTGGTGTGAACCTTGGTACTGACGTGTTGAACAAAATGTCAAAAGTCCCGATCGATCCGAGTGCTGCGTCATTTTTTATACGGGATCAAAGGCCAACAAAAGTGACCTCTCCAAAATATCTTAGTAACGGTTACGTCTTCAGAAAGGCAATGTATGACATTGTTTTTTTTTTACTGAGATATTAAGGAAAGGTCACTTTTGGTGACATTTGACCCCGTATAAAAAGTGACGCAACACTCGGATCGTTGGGGACTTTTGACATTTTGTTCAACACGCCAGTACCAAGGTTCACACCAAAATTCAGCTTTCCCCTAATTTTTCCGAAGTTTCGCCTTTTTTATGTTGGATTTCACTGGGCTATTATATTACAGACTTGGAGTGGAAAGAAAAGGTAACTAAGCAATAAAAAGCTCACTTTTTTAACTCTTACACACAGCACAATACTATTTCAGCATTACTGTAAGCCAAAGTCAATGCTGACTAAAAATACTTGCTCTATCCACGTTTTGGAAAGATGACTAAGGGTGTAGGAAGCGTATGCACCTAGAGAAGCGTCACCCATAAGATGATTGATAAGAGGAATCTGTACATACATATGTAGTTGACCCAGAGGAAACAACTGCCAGTCACCAGCAAAATGTGTCGCAGGTTAAGGAAGATGTTGCGGTCAAGGTTGAAAATCGTGCAGATAAATCTACCTTACAGTAAGTTGGCTTCAACCGAACTAATGCTGACACTTGAAGAAGGTACGCTTGATGTGGCACTAGTTGAGGAATGTTGGCAAAGTTATAATTTCCAAGAATGTTCTAATCTTTGAGAAAGTTAAGTATAAAGCACGCCGTAGCTTCAAAAGCTTATTGGCGACATATGCCGCTAGGAAGTCACTTTGCGACACCTGCTGCTTTGTTGCATAAACCGAATATACAAGCTGCATAGATGAAATATGTCAAAAGAACAAAATGAGTTCTAGTGAAGACGACGTACTTTTCGCTTGGTATTTGTTGAGAAAAAGGAGAAACAGAAAAATGAAATACGGCACACATCCGTTTTTGAAAAACAATATATGTCCATCATAGCTCATTTATAATATCTAAAGAGTTGGAACAGGATGAGAGAAAATTCAAAGGATATTATCGAAAGAACAAAAACAATATTGCTGAATTACTCCAACTAGTTGAAGCTAAATTAAGGAAAAAGGATACTTATTACAAGGTTGCGATCAAACCAAATGATAAACTTCTGATAGCTTTAAGGTATGTAACTTTATTGTTTATAAATTTATTAACAGTTTTCTGGGGCTAAAACAAAAATAGGAGAGGAACCATAGTCCATTGACGTGCATGATGATGATGATTGCACAGGTGTTGTTATTCTTTCCTCCACATCTTGGCCTTCAATAATTTCATCAATCAACGTAACAACTTTCTGCCGAAAAATTTTCAAAAAATAATAATTTTTTTGAGTTCATCCATTCAATGAAAGGCGAATCCATTTCATTAATATTATTTTGTTTTTTGACTTTCCTCTTCGTAGGCTTATTTTCTTCACTGTCGTGTTTTATAAACAAATTGGAAAATGAATACTCGACTCTTCTGGCAATTTCACTTCTTCACTTTCTCCGTGCCCAGAGAGATTTGCAAGCAAATATGTATTCTGCGCAACAAATACCTGTGGCTCATTTTCCGAATTCATGTTTTCAGCTCTGCATTCCTTGTTTATGAATGTTTGGATTGACTTTATCTAAATTTCCGGTCGAAGGATTTTTTCGCATGTATGGCATTAAAAATTGTAAATGCTTTAGCAAATAGTATTCCTTTTTTTGTCTTGCTCCACTTCCACTTGTTGGCGGCTTTAAGGATCGACTCAATCCATTGCGAATATTTTTCCATTTTTCACGACAGTTTGAGGCTAGAAATAAGGGGATTATTCACAACGACTTCATTATACGTTTCTTGCTACTGGATGGAGTTTTCGAGATTTAACATATTCATTTTACCGAGGAGAAACAACAATTGCACAAATTATCAAAGAAACTTGTAGAGTTTTATGGAACACTTTGCAACCATTATTTATGCTTATTCCAAACGAAGAAGCATGGAAAATTATTTCAAAAGATTTTTATGATATATGTAATCTTCCTAACTGTCTTGGCTCAATAGATGGAAAACATATTCGAGTGAACAAGTTTCCCAAAACCGGATCTACTTATTTTAATTATAAAGGATATTTTTCACTAGTTTTAATGGCTTGCGCAGAGGCACACGGTATGTTTACAATGATAGATGTTGGTGACATTGGTCGTAATAGCGATGGAAGTGTATTTCGTTCATCAAATATTTTAAATTTATACAATCCAACAATTCTGGAATGCCAAACGATAAAAAATTGGAAAATGATATGAATGGAATGCCAATTCCTTACTTTTGTCTTGGTGATGAAGCTTTCCCCCTGACGAATTTTCTCATGCGACCTTATGCTCAAAAAATATTAAACCCAAAGCGACGAATATTTAATTATAGATTGTCGCGAGGTCGAAAGTCAGTTGAATGTATCTTTGGAAAGCTGACTTCGAAATTTAGAATATTTCATAAGCCTATTATATCCAAAAACGTAGACACTGTGATAAATATAGTGAAAGCTGGTTGTGTATTACACAATTTTATTCGCATGAAAGAAGGTGTGTTAGGCCAAGCTAATAAGTTAGCTACAGAAAAGTAGGTGCCGTTATTATACTGTCCTGCAGACAGTAACAAGTCCAGAACAACCGCAATGAGAAACAGAGAATACTTAACAGAATATTTTGTGACCAGTCCGGATATATTCCTATTCAATGGAAATATGCTTGAAAATTTGTGCGTTTTTGTTTTATTGATTTCAAATTATATTTTCATGTGTGTTCGATTTTAAGTTTTCATGTAAATGGAATTGTTAGATTTGCAAATGCTTAAGCGAATAAATAAAATTAAAATGTACACACCTGTTTCCTTCATTTCCCGTGAAACTTCTTCCCACGCCTTTTCCGTTACTTCCCTTTGGCTATATTGAGGCAGTATGAAATTCCATAACCATGAATACCGCTCAACGCACTCCTCAAATTGAACGTTGTGCTGCCTTTCATCCATTTTTCCTTTAAATAAATAATATTTTCCAAAATACTACACATCCACTGACAGAATTTTTACCTTTCGATTTCTCTTATAATATTTTTCCACTCACAAAACTTTTTCGGCTCAAACTTCGTATGTCTCTACTATTTAGATGAAGACTGACGCAAAGCGGCATGTGCAACCTGCTTCAAAGCGGCACGTGTAACTTGCTTAAAGGCAGCACGTGCAATTTGCTTAAAAGCGGCGCATGTAGCTATGCTGCAGTTGCATGATCAGTATACGGCTACCAAATAAATTTGCATGATTTTAACAAAGAGCAAAACGGCATGTGCTGCTGTGCTACACATATTACCACGCGACATGTGACGTAAAGCTGCACATGCAGCTTTGGTATACGGCCTGTCTTAAGGCAGCTTTAGGTATGCGGTGTTTGTCAAATACCGAGCACCTATTTTGGCAAACTTCGCATGTGTGGTTGGCTAGTGCTTGCCCTAGGCGAAGCACACACATTCGGGTGCTCACTATTCCCGTAGTTTGTCGAACTTTCAACTCATATCAAAGTAGACGAGCACTGTGTCGGATCCCCGCAGCTCGTTCATCTTCCAGTTTTGGCGAACATTCGGCAATGCCCGAATGTCTAATTCACGGTGCTTGTCATTTCGCAAGCAGCAAGCCAAATTACTTGACTAGGTGTTCGGTATTTGGTGAATAGAAGGTGTTTGACAAACACCGCATACCTAAAGCCGCCTTTAAACTGTATTATTTCCAGTCGTCAACAGATCTCATTTTCGGTCGTCCACTTTCAAATCTGCCAATGTCAATTCATTCACTAGGCTCAATCAATTTGCCAACACGATTTCGTACAAAAATCAATGTCCAAAACTGCTTACTTAGCCCGCACACTACGAATTGTCACGTTAAAAAGAAATTCACTGTCCACTTAAAGTCATCTTTTAAATCGTGAATGCGAAAGAATACCACGTCTGACACCAATTGTTCTGTTTTTCTACTGGAAACACTCTTCGCGGATTCGATATTCCCCCCTTGGGGGAAATAAAACCGTTCGTTTTCTGCAACTAATCACACTTTTATTCAGGTAATAACTGTTATAACTAAATCGTGTACACACTTTATTTATTGCTTTTCTAACAATATATCACAAGTGTTACAATTGACCTGCTTTTGATTTAACACCCCAGGAAAAAGCTAATTCATTTTCGCATGACTGGCTGTATAAGACTGACTAAACTAAGAAATCTGCCGGCGGCGTTATATATCTTCGTTTGGGTAAGGTAGATATAGATTTTATGCTTCTAGACTATTCTCAATTTCACTTGCCATTTCGCAAATCTGTTTTTGTCTCGGCTTCTAGAAGATTCTTATTAGCGTTTACCTATCATCTATGGGAAAAAATTCGGTTCTGTGAGATACATGTATGAGATAGCTCGAAGATATTTCTCGATGTTTCTCGTTATTTCTGGCACTGAAAGGGTGAAGTATGATTTGATTGGTATGCATGCAACAATATTAACGATTTCACGGTTGACAGAAATCATTTCCAACCAAATATTTTGAAAGACCTCCCCGAAATTAGGATGCAGAGATATCGGGCGGCAATTGCTGGCCTCATTAATTTTCCTTTTTTTTTGTAAATTGTAATAATCTTAGCAACCTTTTCAGTAATCGGAAAGTCTCAGTTATCTAAGGCATTATTAAAAATAATGAGCACAGTCTGTGAAGTTAATGGAAGATGTTTAACAATAAAGCTAGACATCTCATCATATTCACAGCTGACAAAGTGAAATCGGTCCCTTGTGGGTTGCGGATAATTCGATGGACTTTCGAACGAAAAAGTGACCAGTGATTCAGTGTGACTACTAAAGAATGAATTGACTGATATCGGAGGATATTAAATTGCTGGAAAATCATATTTTGGAGCTTCTAACTACAATAATAAATAAACAAGCAGCTGGCACATTCCCCGATTGGCTTAAACTAGTGAAAATCACTCTAATTTTCAAAGTTGGTGATCCAGCAGAGCCATCAAATTATCGCCCAATAGCTGTCACAACTGTCCATAGTAAAATATTCGAAAGAGCCATTCGAAAACAATTGCTGCAATTTATTAAGACTAACTTAATACTGACACCAGTTCAGTATGCATTTCAAGAAAACAGTAGTAGGTACACTAGCAGCAACGTTAGATGCAGTACATTTTATCAACATTGGATTGGATAGTGGTGACTCTGTAGCGGCAATTATCGTGGACCTGAAAAAAGCATTTGACACCATTAACCATTACATCCTGCTTCAGAGGCTCGAATTATACGGAATCCATCACAACTTCAAGCTGTTGATAAAGAATTATCTCTTCAACAGGCGTATTATTACAACCAACAATATGCATAAAAGTCAGGAATGCACTATAAATATCGGCGTTCCTCAAGGATCAATCTTTGGCCCATTACTGCTTTTACTGTTCACTAACAGTGTATAGGATATTTATTTGATGGGAAAAATAGTTTAGTTGGCTGATGACACACTACTGCTGTATTCCGGTAAAAATGAATCAATTCTTAAGCAAAATATAAATGATGACCTAGGAAAATATTGGAATTGGCTCGAACAAAGTAAATTAATTATGAACATCCAAAAAACCTAATATTTAATATTCCAACAAAAAAACAAGCAGCAAATTAATCCGCCGGTACAAATAAATGGAATGCAATTGGAAAAGGTCAACTCAATTAGATATTTAGGATTAACTTTAGACGAGAAAATATCTTGGCTACAACATATCAATAACATCAGATATAAAGTAGAGCCTATGATAGAAATCCTGAAAAAATATGATTTTTGATCTCTCAACAGCAAACTTGACATATTCAATGCTTTTATTTTATCGAACATCTCTTATGGAGCAGTTTTGTGGAAGCAAACATCGAAACAAAATATTGATCTGATCGGAAGATTAATCACTAAGGCTATCAAGACTATATACAAAATGCCAACTTTGACTCTAAGCTTACATATGTATCGTGAAACAGGACTACTAAGCGTACAACAAATAATGTGTCTTGAACAAGGAAAGCTAATATTCAAGATACTTAACAAAAAACTAAAATGGCCATATGTTGTAAGAAATGTTGGAGAAATAACTCATACAGCCACAAGATCGGCGATTAACCTTGCGATTAAAAAAGCTAGGGCAGATCGTTTGAAAATGGAACCAGTGCAACAGTCTTTGACTTATTATAATACCTTACTAGAGGATATAAGAAAATCAGCAAATTTGGTTGAATTTAAGGAAAATCTAAGATCATTCCTTACACAAAGATAACGTAGACGCCAACCAGAGTTTTTTTCTAAATTTTTCTCTGGGCATAAGTCTTGACGACAAGAAATAAGCGATATAATCTGAAGACGATAGTGTATTTCCTTTCGCTTATACCAATATTTTATTGTCTGGGAAGTACGAAAGTAATAATATTTAGGAGATTTGATGCACACAGGCCGTGCATTTTGATTGAGTCATGGAGAGAGTTTAAGGAAGGAGGAAAAAAAAATACAATCTTTAAAAAATAGTTTCACGGATAAGAACCAAACCTGAAGCAAACCCAGAGCATAATAATTTTCAGTTTTCTTTCGAGTCTAGCTAGGATTCGGAAATTAATAAATCTTTCTTTTTACACTTCGAACGTTTATGCTGCTAAAATAATAATTTTAACTTAAACTGCAATATTTAATGACAACTCATGAACTTTAATTGAAGTATGTGATAGTTTATTATACAGTTTGATGAAAACTACCATAAATATATAATTAATTTTCTTTTTAAAATTAAAAAGAATATCCATCCTAAAATCATCACAACATCATACTACCATATTATTTCCCTTGCACGAAATCTAACCCTACAACATACATTTGAGCATCATCAGAATGAATAAATGGCGAAAATAACACGTTTGCATCAGTAAATAACCTCACGTACATATGCAATTAACCTGGGTCAGGTATCAATAGCTGCACTGTCACCGTCTCCTTGGAATCGATGATTCTGATCGTCTTCTATTATCAGTCCAGGGCAAATAAATCTCTCAAAAGGTTTAATTTTCTTACAAGTATAGTCATACAAGTCGAACATGGCTTCAATATTAACTCGTTTTGATCCACAACGAACACGTTCTCTGCCACTATGAACACCATTAGCACGTATCCGACCTCTTGCATAGTGCAGTCTTATTAGGCATCAAACTAATTAACTTGTATGCATTGAATCCGCAACACACTGTTATTTGTTCCTGATCTATGTGCAATTATCTCGGGCTATGTTTAACATTTTTCAAAGATAGCGATTCCACGCTTGTCGAGAAGACAAGTCAATGTTGCAGTTGTAACGTCATGTTGGGCAATAGTTTGCAATTGATGATTAACACGAATTCATTAAAAAAGACTGATTTAATTTAATGGATTCGATAACAATAGGTGAATCAGTTTTATTAGAATGTGATCGATCGGAATTCCAATTGTCTGGTGGAAATTTGTATTGCTGATTCTAAGAAACATTTGACCATTTGGAGTTCCCATGTGATACTGCAGGAAAGTTTTTTATTCGTCATTAATTTCGTAGTAAATTATCTAAGGCCTGAAGCCAATTGCTCAAACAATTAGAATTGGTAGTTTGTGTAGTTGAAAATATAAAGTTTAATAAATTTGCTCTTGTCGATTTGTGGAAAAATTGACTTCGAGGCCGAATTGCTACAGCTAAAGGGGAATAAGATTTAATCCTTTTGGTCATTTGCACCTATGGAAATATTTTTTCAACGTCTATTCTCTTTCCCGCATTATGCTAAAAGATTAAATGAGAGTTTACTTTTTCTAGAAAGCTTGGAGTTTGTTTAGCTAGTAGGAAGATAGTAATATTTATAATATTTAATTTCCTGCTTAGTAAATGATTTGTGCCAAATAGTTGTTTGTCATTGAGAAGTGAGCTATGATGGAAGCAGAGAGACTGAAAGAATCTAAGCAAAAAAAACTCTAGCGCTCCTGAACCGCTAGAAATACTAATGTTCGATGAGCAATAGAAGAATCGTGCAGATTTTGAGCGCAGATTCTACCACACGTTCTCCAACCTGTTTCAAGTGCAAAACAACTTTGATCTTAAATGCATTTAAACCCATAGGGTGGAAAGAAATTCAGGACTACTACTTGCATGAGTTTCAAAATTTAGGAAAGCCAAGTCCTGCAAAACTTTGAAAGCAGCATAACATAACACAAACAAAGAAAATGCTTAGTGCTTGCAACACTTTACCAGCACTGCAACTAAAATTCTCCCACAATTACCTCAGGTCAAAATCAAACAACTCTATCGACCTCGGTTTCATCCGATGATTTCCTCGAAAGTTAAAGGGATAGAAAGATATTTGGCATCAACAAATCAAAGATGTTTGGGACCGAAAAATCATCTAATAAACTCTTTTTATAGTTTCGTTTACATTTCTTCTCGTTCTTGGTTAGTTTGCGGTACCATATGCATAGTGATTTTGCAATTTGATTCTCACAGTGTGGGTGGCAGCTTCAAAATCTTCATTCTCAACTTTTGACAATCATTGGCGATAACTGCGGCGGTGCAGTAATATCTGCTTTCTGAAGTTGATCTTCCAAACTTAGAAAATTGCTAATACAATTCGATATATTGTGATTTTATTCTTTTTAGTGTCGTACTTGTACAGTGCATTCTTTTTCATAGGTCCCTTCGAACTGTTAACCCGTTTTGGCTTTTTTAATACTTCTTTTGATCTCGTTTTTTAGACTTTCCAGACTTTTCACACTTTCCTGACTTTCCAGACTCAATAAGATTAAATCGAGAGCCTTTTCCAGGGATTAATTACCACCCATGGGAATCAATTAGCGAAAAACCACAGTCCATTACAAATAAGGACAATCTTCTTGTTTAGTTTCCACGAATCATAATTATTTTTTCCTAGTTTTTCTTCATTACTCCTCACGATTAAGTGAGCTGTACCCCAGTTATTTTACTTTTTTTCCCCCCTAGTGTAGATGGCAAAAATCTGCATACCAGATCCCCGGGTGACCTATCATCTCGGGGTATGTGAGGTTTGACTCACTAAAAAAAGGACCATCTACAAGCCAACGAAGTTCCGAGTCGGGACCCGCTTAAGCACTGCTTCGGCCCGGTCGTGCTGACTCACCCATCGGTAACCACGGACTTCAGAAACTACCTCAGTTCATGGGTCGGTAAGGCAACCTTCCTCCCGCTTTATGCGCAGCACTTTCTCAACATATGTTGAGACTGCGCGCCAGTTCTCCTCGTTTCGCAGCATTGCTTCCACGATCGTCTCAGGCGTTGCCAGGCCAATCGTGGACTCAATGGTGCGCCTCAAACTTACGAAGCGACTGCACATAAAGAATGTGTGCTGAGCATCATCGAGCTCAGTCACACAGTACCGGCAGTACGGTGTGACCACCTTACCCATTCTGTTCAGGTATTTCCTGAAGTAACCGTGCCCTGTCAAGAATTGACAAAGGTAGAAGTTTACCTCTCCGTGGCTCCGGTTAAGCCAAGGCTCAATGAGACCAATTAGCTTAACCGTCCAGCGTCCTTTAGCACTTAAACTCCAACGTTGTTGCCAGAGTTGGAGAGTAAGCATACGCGCGTGCGTCAGAGCCTCAGTTATACCCAGCTCTGAGCGATAGAGGTACCCTTCTTTGCGTTCTCGCGCTAGTAGATCGATCGGGATTACTCCCGATACCACCATCACAGCCTCTTCTGAGACTGTGCGGTAGCTACAGGCGATACGCAGGGCACCCCTGCGCTGGACACTGGCAATGCGCTTCTGGAACTTTTCAGTTCGGAGCGCATCTCCCCAGATTTCGGCCCTATATAGCAACTTGGAATCGGTCGTTACCATCAGCAACCTCCGTCGCGTCTCACTGGGTCCACCGGCGTTGGCCATTAGCCTACTCAGCGAAGTGACGACTACTAGATCCCTGTCACATGCCCTGCGGATATGATCCCAATACGTCAGCTTGGTGTCCAGGGTCACTCCCAGATACCTGACCGACTTGCTGGTCTGGACCTCGACGGAGCCAACTGTCATGGGTATGACAGTCGGGATCCTCCGTTTCGTCAGCATATCAATCTCTGTTTTAGAGATTGGCATTTGGAAGCCATGTTCGGTCATCCACCGATCCACCCTCTTCTTGACTTGGTTAAGTCTGAATTGAGGGAATTCGGCAGATCTGGAAGTGATTACCGCTGCGACGTCATCAGCGTAACCTACCAGAAACACATCCGCAGGCACTTCCAGGCACAGCAGATCATCGTACATGATGTTCCAGAGGTCAGGTCCTAAGATCGACCCCTGGGCCGCACCTGAAGTGTCAGGCCTCCTTTTGACTCCTTCGTCGGAGTCGTAGAGCAACCAGCGATCCCTGAGGTAGTCCCGCATCATGGCTAGCAAGTAGTCAGGGATACGGAACGTCTGCTCAAGGGCCCGCAGGATGTCTGTCCACCTCGCCGAGTTAAAAGCATTTTGTACGTCCAGCGTTACCAGCAGGACTACCGGTCTGGCTTGGTGGCATACCTCTTCCGCTCTTGCTACAGCCCCAACAACCTCTGAGATGGCATCGATTGTTGAATGCTCTTTTCGGAAGCCGTGCTGCCTGGCAGAGAGATCACCAGCAGATGTCACTGCTGACAGCAGCCTTGGCTTGAGCAACCCCTCGAGAAGCTTCCCCGCAGTATCCAGCATGCACAGTGGGCGGTATGCTGATGGATTGCCCAGGTTACCCTTCCCCTTGTCAACAAGTACCAGCCGAGCTACTTTCCATCGCGACGGGAACACCCCCGCGACTAGACATGAATTATACAAGTCCAATAATAGACGCGGTTGGCTCTCCGCCATGACTTTAAGCGCTTCGACCGGTACCCCATCAGGACCCGGAGCCTTCCGGTTCTTCATCCTGGACACTGCACTGTTCAGCTCCTCGTCCGTAAAGGGAGGAACATCCGCCTGGTTAACGATGATGGGACTGTCAGCCCTTGACGGATGCACCGGGAACAGCGAACCAACGATACGCTCCATGGATATCGCATCCATGAGAGTGCTAGGCCGCATGCAGCCAAGCCTACGAGTGACCAATTTGTAGCCATCTCCTCAGGGGTCTCAGTTGACCTCCTCACAAAGAGCCTGCCATTTGGCACGTTTGCTCCTCGTGATGGCCTTGGTCAGCTCCCTCTTTGGCGCAATGTGAGCAGCAGATAGCTCAGCCTCTCCCGGCCTATTCCTGGCTCGCTATGCCCTGCGCCTGCACGCCAAAGCGATGCGTCTCAGTTCGGCGATTTCATCGTTCCACCAGTATGCATGTTGCCTCCCACGGAAGGGTTTAAAAAAATTGATTCATTTGTAATGAAAAGGTAATGAGTAATATGGCGTTAAAGACCCAGGCATTACAAATACAAAAAAGAACATATAGAATTGTGTGCAATTAGTGCAAGTACTATTGTGCCTCAATCTGCGAAGAGGAAGAAAGTGCGAAGAGAAAGCATGCAGATACTGGGTCCGCGAATTGTTCCAAAGTCGTCCTGAAAAATGTTTTTTTTTCGAGTTCAATGAACAATTGAGAAACAATGATCCTGAATTAATCAAAAGTTTTGCGAAAATAACTTCAGTTGATTTCAATTTTTTGTTGAAAGTGTAACGAATTGTCAAACAAGAAATAAATCTGTGTCAGACAATTTATCCTGCTCGATTTTATACAGATTCATATAGATTCGCCGTAAGTCTGAGATTTATCGTGACACAATTTGCTATAGAAAAACAGCAAAAATCATTTCTTGACAGCATCTCCTGTAACATAAATGATGAAAACGCTCAGTGCTGGGAACACTATTCTAACGCAGCAGCAATAACTCTCCCTTAACAGGCTCATGCTGAAACAAACCTATCCTTTGAATTTCGTTTTCATCCTAAGATTTCGTCGCAAGAATCAGCGATGTTTGCGACTGCCACCCGAAATGTATCCAAAGCTTGGAAAATGTATTTTTATAGTAAATGCTCCGCATATGAACATATAATGGAAGCATTTTCTGGTGCAATATTTACGAAAATATCTGATGCTGGTTACTCTATGTTAGCACCACAGCCAGAAAAATAACTAATCTACAGGATCATTCCCATTTGAAAATTTAATGACAACATTGCTTAGTAAAGAAATCACAACAAATTACTTCATGTTGACTTAACTTCATGATTTTTCGATGAAATTCCTTTGGAATTTGGACTACATGAAGGTTCATTTACAACATGAATTTTTTTTATTTCAAAGCTGCATTGGAGGTAAGCAGGGAAAAAACTCTATTTTTGCTGAGCGAATTCGCAAGAATTAGGAGACAATTTTTCCATCAAATTTCTGCCAAACTCAGCTTAAAATAAGTTCCAGCTACTATGTGGATTAGAGTTGGGTCGTACTCGGATTTTTACATACTAGGTATTCCGAATACGAGTACAAAAAAATACCTGTTCCAAATACCTGTTCCAAAAATACTAGCTAGTATTTTTTGAAGTATGTACATATATACACACAAGTACATGCGATTTGCAGTGATGTAATGAAACGGTATGATATGCCCTCCCCCATCCACCAGAGACAAAGTTCCCAGGCTAGAATGGTGATGGTGCAGTTGACCGTGAAAGGATACGAGCCATTAGTCCGTGCAGCTTGTCCGTAACTATCCAATGGTCGGTCACTTATTTGGCAAGTGTTTCTCCGATCTAGGAGCCATCTAAGGGAAAACAAGCAAATTCAATCAATTTAATTTGATTTTCATTTTAATATATGCACAAAAAACCTCCTGTATTCGTTCAAACTACCAGTGTCGAAAAATTTACTATGATAGGACCAACTAATCCTGTTGCCATCTATATGACTTTTCATCGATCGATGCCTGATACCAAACTTTTCCTGGCTAATCTAAAACAGTCGGTTTTCCACTACGCCTGACTGAAGCATGAATTTGTCGAAAATTTTATTAAGAAATGATAAAACGTCTATTAAACATGCACCTACTAGGGGGCCAACCTTTTCGGTAAAGCTGGACATGAGTCACAGCCCCGGTAGGGTTGGAGTGCAGTCACGAGGAGAGCTTCAGCACAGCCGGAGAAGCCAACTGGCTAACCAAAAAGGATCTAAACATTTTTAGTGTTACTTTCAGTTTTCCCGGCGGATTTCATTTTACCGTATCTTAGAAACTAGGCCGCTTTTTCCCATATTTGTATGGGAACAACTCAGAAAGATCCTCAAATTCATGCTAGACCAAAAAAAATTTTTTTTCCAAAAAATGGACGTTGTTGCCTAATTTCCCCTATAAAAAAGTTTGTTCGCCCTTAAAATATCACTATTGAACTCCCAGATCACTTTCAATCATCGAAAGCGCTGTAAAGGCAGTTTTTGCCAAACTATGGCCAAAAAACCCCTTACTCCCCTACAAAACCGAAATTTTTGTATCACAGCAATAGGTCTTGGCTCGTTATGTCCCAAACCACACTAACCCAAAATTTGCCGATTTTGTCCGATTTCAGCTACTTTTGCCCTAAAAACTTTTTGAATAATTGAATAAAATACTTTCCCAATTTCTCCCATCAAAAATTTGTTCGTCCTTAAAATATCACTAATATACTTCCCGACCACTTTCAATCATCGAAAGCGCTGTAAAGGCAGTTTTTGACAAACTATAGCCAAAAAACCCCTTTCTCCCTTACAAAACCTAAATTTTTGTATCACAGCAATAGGTCTTGGTCAGTTATGCCCCAAACAACTCTAACTCAAACTTGGTCGATTTTGTCCGATTTCAGCTACTTTTGCCCTAAAAGCCTAAATCTAAAGTCCCAAAATACTCGCAAGCACGAAAATACGAGTATATACTCGTATCGAATATTTTGGAACGATACGTTATTTTCGTATTCGAATATTTTGGAACGATACGTTATTTTCGTATTCGAATATTTTGGAACGATACGTTATTTTCGTATTCGAATATTTTGGAACGGTACGTTATTTTCGTATTCGAATATTTTGGAACGATACGTTATTTTCGTATTCGAATATTTTGGAACGATACGTTATTTTCGTATTCGAATATTTTGGAACGATACGTTATTTTCGTATTCGAATATTTTGGAACGATACGTTATTTTCGTATTCGAATATTTTGGAACGATACGTTATTTTCGTATTCGAATATTTTGGAACGATATGAGTATATTCGTATTCGAATATTTTGGAACGATACGAGTATCTACTCGTATCGAGTATTTTCGTACTTGCAAGTATTTTCGTCTCGCGTACGAGATACTCGTGAGTATGAAAGCACTTGCAAGTATGAAATACGAGTTTATATTAATATTAGCATACTATTACGTCACTGTTTGACTGAAATGAATTACATGGACGAAATTTATTGCGTAAATTCTTGATTACATGTATAGCCCACAAAAATACTCGTACCTAGTATTTTTGAATTTCGTACTAGGTACTGGCTGTTCCAAAAAAATACCTGTTCCATATACCTGTTCCAGTATATACGCCTCATCTCTAATGTGGATATCGTTAAAATCTGTCGGCTGAATCAGAAACGATGGGCCAAAAAGCAGTTTTTCTATGCGATTTCACAAAGTGACTCCACTGCCACAGGATTTTCCGCATTTCAAAATCACATCTTCAGGCCTGATCCTAATATGTGCCATAAATTTCATATTGATCGGATTATCCAGTCGGCAGTTCTCGTGAACAGAAGTTTCGAGTGCTGAAAATAGAGGTAATTTGGTGATAAGTTGCCGTACTTGTGCAAAGAGTAATTTAAAAAATTTCAATTTGACATGGAGGCTTATTCCGCAAAACGATCGAGTTTCCCGTATCAATTATTCTCCGCTTTGATAAGCTTAAGAGACGATATACGTTGTCTTTGCTGATTTATAGACAAGAAATGAACCATGATCACAATTAAATAACCTTTACAAGTAAATTATTTCGATTGATATTAGTCGGAGATGTTAAAATTGGTCAAAACCAGCGTAAATGGAAATTAATGATTTCCAACTGCAAGTGGTCACACCAGTCAAGTATGCACTGTGTGCTAGAGTCTGATGAGAATCAGTGCATGCTTTCGAAACCACTTTGTCAAATAAAATTTTCAAGATAAATAAAATTTTTTTCAATTTTAATCATCCCGCAAAAACAATTCAATATGGTGGTCAAAATTTATCACTAATTAGAATTTCTTTTCAAAAAGCAAAATATTCTCCGAAGGGTCGATGATTTGAAGGATTTTTTTCACATGCCTGCCGTAGCTATAGAGCTGCCTGCACAGTCTTAAAATTTATTAAAATGCCTACCGCCGCCAAAGGGCTAAAGATTACCTTACTTTCATTAATCGCTGCGCGAGTTCTTATATACATCTATATCCGCAGATCACGCACTCAAGAGATGATCCCTTTGAATTTGTTTGCTTACATACATATATATATATATATATATATATATATATATATATATATATATATATATATATATATATATATATATATATATATATATGTATATATATATATATGGATTTATTTGAATTTGTTATAGCAGTAAGTTTATGCACATGAAATAAAGACTATTATATATATATATATATATATATATATATATATATATATATATATATATATATATATATATATATATATATCTATATATATATATATATATATATATATATTATATATATGTATATATATATATATATATATATATATATATATATATATATATATATATATATAATAGTCTTTATTTCATGTGCATAAACTTACTGCTATAACAAATTCAAATAAATCCTCTGTACATAAATTACGTTTATACCTAACATCAAGTAATAGAAAATTTAAAGAAAGAAATAAAATAAAACAGAAATACAACTAACTCGATATTTTATATTTTAAATGGTGCTGAAGAAGATGCAGATAAAATACGAAGCATTCAGTTGCTTAACGCAAGAGTTGAATGCCCGTTAATAAGATAGAAAAAACATGAATCGTCAATTTATGGTGGGGGACTCATAAATTTAACTAAGATATAAAAGACCGTGGATAAAGAAAAATAGCAAAAAACAATATTGAAAACAAATGCAAAGGTTATATTAAGGGATTCAACCGTTTTTCAATGCCCAAGTGATCAATAGAAAAGAGCCAAAATTTGATTTTTTTCGAAAACGTTGTCTTACTGGACTCGCCTATAATATTTGGTGGCAAAAGGTTAAATACACGAGGAGTAACAATGCTGTAAAAGCGACTAAAGTGCGATTAATTGGATATGAGAACTACTTCTAAATTTCTAGTATTAACCCGTAGATTAGCTGAAACATGAACTCTTGGTGTTTGATAACCTGAGTTCTCGAAGAAAATTCTTAGAACCTTAAAAAAATACAAATGCCTTAATGGAAGTGTTCCTGTTGTGCTTGAAATATATTAAAACTTGGCGTTCTGCGGTGAACTTTGAAAATAATTCGAACGGCATGTTTTTGTTTTACAATCAATGGTTTCAGTTTATTAAAATGTATAATTTATAAAAATGTATAATTTCAAGGTCTTGGCTCATTTTGACATATGTTTCGAAGTAATTAAAACTGGAATGGGACAGGACAGCATCATCAGCAAAAGCTGTTATTTTCCCACAAAAGTTTTCAGAAAATAGTGAATTTATAAAAATCAGAAATAATACTGGAGACAGGACCGAGCCTTGAGGAACTCCAATATTTAGAGTCGTTGTAGAGCTCAAGATGTCATTTATTTTAACTTTCTGCTTACGATCGCAAAGAAAGGAATGAAACCAATCCAAAATATTATCCCTTATTCCTGCACTATAAAGTTTTTTGCAGTAGGATGGAGTAATCGACCAGATCGAAAGCTTTAGTGCTGCGGGAATTTTGGACTCGTTTATTGCATTGTAAATTTCGTGAGAGAATTTTAGCAAGGTACCTTCTGTGGATATTCCTGACGTAAAACCAAACTGACAGTCGTTAAAAACTTAATTTTATTTAAAAACGTCACTATCTGGTGTTTGACACCTTTTTCAATAATTTTTGAAAAAACTGATAGCAGAGAGATGGGTCTATAGTTGCCTAAACTAGTTTTATCGCCTGTTTTATGTACATGTACTACAATCGCCAGTTTTAGTGCGTCCGGGAAAATCCTCCTCTGGATACTAAAATTAAATGACAAGCACAAAATATCCGAAATTTGAAAAACAATTGGTCTTAAAATTTTGCTGGATATTCTATCATAAGAAGACGAAGCTGACAACTTTAGTGACATAATAATTTTGTAGATTTCCGAAGATGAAATATCCTCAAAAAAAATAGGCTACTCAACGAGGAGAGTTCCCGGTAGAAGATGGACTTAAAACTTCCGAGCTGTCAAAATTGAAATTATTTGCAACACACGAAAAGTAATCATTAAATAAATTAGCAACATCTAGAGGATCAGGAATAATGGAATCATTAACAGTTATGCTGGAGATATTGTCTTTCTTGTTTTTTTACATAGAATTTCATCTACGATTTCCCATCCTTTTTTTACATTCCCTAAATATGAGGCAAGTTTGCTGCTGAAATTGTTTGCTTTACAAGCAGCGACATCAAGATTTATTTCGCGTCAAAGTCCTTTATAATATATTTGAAGCCTTGTAGTATGTGGGTGTTTTTTAACTTTAGAGCTTAGTAGGTTTTTTTCTTGATTTTCTTAAGAAGCATAAAATTCATCCACCGCTTTAGTGGTTTAAATTTATTAGAGCGACTGCTACGGCTGCAATTTGAAATGTGACGCTCTAAGATGCAAAGAAAGCGGTCAAAGGCAGTAGAGAGATCATAAACCAAATATACTTCATCCCATCTCTCATGATTTAAAGCTGTTTTCAGAGATTGGAAGTCAATGTTTTGACATGGAATGTAACATATATATATGTACATGTATTCTTCGAAAGTCAATAAAAACGTGAAGAAGATTAGGGATCGTGACAAGGCTTTTAGAGTTCATATATGTACATACAATGTATTTAACATTTCTCTCTCTCTCTCTCTCTCTCTCTATGAACTCGTTTCGAATTTTCATTTTGGTTTTTGGGTGTTTTTTGTATTCGGTACGAATCTCTCTTGTTCGTATAATCTCCACTTAATAAAGAGTAGTAAAGCAAAATATTAATGATAATAACATGATAATTATGTTATAATAAATGTGATACCGTCTGAATTCAAATAATATTGTTCTCGATGCCAAAAACAAACTTTCAGATCGTATTCAATAAATACATTAACAAATGCCCTGCTAATTTTCATCGCCACCGTAAATTAAAAATTTGTTTGATTATACCATGTCAAATGCTCTGTAGATCTAGGTTATATCAATTAAAAATTGTTCAAACTTTCTTATTTAAATACATAGTATATCATACACATAATAAACCACTGCATCGCCGTATTCTGTACTGTTTCTAAAATATATGTTTGCTCATGTAACATCTAAAGATTGAAATTCAAGTTGAACTAAAAACGCTTTAATTTGCGGCTTGGCACTGCGGATATAAACATCGTCGTGAAAATAGATATCTTCAGTATTCATTGTTTTCGCTCCTCGGTGAATATGATGTCAAGGATAAGGTACTCAATCACGTCATTTCATTATGTACTGGAGCAGCATTCATTTTTGAAATAAAACAGATGCACAGAGAATAGAATCTATCGTGAATTATTCTGAATAAAATTATTTTAAATAAACTGGCTCCAATATTCATATACTTGACACTTTATGACAATCAATAAAATGATCAGGGGCCTTGTAATGCCCAGCGATCGATGCAATATTTGAATGATATTGGTTGAAAAACCTATTCACCATGTGTTTGTGCTAGAATATATTCTTCGTAAATTGTAGTTGAGCTGTGGCAGAAATAAATAATCGATTTAAATGTAGACAATTACAGGGCAAATTTCAACTTAATGATCTAAGGCATCTAATTTGTGCGTCAATGAACAAAAATACCAAAAATCTAAGCAAAATCAATCATGACAACATTTGACTGGAGCAATAAAGCGCCCATTGTGGAGAAGATATTGATTTGCTGCAATATTTTATTTTCATTATGCATGGAAAAAATACTCATTATTACTTCGTGCAGTTTGCTTTAACTGTAAGGAAATTTACCGTAGGTAAGTAGTTATTTACACCAAATATATTCATTCTGGAACATGAAGTTCATTTCCAATAAAAAAAGATTCCATTATTCTATCATTTATTGAGTCATTACACAAGAACAATTCTGAAAACAATTAGAAAAACTATACGTAAATATTTTTTGAAAAATTCCCACGAATGTGATTTTACTGGTATCCTGTTCCGCTTACAGAGAAATGTTTTGATGGGATTTGCAAAATATTTGTCCACTTTCAAACAAATATCCATCAAGATGAGCGTCTTTCTTCGAAGTTCCATTCCCCAGACATCAACAGTTTTGAAAATAAAAATTATTCACAATTCAAAACAATTCGAGCGAATTCGTATTTTCCAGTCGATTGCATCTGCTGCGAGATATTTATCTGGTTTAGGTAGCTCGTTTGGATGAATGAAAATTATTCTACTCATGTACTTTGAACATTTTTACAGCTTGCATGATTTTAGAAATTACAGTTCATGGGAAAGTTAACAGCTGTGTATCAAGATCTATTGATTGATTTTTGAAGGAAAATGTTTCTAATGCAGTCTGATACAAATTTCGATTATGTCTGGCTTTTGCGGGATCGATACAATTAATGATTTAGATTGTAATGAGTAATAGATGGAAACGAATTCTCCATGGAAATATTTTTCGACTCTTGTTTGTTAGTTTAATATACTGTTTAAACATTTCGCAGGAAATTAAATGTTGCTCAATATGTTCTAGATGAGATAACTGTGTTTTTTTGTACCGGGAAATATACATATACGAGATTTTAAAATTGAAGTCTTTTGAGTGAAACTAAAGAGACAAGATTAATAAATTGAGTTTTCATTCTCAAACAAAAATATAAGTATTATGACTTATCTCAGACTCTCAAACTTCGGAAAATTGTGGCAGCCACGTTACTAAAATAATTTATTGAGTGAAGTATTATTTGAGGAAGCTAAATTTGAAAAAAAATTAACTATTTAGTGACTTTAGTGAACTCTGTTCTTTGAATATAAAATTTAAGTTGCTTAAATCTCTTGGTTTACCTTTTTAAATTGAATTATCTGGCCCGAAAAAGCAAAACATGAATCCAAAAACTAAGTTTCACTTTAAAACTTGAAATTTTTATTTTTGCCAAACATTAATATTTTTTTAAACAATCGATAAAATACAAAAATCAACATTATTGATCATTTATCGGTTCCTTGTAATTGTACTTTCGAAAGTATCAAACTACTTCAACAATGAATTGTTCAATTAGTTAGAGCTGAACGAGCGCAAAAATTAGACAAAATGTTAGAACGTTTATATAACATATGGATAACTTTTCGCAAAAACCAATTACTTCGAATGATTATTTACTGAGACGCGGATAGCATTCAATTTGCTCAATTTTCTTCAGCAAGAAAAATGCTGAGGAAAATAAGTTAAAATTCATTCCTCGATTTGCTAAGACTAGATTATAATTAATGATAAAACAGAGTGAATTATCACCACTATCGTTAATATCCATGCTGCCCCAGACGGTGTGATGATCGTTGGCATCAATCCGCAAACGGTCCCGGCCAAGTGGCTCTATCGTATGCCATGCAAGTGGATGCTATGAGTACCTGTCTCAACCTATTCCCCTCACATACCACAACTGTCAGATCATCCGTGCTGAAATTAGATAGAAAATAAGTGTGAATATCCTTCCTCACCAGCATAGCCGTTCTTATTCTTGCTACTATGGCTAGGAAGAAAATATTGGAAAACCGTGACCACACCCGCTACCCAGCCCTCTGCAGAGATCCAACGTGCGTGAACCAGCTCCATATCAGACTTATCTTCGTGGAGTTTTAGTTCGGCCGAAGTGAGCCCTACTGTGATGGAGATTAATCTGCAATATTTTTAGTGGTGGCCGCGATATCCTGGCCGTTGTTCCCTACAGGTAAACAGTTCTCACATTGCTCTTAATCTCGCCAGTCTCCACGGTATTTTCGTTACTATCCTTCAGGTGGCGCTTCTTTAGGCGTAGATAGACGTGGCATCTCTTCTTGTCTTCAGACTCCTTATTTATCTGGTGTATACCACAACCCCTTGTCTTGTGCTGCTAGCTTCTTAGCACCCAGCATCTTATAGCGCTGCATTAGAACGTCCAGATTCTGCCTTTGCAGCAATTTTAGAGCTACTTCTAGTTCCAAAACTCGCGGTATTATCTAAGCTCTAGATCGGATGTTCCTTTTGTATGTTCTCCCTATCGACTATCTCCAAACGAGCGCATTCACATAGCCCCGGTAACTCCGGGGCTATAGCTTAACGTGAGCTTAATTATTACACTTAATTATTTCTACTTAATTACACTTAATTATTTTAACACCCCTGAACCAGCTCAATCCAGTCAAACGAAGACATAGTCAGTTCAGGGTGCTTCTGGATTTTCCGCCAGCCTCATTTACAAGTTCTGCTCCACCTTGTTGTGAAAGACAGAGCTCTTAAGCTCTAGCTTATTTTTGCTGGTAAAAATTTCCAGCTTTTTACCACTGTCGTCAGAGCATATGTAAGTTTATCCTTCTCCTCCGTGGAGAAGGATGGTTTGTCACCGAGCCAGTCAACAATGGATAACGCCACTTTGTATTCTACCAGCGTTTTTCTGCTCTCTTTGCTTGGCTTAGGCCTGCTCATCTCGAGTACTCTGGCATCCATTAAGTATCAATTGCTGATTCTAAAAGTGTGAGTTAAGCAAAATAATAAAAAAATTAATAAATTTAAATAAATTATTATGAATTAAATTATTATATAAATGGGGCATTTCACGTGAAGCGGACAACGAACAAAAGTCGAGGTTCTGGATTTTGTTCATATTGTGCATAATGGTACTTCTAGAAAATATAAATTTGGATGCACAAGTTTTTGTTTCTATGAGATTTAGTTGCCGAGTTATGGGGTTCTGAATAATTGGTGAAATTGATAAAATGGTTTTTTGGAAGCGGATTCTCAGATTCAAAATAAAATCTAAAAAACATTAACCATAATGAATGGTGTAGAAAATTAGCTGTTCTTTTCAATTTTGAAATTAGATTTGGAAAACAAATTTATTTTCCTGTGCTGAACCGGAAGTAGACACTTCAACTCGTAATTTGAATAATTAGGACCAGGTTAATTTTATTTATTTTTATAACAAAACAAAGCTTAAAGTATACTTATTTTATCATAAAAGTTGAAGAATGGGATGGCCAGTAGTTTAGGAGGTAGGTGAATTTCAATACATAAAAGTCGCATGGAGCGTGGTACTGGGAGCTTGATTGTGATAGCTAGTAAGTGTGAAAGCAAAATATTTGTAGTAAAACTATTATATATCACATGTATCGCTTACATATAAAAATATAAAATATTAAACATTGCTAATGCTGATTTACTTTGTGAAAAAAAGCTACTTGTGTATGGACAAATGAATTTATTTCACAATTTTTACAATTTTATTTTCGTTTCTAGAGTTTAATAACTAGAGGTGTTTCTACGATCAGTTTTTTCCTGCAGATTCGGTATAATTTCTTTTCTGCTAATATTCATTGGATTTTTCTTAGGTCCTTAGCCTTCCGAAGAAATTTCAAATCGAATGGATTGAAACATCAATAGCCGAACGGAGACATAATACACATAATTAAGACTCTTTAACTTATCAACGAAAGTAATAGTCATTGCAAGCGTTGAACGGTAACTCGAAAAATAACGGGAAAATTTGAATTGGCTTGGCGTCAAATATACTATATATGCGTCATATATTTTAATTAGGTTTTTATGGGAAAATAAAACCTATTTCAAATAATCAATTTTTGTTTTCGAGCCAACTAGCTGTCCTAAGCAAGCTCTCGGTACCACGCCCCATGCGTCTTGTATGTATTGAAATTCACTTACCTCCTAAACTACTGGCCAGCCCATTCTAAAACTTTTATCATAAAATAAGTACACTTTAAGCTTTGTTTTGATAGAAAAACAAACAAAATTAACCTGGTCCAAATTAGTCAAATTACGAGTTGAAGTGCCTACTCCCGGTTCCACATAGGAGAATAAATTTATTTTTTAAATTCAATTTCAAAATTAAAAAGAGCAGCTAGTTTTCTATACCAATCAATATGTTTAATGTTTTTTAGATTTTGTTTTGAGTCTCAGAATCCGCTTTCAAAAAAACTTTATATCAATTTCGTCAATTATTCAGAAGCCCATAACTCGGCAACTAAACCTCATAGGAACAAAAACTTGTACATCCACATTTATATCTTCTAGAAGTATCATTATGCACAATATGAACAAAATCCAGAATCTCGACTTTTTTTCGTTGTCCGCTTCACGTGAAATGCCCCAAATTAAAAAAATAATAAAAATAAATCCTTATGAGAAATTATTCAGCAAACAATCAATTATTCAGCATTTTCTCGCTGTGGTGCTAGTTCGAAATAGCCATCTGCTCTAGTCGATTCAAGTCTAACCGTATGCTCATGGTTATGTATTTTAAATTGTTACATAATTATAACTTTTTATGGAAAATTGATCGACTTCTCCCATGTTCGTCTACCTCCTGCAATAGCGATGCTAAAATATTAGAGGGTACTTTCAGAGCATATTGTTTCACCATATAAAAAAAATAATAGCTGCAAGATAGTTAAAAATATCCTTACAACCATTATTGAAATTTAAATAAAATCCAATGAAATATAAACAATATTATAAGACAACGCAATTGGCTGAATTAGTGTTATAGATCTTAATGCAGTCACAATGTAAAACTTAATCAACACCAATGCAAAATAAATTAAATTAAAGCTATGTAACTAATTGAATTATTTTTGCAACATCATTGTACAAACCATCATCAATGTTGAGTGCTTTAGAGTAATTATACTTTTCATGAAATTTTAAATATTTCGACATACATGTGAACTTTTTGTGTGAGTTAAAAAATGATAGCAAATAATCTATGCACCTTTTCCTCTATTTCATTTGCATTTTTTGAGCGAAAAAAAAATCCAGGATCAAAGTTCTCTGTAAAATAATTTAGTATTTTATTGAAAGCATCGACTGGAAATAAATTATTTTCATTAATATCGGCCAAAGATCAATGCCGATTTACAGATTCGCGTACGAACTGTATATCTAGCATACAAGTAATTAAATGTTCAAGTTGATTTCAATGTCCGACTTGGACCAATAAACAAATCGACGGAAACCACAAGAGAAAGCTCCTTAGAATTTCCACATTGTAACCAATGCCAAGAATAGATACGCAGCACTGGAGTTCGCCGGTCGAGTTGGACGCGAAAGATCGAATTCCAAACTAATTGTAGCTTAACAAATTGCAACAAGATTTGTATATGTTCACAAAAATGTTTGAACATTTTGAAAAGCGGTTTGTTCCAGGCGGTGTTAGTGTGTTCTCTCACTTACGTTTAATGTATATATTCTTTTATTTGAATACCTTAGTCTACACTTCTGTAAGCTATACTATCAATACCATTTTCTTGAAAGCCCTTATACATAAGTACTTATAGCGGTACTACAAACACCCAACAGAGTTATGTGTACTGAGTTGTAGTTTAATTTTGTCAGCAACATTTATTGCTGCGCCTAGCCCAAAAAAGAACAAGCTGATATACTTGCGTAACCATCGACTTTAATTTGAGTTTAATGTATTTTCTGGATAAAACACCGGTCAAAGTGTTCCTTTCATTTGAATTTGTTGCTATAAAGTTTTGAATTGAAATCTTATTCGCGATCGGGGATCTACTCAATTCAACATCGTTGCCGATGTCGAGTGCAAGCAAATTGTTTGAAAACACAACAACAGACTAATTGGAACGATAAATTGACCGTTGGTGATCCGGGCTATTAACAAATTTCTTAAGGCTTGATTGCAGTCAGCAACATTTTCCGGCTGAAAATCAGCAGCAGTCAGTTGCAATTGCGCAAGCAGAAACAACACTGTTGCGCTCCTTTAAATTTATGAAGTCACCTGCTCGGAGCAGACCGAATGCGAAACCAAACCATGCAACAACAAATAAAACTAAACTATTTCAACAACATACTTTGTTTTTCATTGCACTAAATTGTGCTCTACTCATGCTGCTAGTTGTTTCACGGCACGTCTAGTTCGAATTTTCAGCGTTTCAACTGACTCTTTTAAATCGGTCCGGGGCGGGAACGAGTAATTGGCTTATCCATATGTATGTATGTTTCGGGAAGGAAGCATGAGATGTCTTCATTGTTTGGATTCGGACTAATTATGTATACTGTTCTCAAGAAAATATTCTGCGGTTTCTTTACATGAAATCGTCCATAAATTACCCGAGTAGATGAGAAAATCACGTTTCGCTTTGGAATTGTTCCGGGTAAAGTGAATGTTCTAGATGTATTACGAAGCTATGTGTAGTTCATAAACAGAAATAAGTTTAAATTTAACTACACCAATTCAGTTTTATTCCGAGGAACGTGGGAAACTAAAATTTGGCAGGATGATAGTTCGATCCCAAAAACTATTATCTGTATTTAATTTTGTTCAGTGTTTCAAAAATATGTATGTAGTTCGGTCCGTGAAATAGATTAGCTAAGTTCTATTTTCATACGATATTAATTTTATCTTACAGTACATGCATTGCTACTTTCCACAAATTTGCATATTTTATCAATTCAAATTTAATAAATTCTACACTAGCATCCTTAGTAAAGACTGTTTTCATGCACATACAAATTACTAAGTAAACATTATAGCCTAAGTGAAATCCAAAAAATAAAGGTTTCGATTGCGCTAAAATTGATTATAAACTGGATAAACGACTGTAAACATCGGGGATTTTTTATAAAACCAGAAATATTCAAAACTACGGAGCCAATTAAAAAGATACACGATTTCAAAGGAATTAAATGACTTGATTATGGTTTCTGTAGCACTGGCGCATGCAGCAGCGTACGCTTTGTACATTTGAATTCGATTGAATCACAAATTTGCATTTATTTAATAGATATTCAAAATCAGCAAAAGCCCCGATGAGCAAAATGTTTTGGTAGTTATCGCGATCATTTATAAATGAAGCAACTAAAAACAAGTTTTGCTACCTCTATTGCGAGAAATTTCAGCGGTGACAGTTTAGAAATAATACGAAATGGAAATATTCAATTAATTGATGTCTTATTTCTCACAAATTATTTATCCTGAGAATTAAGTTTAATCACAATAACAATCAAATATATTAACGAAAAAAAATATGTTTGGATACCCATATTAAGAATTATTAAAAACTATTACAATTTAGTTAAATACGTAAGTAGAAAGTATAAAACATATTATTTTCCGTCCAAAAATTAAAACAAATGATTAAGAAAAACAAATTAATGTGCTTTTGTTTGGATATTTACTTTACAAAAAATGATTGAAAATAGCTCGAATACCAACGCCGATGACATACCTGTTTTTGAAATTATTTACAACCAAACACAGTAAAAAAAATCTGCGCCCAGCGTGGGACAAACTTTCCTACTTCAATACAATTCTTTCCAAAAAGTTGTTTGCCCGATTCAGTTTTGATAGATCGGATATAACAAAATATGATTGGTTTATATAATATACGATCAAAGTAAACTTAAAAGCTTCAAATTATATTGGAAAGGTTAGTGTTTCACTTGAAATAAAAGATTTTATACATTAGTTATTTGAAAAGAGTGATAGGATTCTAACGCAAACTAATCAAATTTTTACGAATCCACTCTATGAAAGAAGCTACGTATTTGTCACATAAAGGCTAGTATTAACTTAATTGCGAAGAGACATTTTGACAAATCTCCATTATCTGGTCATTCTTTGGAGTGAAACTTTTGACAATAGAGAAAAAGTGCAGATTATGCTAATTTCTAATATCAAAAATTTCAATTTTCGATCGATTTTGTTATTGAAAAGACATTTGCACAATTCAATTTTCAAATCCAAAAGCTTATCGGCAGCAAATGTAACTTTTTAGTTCGAAAGAATAAATCGCGTGAAATTGGCGTGAAATGAGTGGAGACTGTGGACACCAACAAACTATTGATCCGGCATCTATTAACGAATGTTATAGTAAAGTTATATAGCGGAATATTTTGCTGTAAATATGAGATGGATAAAATCACTCTTTGTTGTGATTCAGACGAATACGGACGTGTTTTAATACTGTGAAGTAGACACCTCTACAAGTAGTGACGCCGTGTTAAGAAGAATATTAAAAAATAACTTTAAATTTGGCAACTGGTGGCGAAATTTCGCCCAACTGTTTCAGGATTAGACATTTCCCTCCTCGAATAAGTGCAAGTAGCCGGCAAGTTCCACCGGAAACGGATAAGTACGGTGAGCTTAAGAAGCGATTAATAGCTTGTTTTGCTGAACCGCATCACGGACAATTGTCGAGTGTTTTGACGGAGTTTAAGTTGGAAGATAAAAAACCATCTCAACTCTTTCGGAAAATGCAGGCACTTGCAAGCAAGCAGCTGCCTACTGGTGCCTTAAAGGCTTTGTGACTACGTCGTTTGCCAGCACGCGTACGAGCTATCATGTCCGTTTCGACTGAAACAAACATTGATTCGCTGTTGAACATGGTAGACAAAATCATGGACGATCTCAACGCAGTTCCAGTGATAGTATGCTGCGACGACCTTGCAAGCAGTAGCAGTAAAGGGAATGGCTGCTGTGTTTGACAGACTAAAGCGTACAAAAATGCGAGATAAGGAACGTAGTAGATCATGTAGTAAATTGGGATCTAAATATCATCTGCGTAGGAAAAACGTAAAACTCTCGTATCTGCTACTACCATAATCAATTTGGTAAGAAAGTCATCAAGTGTCATCATTTAAATTCACGGGTTTGGAGAACTAGGTCCATCGTCGTTAACATGTACAGTCAGTGATCAATTAAAACTTTAATAACTGTGTACTTGCACCTATTCATAAGGTGCAAATACAAAGTTATTAACGGGTTGGATACAAAATCTCGTATTACAATATCCCGTTCACAAAATCCAAATTACAAAATCTTGTAACAAAAAATCTCGTAACACAAAATCCCGATTTAAAAATCCCGTAGTTTTGCATAATATAGAATCTATATTATGCAAAACTACGGTATTTTTCATTCAGCCATTTTTTTATTGTAGCTAAAACGACGATAAGGAAAATTAATGGAGGAGAATCAGGACCCATGATGAAGAAAAATTTTGCAAGGTACCAAAAAATTAAAAAAATTACTAGAAAAAGGTCTGAATCTGATAGAATCGATTATTTGAGAAGAGCCGCGTACAATATGTCTTTATGTTAAAATTTATTCCTAAATAAAAACTTAAATCACGATGTTTTTGTTATTTCATTACATGAATAGGTTTCAACGCAGTTTTGAGTTTCGGGATTTTGAGATTACGGATTTTTAAGTACAGGGTTTTGTTTTTCGGGAATTTTGAATACGGGAATTTTGAAACATTAAGGATTTTGCTAATTCGGGATTTTGTGATTCGGGGTTTTGATACGATCCCGTTAGTAATGTTTTAACAGATACGGGAGCTAAAGTTGAAGTAATATCGAGAATCTTTCTAACGACCCGCAAAATGTCTTATACAAAACTATATGCTGCGAATGGGACAGCCGTTAATATTTTCGGTACAAAAACATTAAACATATATTTGGGGCTACGCCTAGCCTTTAAAAGAAATTTTTTACTGCTTACGTTTCCCCAACTGATTTTGGGTGTAGATTTTCTATGACGTAACAACATAATGGACAAACGTATTCTAGCTGCGAAAACAAATATGAAATTCAACATTAAAAAAAAACCACGCCATCCATTTCATTGCTGAATAGTTCAACTAAATACACAAGAATATTATTGGAATACACAGGACTGACGAAAGAATCTGCTTTGACTAGTACAAAATCATCAATTTGTCATGATATTGTCACGAAAAGATCGCCTGTAGCCGAACGGTTCCGCCGATTGCACCCAAGGGAATACCAGGCAGCTAAATTAAAACTCAAGCACATGATCGAGAAAGGAATTTGTAGCCCCTGATCGGATCCTTTCTATCTAAAAAGAAAATCGACAGGAGACTGGAGACCATGTGGCATTTATTGTAGGCTTTACGTAATAACCATCACATCACAATCCACATGGAAAAACGATACTATCGAAAATCGATCTGATTAGAGCCTACCACATCACTAGGTACCTGTGGCGGAAGAAGACATACCGAAGACTGCGATAATCACTCCATTCGACTTATTTGAATTTATGGCAGTGTCCTTTAGATTGAGTTTTGCGTAGCTTCGATTTTTGTTTTGACTATTCCGACCATATCCTGGTCGAATCTAGTTCGGAAACCGAAGATGAAAATCACCTTCGAGAAGTTTTTCGTCAGCTAAGTGATTTCGGAATCAAAATAAATATCAACAAATGCAAATTTGGACAGAAAGAGGTGCAGTATTTGGGATTTACGAGTACTAATAGTGCGGCAGGAATATAGCCACTAACTTCGAAAGTAGACTCTTCCGAAATTATCCGCAACATTCAATACTCATACTATGGAAATTTACTGTGAAAGAAATCCTAACCTCTAATCGTGCTCCAAACAACCTTTGGACCTCGTAAAAAGAAAAAGAAAACCTTCTTAACATTCACATAGAAATGCGACGACTGAGAACTACTACTTTAGCGCCTTGATCTGGGCCGATTATTTACCAAGCATTGGGATAAAGTGGTACCTAAATTTGTGCTTAGAAATTATAAATTAGTTCCTGGAAGCTATCTGTTTGGGTGCCAAAAAAAAATAAAACTTTGCTTCTAGTTGCCGCCAAGAAACAAAACAAGAGTGTTGATATTACCAACCATGCACGACACGAATACAGTTGACGGAAGAACGGAAAAACCTGTTCGAATTGTAGATAATAATTGTACAAGAATAATATTCTGTACAAACAGCATATTTATACGAATTATCACTACCAGAAATTCAACATCTTTAAACAATCACAGACTTTCTGAATAAACACTAAAATAATTTTGACATAATCTGTATTTAATATATTAAAAACTCAATGTGTTAATTATAGTACAATTTGCTTGTTACTCAATAATAGTTATTATAAAATGTAACCTGTTCTTTAATTTATTTTCATAAGGTTTGACCTTCAATCGCTCGTAGAGAAGAGTCAAAAAGCACATCAAACAATTTTGCAGTGCAGTAGTACTGAAATTAAACCACAACTAGGGTTATTATCTCATAGCCTCCTTTTTCGGCGCCAACATTTTCGTGGTGGAGAGACTTGTGCATCGCAAGGTATACATAATTGCCTGGAAATCAGCATGCGGGTTAATCAAAAGGATTGTATATTTGTAGATGGCAGACAGTGTGAATCTGTACATCCACCTGTGCTGGTCAATCTCAGTATGGCAGGGACTTGGATTTTGTAGGCGCTAATCTCATGTATGATAGCAATGGAGGTCCATGTTTGCAGTGGAAGATTATAGAAAACTATCATAGAAGATTCCATCGCTAGCGAACCTTTAAACTAGCTGCTAGCATCTTCAGCTGCTACAGATTCTGGAAAGGTGAGCACAGCGTCAGCTGGAACTTCACCTAGAGCTATGTTAGGAGAAAAGAAACATTTTCCACTTCACACAAGAGAAAGAGGGAAGCACTGAAAGTGACAGCTTTGACTACACTCAGAAAAATACTTCTTTTTTTTTTAAGAAAAATGAACACGTTATCAAAGAAAATTGGTAATGATTCTGCGCCAAAGAAATATTTACTCAATCGAAAGAAAGGAATTTATTCATTTCAAGCACTGATATTGCACTTGCCCTGAGTAAAATTTGATATACTCGTATATTCAAGAACATCTGGCATCTGGCATAAATCGGTTCACGTACGATCATCGAAGTTAAGCAGTGCTGGCCGTGGTTACTACTTAGATGGGGGACCGCTTTGAACGCATCGCATGTTGTTGGTACGCAAAAACTCTCCCTCCCTTCATATCATAAGAGAAGCTTACTTTGAAGGGAGTGAAAAATTTTTTTTTATTTCATTTTTTCCTTTTTCTTCCATTTTTTTTCTTATTTCCTGAAGCGCTTGTATTATTTTATGCCTAGTCGCCACTTTCAGCTATAATTAGACACTTAATCAATGGAATTAGGACAACTGAAGACGAACCAAGTCAACCATGAACCCGGCGGAATTCGAACCCTCGAGCGGTAGATCGCTGCTTTGGAATGACACGTTAGCGAGCTAAGCTATCGACCCTTTATTTGTGTAGAGGAACAGTTGATAAAAGTCATAAAAACTATCAATTTTTTCGTCGAATATTGAAGCGTGGTTTGTTGTTGAAACATAGAAAAAAATATTCGCGTTGTAGATATAATTTACTCAATTCATAGACATAATCTACAAGATTTGAGAAAAATTACTTACTTGAAATAAGGTAAAGTAAAAATTGTATGCCGTTGAATGTAAGAAATTTTTCAATAATATTTATAGAAATTACTGATATGAAATAAAAGTTTATTTGGTTTGTGGAAGATTTCACATCTCGTAAGCAAGTAAATATTTTCTTTGATTTTCGGAAACATATTTTTCTGAGTGTAGTGCTAACGAGATGCCCGCAGGCAGCATAGAAGGAAGGAGTGACGTGTAATCTAGATACGGCATACCTGTGAACATTTTCAATCGCGGTTTTAAGTTGGACAAATTGACATTAGCAAAAAACTGTCAGGATTTCTGAGGGAGCTGAATTCCATGTAATGGAACCTTACAGCCTACCAGGCAAAGTGGAAGAAAGTTTGCTGGTTACGCTGATGCTGTTAGTTTGAAGCATAAATGTCTCGAGTGGATCGCTTGAAGTGAAGCCACATCCTTCGAACATTGGCAACAAGAAAGGCTGTCAACCGGAGGCTGAAAAGGCCTCAGTACAAAGAGTCAACGCTTGCCCGATTGAATCAGAAATCAGAGATAAAAAATAGATCTCCCGGAAGACTATCTCAGACTCCCGACTTTTCATCGAAGCCATTAATTCTGGCCATTCCTATGCTTAAAAATATAAGATCATCTTTCTACATTATGTTTTACAGGAGCAGTGGGTCTCAGGCAGAATGAAGGATTTGCGAAATCAGCTCAGTCAAAAAAACCTTGTATGATGAAAGCTCATCGCGGCCAAGGATTTGTGTTCTGATTTTCAATCTGCTCAATCACATAGAACTTTCGAAAAAAATTATGACCTCCAACGTTTTTTGTGGGGCTAGTTTTGTGTGGGGCTAGAAGAGAGATTTCAAGGCCATGCAAGTTCCTGGAATAAGTTTAATGAACCATCTGGGATTTATACAACACTCAGATAGTTTGGTAAGTCCAAAAATTGGTTACTATTCAGAATTTACTTGAGAATCTTTTTCGGGATGATTGGGTGATTGTGACGCAAAGGACATCTATTTCTTTGGTCAAACATCCTGCTCTTTGTAGTTGTCGTAAATCTTGGTACATAGACAGATCTGTGGTAACCAACGAAAAAATCAGGCTTGTTCTATGAGTGCTACGCCTGAGGTCGCTCTTAGTGCGTATTTAAATCTGCTTCCACCCCAAATTCATTATCGAAATGCGGCAATGGGCTCTGCCTATAGATTAATTTAACTTGGATTATGGGTTGACTGCGGCGATGTCACCCAATGCTTTAGTAGCAGTTCAAGATGAGAGATCTCTCTGATCCTCGCGATGCTTTTAGAAGTTCGAGTGTCCGTAATCAAATTTAGGAGCAAATATGAAGTAATCTTTCTGTGCCAATCTTTCTGTGCCAAAACAGATATTAGATTTAGAGCCAGTGTCTTCTTGCATTCACCAAATGACACGCGGGTTTTTTTCTTTGAAAGAGTATGTTTCTGTTTTCCAAAGTAAAGATATTCGCAATCTTGAGAGCTGCTTGCTGGGTTATTGATGATAAGTGGGAGGAGAATCCTATCACTGTTTAATGTGACAGTCAAATGGCGCTGCTGGTGTTACGTAGACTCCTGACTACTTCAAAAATTGCCCATCCATCCTACACCCCAATCAGTGATCGTGGACTTCATGCATTGATCAGGAAAAATCTGGTAGACTGTGGGTATGAGTACAATCGATCATTCTGGCTTGAGTGCTAAGCCACCAACCTACATTTAATTTCATTACAAGTTCATTTTCCCTCCAAAAAATGTTCGCTATTTTTTATAGATATAGTTATTAAAAAAAAGGCATTTGTCACCTTTGAATATAAAATTGGCAATTTCTTCCTGTTGAATTGAGACTAGTTTATTTTCAATTCTAAAGCATATACTGTTGACAGTAAGCTCATGAAGAGTTCAGGCATGCGAAGATTTTGGCCGAAAGAGTACCCGCACCAGCGGTTGTTGACTACATCGCTCCACAATGCCTACTGGATTTGGAACTCACAATTCGCATTCCTGGTAGGATTAAATGGTGTGATGGCGTCACCCTCGAAAGTGGCCTTATCCATGTGTACACCGACGGCTCAAAGCTAAACAATAGAGTCGGGAGTGGTATATACTCAGATGAGCTGAATCTCAAGCTGTGCCTCCGTCTTCCAGACCACTGTAGAGTCTTTCAGGTGGAGGTTGCGGCTATTTGTCAGGCGATTGACTGGCTTCTGTGTAATCGAATATTCGGGGACCAATATTGAATATTTTCACAGATAACCAAGCGGCTATTAAATCCCTTGCTGGACCTTATACAGTGTCCATGATTCTTGCTGAATGCCGTGCATCTCTTAGGGAGGTATCGAAACATTCGGTTGTTCAATTGATTTGGATACCTGGACATAGGGGTTTTCAGGGCAACGGTGAGGCTGATAAGCTAGCAAGGCCTTGAACCTTGTTACCAGAGGTCTCTTGTTTTTTCTCAATAGTGTCCTAAATACGGAGGGTGTCCCATCGGTCACATTAGCCATAAGGCAAAATTATCTTGAGGACGCTAGGAAGTTCTGGGCAGATGAATCATCCAGTGCGATAACAATGCAGTCCTGGGTATCCATAGATACGCATCGCCCCAGGCAACTTTTAGGCTTGACTTGAAGTGCTCTGCGTTGCACTTTGGGCGTTCTTACGGGTCACTGCCTCATAGGACGGCATGTGCAACGATTGGGCGTAGAGTTTAACGATTTCTGTCGGAGTTGTGGCTCTGAGGACGAGGAGGAATCCGTCCTTCATCTCATGTGCCAGTGTCCGGCTTTGGCAAGAAGAAGGTTAGCGGCACTTGGTGCACCCTTTCTCTCAAATCTGATGGAATCGTGCCTGGTCAATTTAAAGGGGATAGTCTGATTTATTAATGAGAGCAGATCTTTTCCTGATTTCAGTAAGTAGGAGAGAGTCACAAATAATTGTGGCATCACAACGGGCCTTTCTTTAGCCTATATGTGTTGGTCGTCAGGCTTCTGTAGATCGGCAGCAACTTCAACCTAACCAACCTAACCTAAGCTAATGAAGTAGTAGTAGTAGACGCAATTTTTGATTATATTCAAGGTAAATACTAACCACAGATATAAAAGTAAATGGGAACGAAATGGCTACCCGTGTACCCATATGTGAGTTAGCCTTTTTTAATACACGAATAACATTGCTCTCACACAAAAACTCCGGTCAATATACCCCTTTCTACCGCACTCACAACCAAAAAGCCCTAATGCGAAAAATGCGATGAATATCAGATCGGGGTAAAAGCGTGCAACGAGCAACACGAAAAGAAATGTCAATGTCAGTTTGATTAGTTTCGGGGAATCAAAACATTGACTTTAAGTCAAAATGTCTCACAGAAAATTTTGAAATTTTTCGGCGTGTATCGTAGAAATATAAATTTACGTGAGTGCGCGTTAATCTGAGTCAGTTTCCCGAAGAAATTAGCGGTCGAAAATCCAACATAGTGCGAGAATGAAGTGCCGCATTCCAGGCTGGAATAGTAGCTACAGAAGTGCTTGGCGGGGGATATCGTATTTCGGGTTAATGAAAGTATCCTTTGACATCAGTTTCATCTTCTTTTTAAGTGAAATCCTAGCAAATTTCATTTTCAAAGAACATTTTAATCTTCACTCGCCGGTTGTCGAAACAGAAATGTCAAACGACATTCAAAATGGCGATCTCTCCTGGTTTTCACATTGGCGTCGCCGTATGAACAGTGTAGGGCACACACGCGTACCTCTCACACTAATAAGCTGACAGTCGACAATTTGACCATTTCTCTCGTTCGATTTTTAGTCCATTCTCTCTTATGGCTCTGATAATAACACTGCCGTTGTTAGCTTTTTGCACACTATTTTTACTTTTAAAAAAGTTTTATAAAAACTATACAAATACTTAAAACGGCCCACAGATGTGAGATCTCGTCGACAACTAGATCAGCAATATGCGATATCTGCAACGAAATTTTCTGTCTGTGGGCTAGTCTCCGGTTGCATTTTTAGTCTCTGCAACGGTTGCAGTAAATATCAAAATTGTTTGATACTTGGTGGGCAGAGCTACTAGTCGATGACCAAGTTGCTGTGTCTGTTGTGATTTTGAGACTAGAATGGAGATCTCATTTGAATTTAGTGTAACGTAATGGTAACATAATTCGAAATGATTGGTTTAACGGACTGAATTGTGTGTGAATATGCTCAACAAGAGTCAGTTAGCATACCTCATGATCCCGTTAATGTTTTATATATTTCAGGAAATATTTATGAACGAAAAGAATAGATGTGGAACAGAAATATATTATATTTAGTTCATTTTCAGGTACCTCTATAATTCTATAGAAAAAATATTTTGAAAAAAATCATGTATGCCAATATTTCGGTTTACTAGATTGTTTTGTCAACAAGATTCACAGCTTCGATTAGCCTGTCTCTCTATCTCTCCGGGTTTTCAGCTTTTTCAGCCCAGGTTTGCGTATCTTTTAGTGCATCTCGTAATGTAATTTGCAAGTAATTTGCATCAAGGTAATTAAAAAAGGAAAAATACCCTAAAAGGATAATAAAGAAGCAATTAAAGCGTTTAAATAGGAGGTTCAGGTTGAGCTCAAATTTAGATTCATTCAAAACACTATATGTACTATACACTACATGCATAAACACTATATGTACCTGTTCGAAATTACTTTACGTAAAACATCATTTGCTAACAATGCTTACAATGTATGTCCTCCGTTTTTTTAGAACGAAAATGACCTGAAAACACCCATTCCAAAGCGTGTGTTGCCTCAACGAAAACAACGTTCGAATGAGATTGCAATTCAAGTTGCAATTACATTCTGTGTCTGTGGCAAATCAATTGAGATCCAGTCGACGACCAGATCTCTGTGTCTGTGGGCCGTTTAAGTCTTATGACAGCAAAATGGTTAACAGGGCATTTACTTCTAAATGTGGAAATTTTGTAGAAAAAAAATTTATGATGCGCCTTCGATTTAACGTTCACTGTTGCAATCTTGAAATTACTTCGTAGAGGACATTATTCACCACTTCTCAGAATGGTATAAAAATGGAACAATTAGAAGCAGATTAAAAAACGTAGCAACAATTTTCGTTAGTGCAGGAAACTATTTTTATGAGCATTTTATTGCTATTGTTTGACTCAGACGGATCAAAGGATTGACAAAAAGTGTTGAAAGCATCAAACAAGTAATTATTTAAATATTTTTTGTATAGCCTAAACAATTATTTGAATAATTTACACCTCAGGAAAATCTTAATTTCCTCAGTCGTTTATAAATCCATTAAATTAATCCATGCACATTAACAAAGCGCGAGTATGCATATTCACGCATGTTTATGAATGAGTAAATGTTTATTTCATATCTTGTTAAATCAATAATCTTCTGGAGGAGATTTTCCGCAAAGCACGGGGAACAACAAAAGACAGACCTGATTGACCGACGACTGCAGAAGTAAACAACCTTTTACAAGTTGAAGGATGAATTCATTGAAGGATAAATGAGATTCCAGTAGCCAAGCGTTTACAGCGACCCCAGTGCTTAGGCTATTGTTTACAACGCAGAAACACGGGGTTAACACTCCCGTCGCTTTACAATAAAATCTTGCTTATTGCTCAGCATCAGCTTCCATATCGACACGATAAAATTGCTTCAGTGACAATAGTCAGTGATAATAGCGACACGATCGAAGGTCGCGGTTATTGTCAGATAGATAGCGTGCGGTTAAGAGCTGATTTGTTGATGATTTCTCTAAATGTTTTGACACGATATGTGGATTCTAGAGCATTGTGCAGATCGTCATAGTGGAGGCTTGTTTCTTCGATGTTTATTTGCAAATAGTCTGGGTATAGACTGGAAAAAACGTCAAGATGGAATCGAAGAAATCTCTGAAAGATATAAAAAAATCGTATTATTCTTTTTACTATGGCATTTATTTTCAACTTTTGGTAAAGTTGAAGCTAACTATAAATAATAGTTGCACAGCTATAAACAAATAATAGCTTATTAGTCTGGCAATTTTTGTGATCTCAGATCCTAATTCTTAATGAAAAAAAAACCAGTTTGGAGGCAGAAAACAGAACTTGTGCTGGGTTTTTATCGTTTTGATTCAGTCTTGATTGGTCTTTATTGCTCATGATTTTGAATACAGTAATGTCCATGTCGCAGTCACTTATGATGTGTTATCGAATACGATCTTTATGAGCGCATTACATATGCTAAAAATATTCCAATTCGACTACTGGTTTCTGTTTGGCTACCAAAAAAATATGGGCATCTGACACTTACCAATGAGATAGATTATTTATACGATGTTTGGGAATATGTATGTATATAATTAGACAAATGTTTAGATTCATAGATTAACATCTATTCATAAAGCTATGAGTTAGTACGCCATTAATAGATAATAAAAACTAGGATTATTAATAGAAAGAGTCAGCTGCTTGCTTCAATGATTGATTTATAAATTAATGTAATTTTATGTTTATGCTATTTAAACTCAAATTCTTTCTTTCTTAGAAAAGGCAGGGATCTATCCATATTTTTAAGACGCTGTTTCCATTAAGTTTTGAAATATTGAAATGAATCATATTAATATATCTACGATATTTTTGAATCCATTGTATTTTGAAGACGAAATACATTTCGCTGTTCGCAAATTTCATTGGATTTGAAGTGATTCAAGATATAAGTACACTGTTAAACTCTGAAAACGAGTGCGGTAAGAACCGTGTTTATGTGCATTATGCTTCCCAAGAAGAAGGGAAAAAAAGAATGGAAGTAAGTTTCTATTCGCGTACATATTATTAAGAATACCCTATACCCGGGATGGCTAAATCATGGTGCATGCGCCAAACGTGGTGATTTTTATTTTAAAATAATTCCAACAACCTTAGGGCTCCCAGTTCAATTTATGTAGCAAGTATCATCGATGCCTTGGTTATCGAGTATCATCGATGCCTTGGTTCGATATGGAGTGGATAAAACTCTGGCGACCTGGACGTCGGACTTGCTCAAGAGCAGGCTACTTTTTTGGAGGCCAAAGCGGAACACCACAAGGTGAGATTATATCTCCCCTTTTCTAGATCTTGGCAGTCAACGAAATACTGGAGAATTTAAGGCCAGTGGCTTTGAGGTGGTGGCGTATGCCGATGACATTGTGGTACTTGTGAGAGGTGCCTTCCCACAAACTTTGTCGGGCCTTATGCAATCGGCACTGGACCATATCCAAACCTGGGCCAGAAAAGTTGGTCTTAGGGCAAACCCGACAAAAACCGAACTTTTACTCTTCACAAGGAGACACAGGGTACCGGCTATTGCCACGCCTAACCTCAACGTTGCAGAAGACACGGACCACATGAGCAAAACAATACATATTGGCAGGTATTTCCAGATCAAGAAACTCACAAGAACAGACTGGAAGAAAAAGGAAGCTACCACCAATGGCGTCTGGATTTACAGGGACGGGTCAAAGACGGACACAGGAGTTGGCTCAGGCGTGTTTTCTACGGATCTAAGCCTTATCCTGTGGTGTAGACTGTCGGCCCATGCTACCATCTTTCAGTCTGAATTACATGCTATACGCATGGCAGTTGAGACCATTAGCGGAATATCAACCAGATCAATGACGATTTGCGTCGAGAGTAGAGCAGCCATTCTCGCTCTTGCGTCTTTCAGATGTTCTTCAAAAACTGTTAACGCCTACAGAGTTGCTCTCAATGAAAAGGCAAGGCATATTCCTATCCGGATTATGTGGGTGCCAGTCACCAGAGCACAGTGCGTCACCTGATCTAAGCAAAAGCAGGAAACTGCTCAAGCTCAGCAGAAAACGCTTGAGAGCTACGATCGGCTTGCTCACAGGGCACTGCCTTACCGCATCTCATGCGAACAGAATGAGACTGACATCCAGCAATTTATGCAAGAGGTGCGATATGCAAGAGGTGCGAGATATAAGAGGACACCATCGAGCATACTCTCTGTGATTGTCCGGCCCTAAATAATAAACGCCTCAAGATTTTTGGTTCTTACCACTTTCAAGGGTTAGCAGAGGTAGCTAGTTCCGTCACGCTGAGTCAACTGATCCAGTTTGTCGAAGCGGTCACTTGGCAGTTCTAAAAAGCCAGCGGAAGGTGGACTAATGCAAGCCGCATTCCCGGCAGCCCTCTTTACTAACCTAACCTACTAACCTAGCTCATCAATTCGCCCTACATTCGACAATTTACAAACACTGTGGCAAAGTGTATAGAATGATAAGTGGGTGAACTCCTTCCATTTTCCAGATAAAACACTTTGACCTTGAAATGGCGCCTCCATTTACGCAATGCATTATCCGCCAAAGCAACCTGAGAGTGAGCTGGATTTTTTTGCGAGAGTGAGCCGTATGTGAGCAACGAAAAATCTGGCCTGAGTATGTAGTTGTCGATTCTTATCTTGCACCTCTTTCTTTCCATGCGATTTCTTCCAATTTTCCAGGCTGATCAACAATACAGTCTCAGGCCATTTCATTGGATTTTTAGTCCGTATACATATACGGAGTCCGCACGCTGTGACGGTGGCCAAATCATGTGATTTCAATCAGCTGATCAATTTGAGCCTAAATCAGCCTTATAGCCCATTCAAACTGAGGTTAAATCAAGCGATTTCGATCAGCTCATCGATTTAGAGCTAAATTGACCACAAATATACCTGATTTACCATACATTTGTCTCGGCTTTTGACAGTCGAAAGCTACATGATTTAAAATAAACCTAGTATAAATCAGGTATTATTGTTAATTTTGCCCCAGCTGAATTTTTTTCAGAGCGTACTGAATTCCATTCCATGAGAAGGAAAAATAGATTTGAATGAAATATCATTCGAATTTCGGTCTAAAATAGTGCAAATTGAACGCAAAAAGAAAATATGAGTTGCAAAAGTGAAAAAAATGTTTTCGTAAGTTCCTGCAACATTTGCAACAATTTTCACGCAAAAAAATTGTGCATACAAATTTGAATGACATTTCTCGCTCCAAGTCTTCTCGCACTAAATCACTTGGGCCAGTGTGAACGCTTAACCTGATTTAATTGACCGCTCCTAGATCTACCTGATTTAGAGTGTAGTGTGAACGTACCATAAACTCTACCAGATTTTCCAAACATTTTCTCGCTTACTAAATTGCCTTGATTTCGATAAATCTAGTCGAAATCAGGTGCTATCACCGCCGTCATATAGAATACCGATCGCGACTTGCAATCTGCAGTTATTAAGGTACGTACATTAGTTTCGCCATCTTGTACGTTAATTGCTTTTGAAACCTACGAGTATATGACGGCAAGGTTGCTATTGCGGATTCTCTGCTGGTTAAATTTGATTCAGCATGTGCGGGATTGCATCCATGCAAGGGAATATATGTTTGAAAGAATTGTAACTCGCCAGTTCTTCTAACACAGTGGAAATAGGTAAAAATTATACGAAAATGAAAATGTAGGGTGCGCAAGAAGAAATAAAAGTATGAAAGTTGAGGTTTGCCGAGTTACGTGATGCACAAAAACGAGAATTTCGGTCGATTGGAAATTGTACATTTACACATGTATGTTATAATATGTGCCAGAAGAGAGGAACCGCGTTTTTACTAATGTTCGAAACATTTTGGCAAAAATTCATATTTATATATCATCAAAAAATTTCAGTGAAAAAATCTCAGGAACGTGCCATCCGATTGAACTGAAATTTTCAGGATACATTGATGTATATGCAAAATAGTGCCAGGTCTATAAAAAATTAATAATCTTTAACAATTTGGCACCGGCGGCCATTTTAGTGATATTTTTAATATACCTATTTTTCTGTCAACAAATAACTTTTGCAAAAGTAAGTTAACAATATAAATTTCAAACGTTTTTTAAATGTGAATCGGATAATGTTTTTGGAATTTTTTAACCCTATGTGTGCGCTCGGTGCCTTCGGGAAAATTTGAAAATTTGTAAATTGCGATAACTTTTGACACAACAATCAAAGCATTATAAAACTTTCAGAACATATTGGTACTATTTGGCTGCAAATGTGTTTTGCTTTTAATTAGCATGTTGGTAGCCCTGTAATAAGGGCAGGCGCTGAAAGTGAAAGCCTCCAAATCATCGACTCTCCTGAAAAATTTTCGCTTTTTGGAAAAAAGCCACTCATTTATAAATCTTATGCTTAGTCTGCATAGCCATAGTAAAGCATTTGAAATTTGACTACGGGCAAGAATGCTAACCCTTTCCCAATTTACCGATATTTTTAGCATCAAAAATATCTGTTCACGGGAACTCACGACCTGATGATCAGATACAGTTAAAATTTACAGCATGTATTGGTACTGAATAGGACCAGGTTTGATAGAAGTAATTTTGAAATTCGGGCTCTTCTGTACCAGTGGTGCCATCTTGAAAAATCACTTAGAAAAATAGTTGCTTTTAGCCCTATAAATTCTGATTCAGTCATTTGATTTTAACCAAATTCACACCGTAGGTGAACCTTTTTTTTAACCCACGTTCGGTAGAAATTTTGTTGAAAAATTCAGTTGGAGCTGCTAGCTATGATAGTTTTGGTGTCTTAAATTTTGAAAATTCGCTCAGGAAAATAATGCTCTTTGCCCCATAGCTTCCAGTACAGTCATAGAATCATAACGAAATTCAAATGGCAAACTAAACTTCCTGTAGGCAATATTAAGTAAGAATCCAGATGGAAAAATAATGATAGGATTGCCAGCTTTGGTCGTTTTTGTATTTTTTTGGCATATCTTTACTTAGCGATTTTATCATAGAATGTTCAAATCGTAGTGATCTTGTAGTGAAAATACACACCAAATATTAAGATCTAGAAAATTTGAAGACTTTTGCGAATGGTAATCCTAATATTCTTTCTATCCCTATAATTTCCAATGCAATGATCGGATCAATACGAAATTCGAAGAGCAGGTTGACTTGAACGTTAAGCAGATGTGACATATTTTTGGCTTCTGTGCTAGCAAAGAACTGACAGCACGAGGCATTTTTGTTACTCTTGTACCAATAAATGCTTACATTAAGTATTCACATCGCAAAGATTTACAATGAAAATAAGTAAACAATGTTTAGATTTTCTAAGGCGTGGACATTTTTTGGATGGAAACCCCAAACACCTTTGTATCGCTGCAACTTTCGATGAAGTCATCGAAATTAAATTGGATTATGGTCTATTATTACTAAGGGTGTATTAGTCTTAAGTAGGAAAAGTAGCTAGTGGTAGAATACACTCAAAATCGACACAAATCCTCCACTGTTCTTCGAACATTAGTGTTTCTAGCGGCTCTGATGCGCTAGGTTATTAAATATAATCCTTTCTGCTTTTCCTGGCACAATTATCCAGCGAAAAGACTACAACGCCAGTGCTAGTTCACTTAAAAGCCGCTCAAAATTATAGCGACTTTATCGATTTTATTTTTTATTTTAAAGGAATGACTAATATCTTAAGAATGTTGTGTCTAAATTTCAAGTCAATCAGAGCAAAATTCACGAAGCTATGACTATTTTTATACCTATCGGATTTTTATACCTATCTGACTCGAGCCCGCTATTGTTACTAGGCAGCTGGTTCGATTTCTATAGAATACCTTAAAAGCTACGCCTATCTTTCTTTATAGAAATTTGAAAACGAGTACAAACGTGTCAGCTTTAGTCAATAATAACATTATATTATATTATTTATAGCTTTAGTCAATAAAGAGTATATAATTTAGTGTGGCAGTAAACGTTCTTTCGAGCAGACGTACACGCACTTTCCGATTTTCGTATCATTTAAGCTCCATTTTCGTTCAGTTTTGTGCTGAAATATTGCGAAAATGCCGAAAAAAATTACAAAATCTGATAGAGCAACAACTAATGCGAGATTATATCGACCTAAAAAATTTGTACCTCCGCAAAAACGTAAAAATTAAGACATTTCGACAAGTAGCGCTTCAGCTAAAAAAATAAAAGGGACCATTGAAGATCAAGTTACGGAGGATCTTAAAAAATACTATAGGATAATAGATTTTTTATTAGTCTTTTCAACAATTGAAACGGTATTGATATGCATAAAATGTGATGGAAAAATAAATTTTCATTCAACTAAAAAAGAGGGCCGATTAAAAGAGAAGCAAACAAAAAAAGGCAGGATTTATCGTAGACAGGAGCAAAAATATGTTCTAGACATTGTGGATGATAACAACATCCTTAATGGAGCTGACATCGATGATTCAGTGAGAAGTAAGCGGATAGAACTCGCTTACGAACGTTTCATGCCAAATTTTTTAGTGTTCAAAACTTTAAAGCGATTTTCCCACAACTCACGTTTTCAAAGTCGGTGCCCATCATAACTCCAAAACTACTGCACCGATCCTTTTGAAGTTTTGAAAACTATTTTCTTACATAATTTACGAAGTAACGGTGGAGAGTTTTTTTTCGAATTTGTTTATATTTTTACAATAGCAAATTAACCGATTTTTTGAGCAAAAAATCGCGTTTTTTCGTTCAAAGTGCTCCCAAAAAGTGAAAAATTGATATTTAAAAAAACCCTCCCAGCATTACCTGGTGAAAGCAATTATCTAACGAAATACGTTTGATTTTAAGATTTCAGATGATCCGGCACTGAGTTATGATGGGCACCGCAATTCACATTTTTTCCGAGACGCTCCAGAAGAATTGCTGCCATTGCCTTATTTTTTAATATTTTTTCATGAAAATTTCACAAAATATTCACCAAATGTTGTACTATAATGTACTATTGGTTTTAATAAATAGATTTTAGCTGTTTCATCTAAAAAAAATCACAAAAATGTGCCTTTTTTACACGAATTAACCCTACTCCCCCCTTAAAAGGACTAATATTATCGTGCTCTCTCGCCGGAAAATGAATTAAGGGAATCAACAAACTTTGTTGTGAAGTGGTATAAAGCTTGTGGTATAAAGAAAAATATAGCCTAAAAAAATATAGCCTGTGGTACAAAGTGCATGAAAATTTTTGATAACTTCTCCGAACGTGACTTGAACCGAGCGTCTACGAACAAGCAGGGTAAAATGATTTTCCAGCTGCTTGCGTTGGATCCTTTTCTGAGATTACACCGGGTTCGCACTCTTCTCACTAAGAGGTGAATGGATATCAGCTAGAGTTGGGTCGTCCTCGCATTTTCACATACTAGGTCTTCCGAGTACGAGTACAAAAAATACCTGTTCCAAATACCTGTTCCAACAATACTAGCTAGTGTTTTTTGAAATATGTCCATACATACACACAAGTACATGCGATTTGCAGTGATGTAATGTAACGGTATGATGTGCCCTCCCCCACCCACCAGACACAAAATTCCCAGGCTAGAATGGTGATGGTACAGTTGACCGTGAAAGGATACGATCCATTAGTCCGTGCAGCTTGTCCGTAACTTTCCAATGGTCGGTCACTTATTTGGCAAGTCTTTCTACAATCTAGGAGCCATCTAAGGGAAAACAATCAAATTCAATCAATTTAATTTGATTTTCATTTTAATATATGCACAAAACACCTCCTGTATTCGTTCAAATTACCAGTGTCGAAAAATTTACTATGATAGGACCAACTAATGCTGTTGCCGTCTATATGACTTTTCATCGATCGATCCCTGATAACAAACTTTTCCTGGCTAATCTAAAACAGTCGGTTTTCCACTTCGCCTCACTGAAGCATGAATTGGTCGAAAATTTTATTAAGAAATGATAAAAAAAAAATGTTACGTCTATTAAAAATGCACCCACAAGGGGGCCAACCTCTTCGGTAAGGCTGGACATGAGTCACAACTCCGGTAGGGTTGGAGTGCAGTCACGAGTAGGGCTTCAGCACAGCCGGAGAAGCCAACTGGCGAACCAAAAAGGCTACTTTCAGTTTTTGCGGACAGTTTTCGGGCGGATTTCATTTTGCCGTATCTTCAAAACTAGGCCGCTTTTTCCCAGATTTGTATGAAAATTTTGTAAAAAAAAATATACGTTTCTGCCCAATTTCCCCTATCAAAAATTTGTTCGCCCTTAAAATATCACTATTATACTCCTCGACCACTTTCAATCATCGAAAGCGCTGTAAAGGCAGTTTGGGTAAACTGGACTTGATGCCCCACACTCAGGAAATCCCGCCACCAGAGGGCGAAAAGGTGCTAGAAGGGTTGAAAAAATGAAGAAAAACAGACAAAATTATACAAAAAAATTAAAAAGAAGATAAAACAATTAAGAAAAAGAAAAAAAGAAAGAAAAGAAGCCCCAAAAGCAAACGCACAACCACAAAAACACAAACATATTAGCCCGACATCTATCCGCGAGATTCATGCAACAGCTGTGTGGGGCATCAAGTCCAGTTTTACCGGCAGTTTTTGCCAAACTATGGCCAAAAAACCCCTTACTCCCCTGCAAAACCGAAATTTTTGTATCATAGCAAGAGGTCTTGGCCCGTTATGTCGCAAACCACTCTAGCCCAAAACTGGCCGATTTGTTGTTGTTTCGGGCGAAATTTCCATACAAATCTGGGAGAATGCGGCCTAGTTTCTACGATACGGCCAAATGAAATCCGCCGGAAAAACTGAAAGTACGAAATACTCGTGAATATGAAAGCATTTGCAAGTATGAAATACGAGTGCATATTAATAGGTGCGTTTTTTTGCACACCCGAGCAGACCAAGTTTTGTTAAGCGTATTGAATATAACAATAAAAATCCTGCACTTGTGAATCAAAAAATGTTAAGCTGTGGTAGTTTATGGGTTTACATGTAGAGTGTGCTGATAACAGTGAGAGTGTTCTAAACGGTTCGTACCACTGCTGTTGATTATTGTGAAACCGGCAGTTTGAATTGAATAAATTTGCATAGCACTGTATTTGAGTGTTTCGATTACATCGTATATTGTTTCATAAGCAAGTTTCATGTCTGATTTGGATTAAAATCTAGATAAGATTTCATTCAGGTTTTTTCTATGGATTATTCTAATTTAACAACTAATCTAAGCAAAAGCTCAGTGAATGCAGCAACATTTTCGAACAACGCAATTTTTCTGCTCGGGATCGTTTTTTTGCAACCCTACGATAACCTGCTCTACTAAGTTGCAAGAAAACGCACCTAATATTAGGATACTGTTACGTCACTGTTTGATTGAAATGAATCAAATGGATGAAATTTATTGGGTAAATTCTTGATTACATGTATAGTTCACAAAAATATTCGTACCTAGTATTTTTGAATTTCGTACTAGGTATTGGCTGTTCCAAAAAAATACCTGTTCCATATACCTGTTCCAGTATATACGCCTCATCTCTATATCAGCACCAAGACCATTGAACGACCTTCTTTTAATAAAGAAGAATCAAAAATTACTACTGAAATGTATTCATGTAGCAACGCTGACAATAAGCTAACGTTGTTATTGGGCCTTGGGCAACGTTTTTTTTTTCATTCGTCCTGACTTCACATTGCAGTTGTAGTTGCAGCTGCCGCTGTCATTGGACCATGGACTTAAGGCAGTAGCGATACTTGTTTACGATAAAATTCTGTGATTGTGGTTTTGATGGCTATCACCCGCCTTGATTTTGAAGAACGTTGAAATATATTGACCAACATTGTTATCTGATTTTTTGAGAAATTCCGAACAAATTCAAAAAAGAAGTAACGGATATTGACAAAACACATAAAAAGTTTGGACAAAAGGATTCATGTTAATGCTAATTTCAGACAGATACTATTTAACGCTTTTTATGTTTAAAATAGTTCATGATTTAGCATTTTCTGTATTTTTCTTTTCTTAAGACAGCAAATACTTAATTGGTTAAAAATCGAATGTTTTTTGTGATAATTTCATAGCAATGGCACCACCATCGAAATATCCGTCGAGAAACTTCTTTTTTCATATTATGTATACTAAATTGGTTAAAAATCGAATGTTTTTTTGTGATAATTAAACTTTCAGTGGTTTCATAGCAACGGCACCATCATCGAAATATCCGTCGAGAAACTTCTTTTTTCATATTATTTTGTAGCATTGCATTTATTTTATTTAGGATTTAATTTTTATAACTGGATCGAGTAAAGTTTCACGATTATAATTTTTTGTCTTTTGTCTTGTCATATTTGGCGTTGGCTTTATTTTTGTCATATTTGGCTTTGATTTGAAATTACAAACTTAGTTACATATCTTAAATTGTTTTACCTTTCATTTTTTGGGTGGATCACATGCAAAATTAGAAATAAAATTTACATTTTTTCATTGCTTGTTTTCGAAAATTAGTTTATGTATTACAGCATCTATCAATTTATTATTAATAAATTTTCAGGTGAAAAACACTTAATTATTTCTCTCAATTTTATGCAGAAATAATTGAGTTTCATAAATATTTTATTGCAAAAACTAACGATTTCATTAGGAACTAGCTAACCATTGATTAAAAGGACTGTCAGTTATAATTTACAACCACGAAAAGTTAATCATCTGCTTCTGTTGAACCTGTAAACAAAAATACTATAATGTGGGAAATTACTTTCATTGCCCTATGTATGGCTAACTAACCGTGCTCATCCAAATGAAATATCTTATCGATGTGACGCAATATTAATGGATCAATGCTAATGATGTAATGATCTTTATAGTGATTAATTCAAACTAATCAATGTGACACGTTATTAAAATTCAAATACTGCTGATCTTCAAAGAGTTCCATGTATTATCTCATAGGACAAAATTAGTCCAGACCCAAGTCATAATAATCAGCTCAATCTTTGTTTGATGTTCTTAATAAGGATTCAAGGCTAGATGTAAGAGTGTGACGGCAGTGATGTGGAATAAAATTCTCATAATGATTGAACAAATGTCCAGCATGTTTGATGAAGTTTATTTCTGTTCATGGGACTAAGCCAGTTAATACTAAGTTTTGATAACACCCAAAAAAGATAGGAACGATTTAGAGTGAAGGTTGCAATAAAAAATGAAAACGAAAACATTGAAATCTATGATTTCAGTTCTAGGTTTCCAAAGATTTCGACGTATTATGTCATCGATTAAACAAGGAAAGATGCAGGATACACACCAAAAATTCACAAGGGGTGCGGTTGTATTTCCTGAAAATATAATTGTTCGAAGCAATACGGAATGAGCGAAACTAATAATTAAAACTAATATTGGGTCAAAAAAAAAAAAAAAATATAAAATTAATTGCTCTATGCAACATCAATTATGTTGTGGAGTTCTCAAACATCAATTTGTTTATCGAAAAAGATTAGTCTTTATTTTTGAAAAAGAATTTCATTACGCGAAGTGTTAAGTATTATGTTGGCATAGACGGAGCAACTGATTGACACTGGCGCCTCTTTTATCATTGGGCATAGAGAATATTTTTAGTTCAATGGTAATGTTTGAAACATGGTTTCTTTTTCTTATTAATTAATGCTCGGAAACATTTTGGTGTAATTTATTTAATTTCGATCTGATTCAAATATGTGTTTGTTATTTCTTTGTTACTTTTGGCGGCATCGGATTTTTCAATCAGGAAGTTAAGTGTTAAACGATTATTTAATGCTGCTACCATGGACAGTTGAAATAAATTGATTAAATGATACGAGCCTAACAGTTTGTATTAGAATCATAGTAATTGATGCTTAAAAAATATATTGAGTAACTCTCTTGTTTTTCTTCCAAATTTTAAGGTAAAATTATATATTAAAAATGCTCGATTTGTTGACTCTGAACTTGAACATTAGATTGAATTTTTGACTACTTTATCACTACTTGATCTTATCCAATTTGATTCGGTTTAGTTTACAGTTTCAAGCCTGTGCCGAAAATCAACTGGAAGCTGACCCTCTGTTTTACGGGAAAATTTTATTCAGCAACGAGACTCATTCCTGACTCAATGGCTATGTCAATAAGTAAAATTAGCCACATCTGGAGCAAAAAAAATCTCGTAAAGTCTTAGAGATAATATTGCATTCACAAAAATGCACTGTATGGTATGCACTGCAACTGGTGGCATCAAAGGGCTATATTTCTTCAAAGATGAACATGGTGAGCACGTGACTGTCAAGGGTGGCCGATATAGATCGAAAATAAACCAATTTTCAACAATAGCGACAGCAACCACAAACTTATTTATTTATTTATCTACCAAACAAGGCAACATAACAACAAGAAAACATAATACAAATCTTAAATACAATTAATCATAAATATACAATACAAATTGTCCGTAAAAAAGATACAATACATCACAAATTTTGTACCAGTTATTCTACATTATTTTAATTAAATTTAGGCTAGTAACGATGGAAGTTAAGCGGGTTCGGATGTGGAAAGGGCTTTGGACAAGTTATTTTTGAAATTTGATTTAGTAATCCCCGAAGAGTAGTGGCTGCTTATAGAATTGAATATCCTACAGCACCTATTTATGGGCTCATTATATGCATAGGTAGTGTGATGACTGAATTCATTGAGCAGATTTGCATATCTGGTGCGTCTTGGTCGGTTATTGAAAGTAATTTTACTAGAGAGATCTTCAATGATTACCGCACCACTAATAATATCAAATGTAAGGCAAGCGCTGAGCAGAGTTCTTCTAGAAGAAAGAGACATTAAATTTAGAAGACTCAGTCTGAATTTGTAAGATGGGAGATTTTGAAAATCTCGTGGGTCATAGAGATTTCTCAAAGCGAAAAGTACAAATTGTTTCTGAACAGACTCAACTCTATCGCTATGTAGCTCGAAAGCAGGGTTCCATATAATGCAAGCATATTCTAATAAAGGACGCACTAGGGTGGTATATAATGATTTGGTAACCCATATATTTTTAAACTCTTTAGCGCGTCTCTTTATGAATCCAAGCTGTTTATTAGCTCTGGCAAGGATTTTGTCATAGTGGAGATTGAAGCGCATCTTGTTACCCAATACTACGCCAAGGTCTATAATATGATCGACCCTATTCAATTTGAAGTCGTTAAGGTAGTAGGAATACATCGTGGTTGCATGCTTACGAGAAAAACTTATCACATGGCACTTATTGATGTTAAGATTGAGATTATTCACATCGCACCACTGTTCGAGGGATTGAAGCTTTGATTGTAGAAAGGTTGCATCAGACTGCGAGTTTATGATGTGATAGATTTTTAAGTCGTCTGCATAGAAGAGATGCGGTATACCAAGCAGTATCTCAGACACATCAGAAATGAAGATGTTAAAAAGCAGGGGGCCTAAATGACTGCCTTGTGGTACTCCAGAAGATGCCAAAACTTTTTTGGACAAGTGGCCTTGAAATTTTACGAATTGGGTTCGATCGCAGAGGTAAGACTGGAGCCAGTTAAGAAGAGAACCGGAAATACCAAAGTTGCGAAGTTTTAGAACCAAAGTTTGATGGTCAACTCGGTCGAAAGCCTTACTAAAGTCCGTATAGACCGCGTCAATTTGGTTCCCTTTTTCCATTTCACAGAGCACAGTAGAAACTAGTATCATGAGGTTGGTGGAAGTCGATCTACCCCTACGAAATCCATGTTGTTCCTCATTAAGAAGGGGGTCGATAATGCGAGTAAGATTATCACAAACTAGCTTCTCGAAGAGTTTGGGGATAACAGATAAGATAGCAATTCCTCGATAGTTATCGACTGAACGTTTATCACCACTTTTGAAAATAGGTGTGAGGTATGAGGATTTCCAGAAAGACGGGAAGACACCAAGAGACAGGGATTTATTGAAAACCATGTGCAAAGGGGTGATTAATTGGTCTGCACATTGGAGCACGAAGAAAGGAGATACTAGGTCCGGGCCAGGTCCTTTGCCAATCTTTAGTTGCAGAATAGCATTAGTAATAGCCTGCCTTGTAAGGACAAACCCTTCGATAAGAGATCTGGCAGCGTGTCTAGTAGTGAAAGTAGGGATCTTCGGAGAGCAGTAAGTGTTTTGAAAATGGTCGGCCAATAAGCTACAAATGACTTGTGGACAAGACGAAACCGTGTTACCACGAAACATAGAACAAGGATAGCCAGTGGTTTTACGTTTTAAATTGACGAAATCAAAGAACTTTTTCGGGTCAGTGAGTATTTTTTCCCCCATTGAATTAACATAGAGCTCATACGCCTCGCGAGATTTGATGGAAAATTTTTTGGATAGCTCATCATATAATCTTATTTGATCCTCCTGGAGAGAGCCTCCATTTTTGATTGCTTTATATAATTTGTTTCTATGGTTTCTGAGCCGCCTTAAATCATTGTCAAGCCAAGGTTCGGAGAGTTTTTTCTTCTTCTTCAGCTTTGGTACAAATTTGTGGATGGCGTTAAAGATTATTTTGTAAAAAGAAGACAACATTTCGTCTAAATCTGATGCCGATAGAGCACGTGTCCAGTCAATTGTGTCCAAATAGTTTTTAATGCTTAAGTAGTCAGCATTTAGAAAATCAAATACAATTTCATTATTGTATGACTGGGTGAAAGAAATATCTGTAGTGGATAGCTCAATTGTAAAAGCGGAGTGATGCAGGGTGTTAGAGAAAAGATTCTCGGCGTCAATAGTTGGACTAACCACCACTTCGTCATAAAAATCTGAGAAGATAAGGTCTAACCAATTGCCATTTTGGTTAGGGATAGGGATAATTTGTTGTAAATCATTGCCATAAAACGTACTTATGAGGTTAAAGTCAATTGAATCGCTAAGGTTAATTGGAAGAAGGCGGTTATCATTTTCGTCAGGAATAAAACTGATTTTTGGACGATTAAAATCACCAAAAACAATTATTTTGTCTTCTTCGTGCAAGGAAGCTGTTACGGCAGATATCACGTCGCATACGTCATTGTAAGTAGTTTCATCGGAGTTAGGAGGGACATAAAAGATACCAATGTAGAGGTAATGCTTATCGAATAAAACTCTGACGAATTTATGTTCGAAAGATTTATGAGAACTGGTCACAACGAGTTCGCTGGGGAGGGTATTGTGAATTGCAATAAGAACACCACCACCTCTTGAAACGCCTGTAAAAAGGTAGTCGCGATCAGCTCTATAGATGGTCCAATTACTGTCAAGAATTTCTTCGTTAGCGTGTGAGTCGTTCAACCACGTTTCGGCGATCGTTAATATATTAAAATGGCAAGATTTCGCGTCAATAAAAAGTTTATTTAATTTGCTTCTCATACCACCGCAATTGTGGTAAAGAAACCTAGGGTAACTAAAAGTAGCTTTCATGTTAGGAGAAATATTTTTTCTGGTCATCGCGAGATTTTTGTAAGAGCGAAATATGTTTAGAATTAACATAAGAGCGATAAGTCAAAAGATCACGTTTAACCTGATCCGGAGACATTCCGAGTTCTTCGTGGTAGCGGTTAAAAATAAGGCGTAAAGAGTCAAGGTCGGTGGGAAGACCCTCCTGTTGAATCATAACTTTAAGGTTAGTCTTCGTTTTCCCTTCGAAGCAAGTGGCATCATGTGCATCATGCATGTATGCGAGAAAAAGACGGACATTGTCATAAATTTTATGATCTCTGAAACGAGACAAGAGGTACCTGCCCTCTAATTCTTCATTAGAGTTTATGGTAAGCTTTACGACAGGAGGAACAAGTGGGTCGAGAAATTTTGGTGAAGATTGGAGACTGACAGGAGTTTGTGGTATAATGATTGAGCCAGATTGCGATGGTATCAGATCCTCTCCACGGACAAAATTAGCATATTTGGATGACGGCCTGCCTTCAGGAGCACTTGCTTGCATTAACGCTCCATTGGGTGCGGAATCCACTGTTTGTAAAGAATTAGCCGGCTGCACACTGATAGAGGATTGATTATCCGTTGAAACAGTAGAAGGTAACGCCTTAGCGTCACTGTTTTTAGTGTGGTTATTTGAATTCGGAGGCGATTTAAAAGATAGTGAAGCTTGGGGAAGTAAAGGAGAGTGATTACGGGAGCTACGAATGGGAGCATAGCCTAAATACGTACTATTTTTTTGGCGATTATATTGTTGAGTTGGTTGTTTGGGATCACGTTTGTTGCATCTGTCAATCCAATGGCTGAATTTCATTCCATTCCAGGTATAGCTGTCAACTCCATTTCGCTCGTGGTTACAAAACATCCATCCATATTGACCAGGTACTGATAATTTGAAGCATGTGTACGATTTTCGCTTTTTACCCGGTATACGGGCGGTTAATGCAGCGCATTTGCAATTATCAATGCCCAACTCCTTCTTCAACATTTTTGAAAGCCAGGTTGCGTCAGCGAAAATAGGGGCTCCTTTCACAAAAAAGCTTTTGGTTGAAGATTTGTCTAAAGCAACAGCACTATCAACTAGCTTGAAAATTGCACTGGAAGTATTAGATGATTGTTCAGACCTTTTAATCCTATTGATTCTGTTGTCCCACTCTTCACGAGACCACGTGGTGCCGAATCTAGAAATCGGACGCTTCGGAGAATTGGAGGCTGTCGGTGCGGAGGTGGTGTTCAATAAAGTCGGTGGCTGCTCCAAGGATGCGTAAATTTCTGATTGAGCTGTTTGTATTATTGGCCCAGAACTAAGGGTTTCGTTCTCAGAAGGCTGGATGGCCAGTGTATTGATTTTTTCGGAAAGTGAGTTGAACCCACAGTCGAGGCTATCTAGTTTTTCGCAGATTTTCGCAAGGATTTCAACCACTAAATCATTGTTTAACACTGCATTATTTAAAACTGCATTATTTAAAACTGCGTTATTTAAATCAGCATTGCAATCACGGGACGATGGTGAATCTACACAACCAGTCATCTGATTATCAATAATCGTCGTTAATTTTTTGTCGAGTGCCGATATTGCATTCTCGATACTCTGGTTGTTGTGGTAGTTAGAGACTGCGTTCACAAGCCCATCAAAACATCTTGCCATATCTGTGAAACTACCAGTGCTAGCTGAAAATTGCACTAGCTGTTTAGCTATCAAGTTATCTTTGTCTGCATTGAGGTTTTCGATCCGACTGCTGATGTCATCGTACATACGTCTAAGTAATCCTTCAGTATTCTGGCAGTCAGAGCATATAAAGTGATCTGAGAGGTAGTTTGAATACCAATCTCTTGGCGCATCCATACATGCTCCATGCGATTTGCGCTGGCAGAAACCTTTGCAGACAACAGATTTAAATTTGTTATCGTAAGCGGTGCAATTTCCCAAGCAGCACTTATGATTCATGATTGTTATATTAATAGTAGATTATCACAAAAAGCTTAACAGTGCTTGCGTAACTACGCAGATTTTAAATTAACACCACAGCAGATAAGTTACAACGTGCAAACGTAAAACGTAAAAAGCTTCGTTTGTTGTAATTTAATTTAACACCACAGTAAATTTTAGCTTATTTTTCGTAAGCGTTTGCGTTTGCAAAGAAAATTGGGTCACTACACCAATATTGGTAAATGTTTGGGCACTTCACTCGTTGGCCGGTAAATTGGGTCAGTACGCGAATGTGAACTCGCGAATAAAAAGACACAACAGTTACGAAAACAGAAGTCTCAGCTAAATTAAATTAATGGGGAGCGGAACAGAAACGCGACCGTTCTGACTGACTGCTGAATTACTATTGCTGAAGACAAAACTCGAAAGCCACACTATCTCGAGAAATGGACCCTGTAATTCTTCACTGAGATATTGCGATTTGACTCCGTTGGATTACTTGCTGTGCGGATACGTAAACTTGTTGATCTACGCTGACAAACCAAACATTACTCACGCCATTGACGATATACGCCCCTAGTTGCATGAAAAGTCACGGGATGCCAAATTGTGGGGCTTCTAGCAAATCGTTAGTTACACCTCCTTTTGTGTCGAGGAATATCGGAACTTTAATTTCCAGCTCATTCCCGGCGTAATCTCAGAGTTCCGTTTGGGGCCAGAGTGGTCCCAGGCTATGGCACACCAGCCAGCTTGACCGTCTCAAAGCTAGCTCTTGTGCCGCTTCTACCTCAGGCACTTGACACCCAGCCAAAGACTCTGCTTGAGCTAACACAATCAGAAGGTCAGCTGAAAAGGTCTTTCCTGAGATGTTTTCAAATAAGAACTTAAAGTTCCTCTTTTGACAAAACAATTGACTAAAGAGATTTCACTAAGTGGCAAATATCAGCTGAGCATAAGAGTCCAAGCCGGTAAATCTCCCAGAAGCCCAAAATCTTGGGATCATTCCAAGACTAGCTTGGTTATCAACGATGTGACCAGAAGCAATAGATATGGCGTCATATCTTCGAAAAACCGGCTTGTGCAAACTGTGATTAAGTGTTTCATTACTCAGCTGACTGCTATCCAAACTGTAGGAACTTCGGGCTGGTGCCAAAGTAAAAGTGGTGCCGAAGGACAAAATTCTCAGAGCATACATTTTTTGCTTTCAATTTGAACGAGAGGAAATTTTAGAGATTATCTGTCTGTTTAACCCTGACCTTCCCAAAGAATATGGGAGAGTTACGAAAATTGGCGAGCCTGTCGGCCACCAGAAGAAAGCTATTTTCATACTAAATGAGGACGTTTTACCTTTCTTAAAGGCCCAGAAGGGTATCGCCAATTACGTGGTTGAGAAATTGACCCGCGGTTTGTATAGGGGTTGCAAGTCAAAAGACTTTAATAAGCTGATATATTTTCATGGGTGTATGTGGAACCTAAATCAGGAGGAGAAGCTTACCTTTATCCGTGAATTATGGGCTAGAAACAACCGAGACTAGTGAGCTAGGAACCAACGGGTACGGACTGATGAAATCCGATAGGAAGGAAAAACCACGAGTCTATTCTGATGTTATTCATGTCTTCATTCTTAACAATTTTTAACAGAGCTAACGTGGCTATTGTGAATCAGAGCACATGCTGGTAGTGGAACACGATCACGACATATGTATTTGGGAAAAACTCAGGTATCTTCAAATCGAAGAGCATACCAACATACCTGAAGACGAGAGTCCTGGATCAATGTGTGCTATACCGGCTATGACATACGGTTGTGAGACCTGGGTGTTGAAGGCAACCACCATGAAAAAACTCCAGATCACTCAAAGAGAAGGGGCAACAGGTGGTCCATAAAGATAACCCAATGGTATCCGAGAGGCATCAAAAGACCAAAGAAACGTTCGATGCAAAGATGGGACAACGATATTCGAAAAAAAGCAGGAACAACCTGACATCGATGATGATACATATGTATATCATCATCAATAAAATTCAGTGACTATTTCTCAAAAACGCGTCATCAGATTGAGCTGAAACTTTCAGGATAGTTTTAAATATATGTAGAATAGGTTCAGGTCTCACCAAATGTAAAAATAATTTTAACCCTTTGGCACCGGTGGCCATTTTAGCGATATTTTAAATATCCCTATATTTCTATCGGCAAATAATTTTCAAAAAAAACCAAGTTTGCGAAATGAAAATATATTTTCAATGTGAATATAGCAAAATTTTTGAAATGTTTAGCCTTGTATGTGCGCCAGGTGCCTGAAAAGTGATCGGAAAAATTTGAAATTCTTTGAATTGCGATAGCTTTTGACAGAGCTATCAAATCATTATAAAACTTACGGGACATATTGATATTACTTAGTTGTAAACTTATAATGTTTTCAATAAGCATTTGGTCAACCCTGTAGTTACGGCAAGCACTGAAAGTGAAAAACTTCAAATAATCAACTCTCCTGAAAAATTGTCGCATTTTAGAAAAAAAGCAACTCTTATATGATTGAAAAAAATTGTAATGAAGCTCTCTACCAGCTTCAACCCCTAGACCCGTACGAGGGTTGTCATGGGATAACTTTACTTTACTTTTTATATACGAGTAAATCTTATGCTTTTTCTGCATAGCCAAAGTAAAACTTTTGAAATTTTATATCGAGCAAGAACGGTAGCCCTTCCGCAATTCACATATATTTTTCGCATCAGAAACTTCTGTTCACGAGAACTCACGACCCGAGAATCAGAAACAGCTGAACTTTACAGTAGTTTTAAGTAGGATCAAGTCTGATAGAAGCGATTTTCATATGTGGGCAACTCTGCGCCAGTGGTGCCATCTTGAAAAATCACTAAAAAAGACTGCTTTTTGTGCAAATTGAAATGTTTGTCAGAAGGCTCGAAATCAATGCAGGTAACAGGTCTAGACTGCAAATTTGAGCGAATGCAACAAACTGCGTTCAGTGAATCTTCACTTATTCTGTTTCGCTTTAAAGGTTTGACGTCGGTTACAATAGAGAATATTGTTTCTAACTCAGCATTTAAATGTGGCAAATCTAGAGCATACTTTGAAATCTTAGTTAAATGAGGAAACATGCATGCATCCTCAAAATTTTTTGCTTGTTCTATTTCATTCGAAAACTCCTTTACTGTTAGCTGCAATAATCTCTCCTTTTCAGCACTTGTAAAAGTTACTGCTAGATCTCTTCATTCGATATTTACAATAGATTCTTCAAAGCCAAATTTTTGAACTGCAGCGAATTCGTTCGTTTTGGACTATCAAGAGCTATGTGGGTGCTTAAAAACTCAATATATTTAAAGATAACCTAATTAAATGGTAATCTCTCTTTAAGCTCTTTACATGTCGTAACGTAAAACTCTTTTCCTATTTTTTTATGTCTAATTTTACAGATTCTTCAAAAGACGCTATGTATTCTTCACATTTTGATCCCAAATAAGTATCCATATCTGGAACTCTTCATTCAATTCGATATTTTCCAGTATGAAACCAGGTTTCACAAAATTTAAGCAAATTGTTCTTAAAATTGTACTGCACTCAGTAGTTGCGTTGCAATTTGTGAATCAGTAGTTGCTTTGACTGAAACGGTGGATTAAATGTATTGAAATAGCTTAAACTATGTTCTACAAAGCTGAAAAATGCCTTCACACAATTATTCTGCATTATTTCGTAGCAATATTTTGCTTTTGGCCGTTTCGACTTTGACTTTTTGTTGAAAATTGCTAATCGGATGTCTTGAGAAGCGATTCTTGTTCATTTCATCCCAGGTTTTAACCAAAATGTAAGAATACATGAAGAAATGTCAATTTGTCCTGGATTGTTTAAATTCTTTCTCAAATATATTTGGTGGGAATTTTACGAAAGTGTTTCATTTCATTTAAACTATTTCTCCCACGATTTTGTTCTACGAGCAGCACTTTTTCCCTTTTCCCTTTTTCAAGTTTTAGAGGGAGAAAATTCCCATTAAAAGGGAAAATTCCCACAATATCACAGCACTGCATCGAACATTAGTATTTCTAGCGGTTCAGGTGCTCTAGAGTTTTTTTGTATATCTCTACCCTTTTGTTTCGATTCAAAGAAGTCAATTTCATTGGAACTTTCACTTGCATGAAAACAACTCACTGTAGCCGGTGGCTGACGGTTGGACATATGAACAATCTTACAGAATCTTCCAACACAATCAGTATTTTCTCTTAGTTTAGCGCGACAAGAGAAGAGTAAAAGCTTTCAGCACTCATTGATAAGTAAAAAACGCACCGGAAAGCTAGTATGTAAACAAAATCAAATCGAAGCCGCTACTTTTTCTCAAGCTAAGACGTGATGCTGATACTTCTTTGCGCTAATATGATACGTGTGTTCATGTGGTCCACGAGATACAGCTTCTCAAATGCTTACAATAACGGACATGTGGCGCAAGATCGGTTTCGAGGGGAAGCTTATGCGTTGTTATCATTGCCAGCATGAAAAGAATGTATGAAGAGAAACCGGAAAGCACGTGGCTGATAGAATAAAAGATCTTTTGATTGTAACTCTTCGTTCAATGCAAAACCTGCAATATTTCTTCATGAGAATTTGCTCGTGAAAATATTTTTAAGCTAGTTTTGAGTAATTCTAGCTGTTGCGATTGTGGGAGTTGGCTTGGTTCTAGGACAGAATATAATATTATCAGTAAAGTTTTGGTAGCGTCTTATTATCAACCACTGTTCTGAGCAAACACTATGGTAATGTCTCAAGTGCCATTGTATTCTTAACCAAAAGATCTTGTAGCGAATCTGATCCTCTTTCGACTCGAACTTTTTAAGATTGTTGTGCGTGCCAGTGGAGCCATAACAGTGAGGAATTAGCAGTTCCCAACGCAGAACACGCTTCCAAAACTCAAAGCTTTGCAGTAATATGTGTAGCCAGCGAGTTGAACATTAAACTAAAGTTGCTTTTGGAATCATTTCTGGTTTTTACCCGGTGATCATACTCTGAAGTTCAGTTGGATTTCAGTTGCTGTTCGCATTCGATTGCGCGCGCGTTAATTCGGTGGTTTTCTTTCTGGTGAATGAAATGATGTTCAATAATGTTGAACAGTTGATTGGTAGCACGAATCTTTCTTCATACGTTACGATCGCCCTTCGAATTTCGATGACTGTGCAAAGTTACCGCGAGGATCTACAGAATTTTCGAATTTCTCTCGTCAGCAGCTAGAAAGCGAAATTTCAAGTGAATGAATGTGCTTGTCGTCAAGAAAAGAGGGAACACGGAACGGAAAAAAAATCACAATCGGGAAAATTTAATTAACCCTGAAGTAATGAAAAATTAATGCTCAGGAGTTTTGTTTCAAGAGTGCTAGTGGAATTGGTGAATCGCTGGTTGAGTTCAATAAATATGTTAATGTCGGTTACAATCAAGTGTACGAGTAGTTCAGTGCATATTGGACCGAGGATATCTAGAGACGAACTAGCGCTGTTTGAAATTCGCAAACATTGACCTTATTGGATTGCAATAGAGAGCGAGTTGAATATCGAGCTCTTTTTAGTTTTAAGGTTCGTAAGTTTCCGAAATGTGTTAATGCTTTCCTGCTATACCATTAAAAATTTGATGGAAGTAAATGTTGCTTTGGAATTAGCAGTGAAATATTTTACAGGAATAATCAACTCCTAATATAAAATATGGTGCCGACTGTTATAAAGAGTTCAGAATTCAAATTTTTTTATTATACTTGCACGAAAATACTCATTCTCTGATTTTTTAACAACTCTCAGTGATCTATTTTTTCCTTCTCAGCAATAAAAGATAGCTTCCATAAAACGAAAATACGGACTCAAATTAGCCAATTATATGCTCATTAAAACTTAACTTAATCGGAAGGTCATTGGCAGACCTTCCCGGTTCTGATAATTATTTTATTGCTTTGTTCTCCAATCAGAGAATTTTTTTTCCTTGTCCGATCGCCTTTTGAAAATAAAAACCAATACTGATCGCCGCCAGGCTTATGTTGTTGAACTGTTCTGATAAGAACGAAATGGTCATACCACTGATTTGAAATTCCAGAGGTGAATTAACCGCCGAATTCTATTTCTTCAGGTCGATTTTTGCATATGTCATTACTCGTGCTTGGTTGCTTTCGTTTCTGTCGAGACTGTGCAGAGTTTTTGGACGCTGATCAGCCGAGCTTGCTAAACTAACGACCGAACAATCTTCAAGAGAGACGGGCATTGTATACACAATGAGTGGTCTGAAGTGATCTTAACTTTCTTGGGCGGATAGACGTGCAGAATTTTAGCAAACTAACATTCTTGCGTAGCATGTGAACATGTAGCGGACGGTTTCATGATTTGATGCGTGTAGGCTGGTGCTGCGGAGTTGCTATTGTAGCGGATTTTTTTTTTGCTTTCGCGAAAATATCGAGAAGCCAAATTGGTCAATCGACCATTTAAAAAGTTTTCGTATGAATAAATATGAAGACAAGTTGATAATGTGGTTTTTGACATGATGATCTTTGTATGTTTTTTTCCAAAAAAGGAAACGAAAATATAAAGAAGAATTATTGTACTTATATGACGTTGTGCGAAATTTGTTTGCAGTTATTTTATGCAAAGCAAAACAAATAAATTATTATGTGCGGCATAGTACGCACAATTCTTGACAAGAAATTGCTTTATCACTCTTGAGTGTAGCCCGTTTTATAATGGGAAATGCGATGGGCGTTTCTATTCGCTTTTCGACATTATATACCAAATTGAATTTCGCAGCCTCTCTCGGTCCAATGACCGCATCCTCCAAAGCACTAAAATTAGAATTAGTTAAATTAATCTGATTGATTTTTACTAGTTTTCATAATATTTTATTTTCACTGAAGCAAGTACAGATTGTCACCGATATTTCAAGAAATTAAAATATATCTAGCAGTTGTAGGAAAAATTGGTCTCTAAACTAAAATAATAATAATTAAAATTAAAAAGTGCTTACGAAAATCTTTAAAACTTCAAAAACTTTGTAAAATGGAATTTTTAGTTTTAGTGAAATGCGTATAGGGCTGCCTGATGATATTTTGGAGCATAGTTTATGTATTTTGGTGCATAGTTTGTGAAGCTTGAGTAGCTTAGTGTGTAGCGCACTATCTTCTTGTGTGTGGGGTCCCTGGTTTAAATCTAGGCTCAAACAAAAGATCGCGCACCGAGTTTGAGTTCACCTAGCTCTGAGTAGCCGATTTAAATCAAGAGTAAAACTAATCACTTCACACTCGTATTCACATTAATTGTAAATTTTTGAATGAAATTCTCTATCAGCTTCACGAGAGTTGTCGTGAGATTAGTTTACTTTAACTGAAGATGTATTTAAAGCTTAAACAAATCTTTCTTCATTTGAATAAGACGTTGTTTGATTCTGCCATTTTAGCTAGCTAGTTTAGAATGGGTTTTTACATTCAGATTCCCAATCGATTTATTCAATTGCTCATGTTCTGCGTGACCGTGATATTATTTAGTGATTCCAACACTGCATACTACTTAGCTATGGCTGACATAGAGTGCTCTTAGCTTCTGGGCCTATTAGTTCTTTACGTATTTTGTCATTCCTTTTTTGAAACTATGCCGTTCCTTACATGTCTCTTCCTTAATAGCTATTTTTTTCACTCCCTTGGTCCCAATCAGGCTTTGATAGACACATCTTCCATCAAATACTAATCAATGTCTAAAATATTGATTTTTAGTATAAAAACGGTATTTAAAAAAATATTTTTAAATTATTCGTAGAAATGAGGTTTTTTTGTCTTTTGTAACTATTCATAATATTTCCTTATCATGAGTTGCTTATAAAACTGTTCCTTTAAAATTGAAGTATTTACAGGAGAAAAATATGTCCTTGATGCATTTTTAGTAAAAATCTGAATCCTTCGTCTCGTCATTTCAAAAATATCATAATCCCTTGAAAAATTTGTTACATAGATTTTTTGCTAACCGAAATTAGTCTGCAACTATCTCAATTCGAAAAAAAAGTTCCTGTTTTACAGTCGATCATCATTTTTCTGCAAGAGCAACTTTTAAAAAAATTAGAAATGTCATCCTATTAGTAAGCGTAGCTTAATGAAATGTTATTCTCAATTCTTTTGGCATTTCGTTATCAACATTTTCAAAGCTTGTAACAACAGATAGTAAAATCGAGTCAACTGCGTCTCATAATTTAAAAAATAAAATCTTCGTACTGAGCTTCCTTAATGGAAAGAATACTTAGTCAAATTCTTAAGTCAGTGAACAGGAAAAAAATCCAATTAGACCTAAAATTTTATGCAAACAAATTGGGGACCAATTGTTTTAAAGTAAGTAATAAATATGACTTAACAAATGAAAAAAAAATATAATTTGTAATTGAAAATTGAAAATTGAGAGTAAAAAATTGAAAATTGAGAGTAAAAAAATAATGTGTGGGCTACGAACTGTTTACCACAAACCTACTTCTTCTTAAAAATGAATAATACCATAGAGTAGCACTTAAGAAATATAGCGGCTATTATTGAATTGGCAAAAATCTAGACCACACTATAAATAGTAATACGAAATGGTAATACTAAGACGGATGTCAAGAGAACACCAATATCTAATTGATTGAAAAAAGGAAGCTCGATAAAAAAATAACATTAATCTTGTGATTCTGGAACCATGTAATTTCAATTCAATAAAAAAGTTCAATTCAGTAAAAAACACTAAAACTGGTGTCTCGAAGAGGCAACGCAGTCTACTAACCTTAAATTTACAGCAGCTAATTTATAAACTAGCTGACTAAGGGGAGTTCGAGGTAAAAATTGAAACCGGTGAGCGCATTGGCTTTGGTTTGGGTAAAATGATTTTTTTTAAAAGGGTTATTCTATATGAGCTTCTGGAAGTTTTTTTATAACAAAACGGTTAAAAATCCTTTCATTAATTAAAAATTGTATTTGATAGGCTAGGTCGGTTTATAATATTTATTATTTGAAGTTGATTTCCTTTAAATGTTGCCCACAACTAGTCATTCTGTTGGTCCTATTTGCCAGCACTTGTTGAACCATCCTGTTGAAACCTCGATTCAGTTACACGAATATCATGAATTTTTGACAACGACAATTGATCATTGCTCTCACTAAATGTTTAAATAATCTTTAACCCTTTGGCTCTGGTGGCCATTTTAGTGATATTTTAAATATACCTAAAATTTTATCAACACAAAACTACAGCAAGCACTGAAAATAAAAACCTTCAAATCATCGAACCTTCTGAAAAACTTTCGTTTTTGAGAAAAAAAGCATCTCATATATAAATATTTTGCTTTGTCTAAACAGCCAAAGTCAAACTTTTTAAATTTCATACCGGACAAGAACGGCAACCATTCCCCAATTCACTTATGTTTTTAGCATCAGAAAATTCTGTTAACGGGAACTCAAGGCCCGATAAACAGATACAGCTAAAATTCACAGAATGTATTGTTCTCTCTTATAAGTAATGTCATCGTGGACTATCGATTACAGAACAGTTTTCTCTGGATAGATTAAAATACCTCCAAATTCTTTAAGTTTCAAAACCTTAACCACTACTATTCAGATAAATAAATTTTCGCTTTAAAAAATCGGGTATATAATCCTAGTTTTCATTGAAAGTTTTCTTGCATCAATAAATTAGTTATCAAAATTAATAAATTTAAAATTTCACCTAAAAAATTTCAAAATATTTGATTCACTCAAAAGCTTAACTAACATCAATAAAATGTATTTATATTTTATGTATAACCGCGGTTGCTGGCACAAATTTTACCGATATAAAAATAATATTACTGTTTTTAATTGAATTAATTGCTTAAATTTTAATTAAATTAATTGCTTCGAATAAATTATATTCTATTTAGATTTTCAATTTAAAAAATAATTTACACAAAAATATACATGTTGAATAAATTATAAATAAATTTCTTAGCCAGAATAAAATTTTATTTAAAAAAACTTCATGGAAGTAAAACTTTAATTAACTAAAGTTATATTAACCAAATAACTAAAAATTAGTAAATTTATACATTAACACAATTATTTAAAATATTATTTATAGCAATAAATACAATAAATAATTATAAAATATTTGTTCTCGCAATTCATTAAAATACTAACTTTTGATAAATTTTAAAATTGATCAAGTCTGATAGAAAAAACTGTGAATTCTGCGCCAGTGGTGCCATCTTGAAAAACACTACGAATAAAATCTGCCTTTTGCCCTATAAATTCTGATATAGTCAGCAGATTTTGACGAAATTCATATAGTAACTGAAATTTACTATGACGTGGAGCATCGCTAATGTGCTAAAAAAATACGTCGCGGAAAGCTATCGTCATTCTCACTTTCAAGTTTAGTATGTGCATTGAAGTGTTATAGCAATGATAAAAAAGATTCTGAGAATTAAAAGAATATCCATTCCATCAGCTTTTTTTTACCAAAGACAGTGAGGCATTTGGAAAAGCTAACTGCTACAAACACCAATTTTCTCACGATCTACGTAAAGTTACAGCAAGTAATTTCAACTTCAACATTACTTTTGCAAAAACAAGAGCAAGGTTTCTAAAAAAGTCAAAAAGCCAAAAACGGATGGTTTCTAAAAAAGTCAAAAACAAAAATAGGAATAGAGTGGGCATATAAGCACCTTTGAAGTTTATCCTGTTCAAATTGCACGATATAGCTCAACGTAAGTGAATGAAGAAGTGGTGTTTGAGGGAGAGGCACCCAGCATCTCTAAGCATTTAGAGACCCATTGTGTTCATGCGCCCAGCTCAGTAGGGTTTCTTCGATCTATTAACAAAACCCCGGATCAATGATAAAGAATATCCCGGACATTCATACACGTTATATCTCAACAGATGGATTGGTATTTGATAGGCACAAACGCTGGGCAGGGCAAAGGAAATGCTACATATGTTCTCATAGCTATAGCTTCATCTATAGTTGTGTCCAGTCAGTATACCTGTAATGACTCTAAAATTCTTCCTACTCTTTCACTCTTAATGAAGAGAAACCGTGCAACCTTATAGTTAAGTTCTAAAAGGAAGATCTTCGTATGCCTGGCCCCATCAGTTATATATCAGTCATAAGTTATATACACTGAGAAAACACATGGCGCCAGACGCCATAATTTATAGACTTCTGGCGCCATATACATAGTCGATTTGGGGATTGTGATAAAATATAGCGCCACACGCCATAATACATGGCGAAAAGGACATAGGCCTACACGCCATGTACTATAGTCTTCCACGGCATGTTCATGGCGTGGCGGACTATATTACATGGCGTGGAGAACTATAGTGGATGCCGTGGAGGACTATACTGTATGGCGTGGAGGACTATACTGTATGGCGTAGAGGACTATAGTACATGGCGTGGAGGACTATACTGTATGGCGTGAAGGACTATAGTACATGGCGTGGAGGACTATAGTGCATGTCGTGGAGGACTATACTGTATGGCGTGGAGGACTATAGTACATGTCGTGGAGGACTATAGTACATGGCGTGGAGGACTATAGTACATGGCGTTGATGACTATAGTACATGGCGTGGAAGACTATAGTACATGGCATGGAAGACTTTAGTACATTGAAGAAGCAAATCAGTCAAAACAGTGCTACTTACCATAAATGAGCACACGGAAAAGTCACTTCCTTGCAACAAACAGGCGCTGGCTGCATTTAGAGTCGCCGAAGGAGCCATTCAATAATATGCGCCCTTAGCCGATTGAGAATGTTCTCGATCTATCGATGATACTCAAGTATCACTTGCTGACATTTATAGATCCCCTCACACAGTATGGCTGCGAGTTATAATTGGAGTGCCATGAGCCATAATACATGGCTCATGGTACTATGTAATATGGCGTGTGGGGCCATAATTTCTGCGCCATGTAATTATGGCGCTGAGATCTATACTGCATGGCTCAGGGCACTATGTGCATAGCGTGTGGCACCATAAACGCTGCGCCATGTAACATGGGACCACGCGCTATGTAGATTCTGAGATTATGGCGCTGGGAGCCATATTGCATGGCTCAGAGTACTATGTACATGGTGTATGGGACCATAAATAATGCGCTATGTTACATGGCTCTGGGCGCTATGTGGATTTTTTTCAGTGTAGCCATGTAAATAAACCCATATAGCTTTATGGGTATCAATTATCAGCTTCTGAAAAACTGCACATACAAATGCGATCAACAAACCTAAGGACCTTGTTGTGGAAGGAACTCTTGCATTGCCTAAAAGCATTCAAAGTTTCACTTTTACATTCTTCTTTTTGAGCAGTTTTTTTTACCCAACATTACCTACTCAAAACTATTTGACTTCATATGAAAATAGAAGAGTTGTATCCTTCATTATTGAAAGCAACAATCCTTCGAGATTTTCTCCTCTGATAAACAAAACAAGTTTGGTTTTGCCCGAATTCACTAAAAAGATGTGCCTCGAGCACTGTTTGCTCATTAAAGCCAATGCCCGTTGTGCAATTGTACATACAGCATTCAGGCTCCTACTGGGGTCACGCTATCAGCATAAACTTGTACGCGAACCTGTTCTTTCTGCAGTTTGTTTTTTTTTGTCAACTAGCACAATCCACAGGAGCGGCGATATGACGCTCGCTTGTGGACATTCATTTATTACCTCTTTTCTTAAATAGTGGTCGGTTTCAGTGTCCGACAGCATCAATTTTTGCCTTAGTATTGCATGTATTCATTTAACTAACTTTTGTAGCTTCACACAGCTCTTTAAAGGGTGCAGAGTCAAACGCCCCTTCAATGTTCACACTATTAGATATTGCTCCCTCAACCCTGGAAAGCAGAGAATAAAAGGATGACTCACATGATTTTCTCCGCGGGTGCGCATGTTGCTCCAACAAGTCACCCCAGGAATTCCAGCATAAATGATGCTAGGTTGATCTACCGAAAGTACTTTGGATCTGAACAATCATTTCTCTCTGGTTTTTTTTTATTTCAAGTTGACCTCAACCTGCCGCCAAGATGACAGAACTTACTTCAAGGCTAGAAGTGCCAATAGAGTTCGTTAAGGTTTGGCTCCAAGTGGTCAAATCCCTCCCTTAGCGTAGTCGGATGAATACGATCCATGTCCAACTATTCGAAATTCTCAAAACTACAAAGGGTTGGATCTCTGAACGTTTAACTGGTGACCAGAAATTAAGCTGATCTGTTCAGAAGCACAGACAAGTTCTGCATTTCAATTGTTGCAGCACCTGGAAAGTGATCCTCAAGTAAAGTTAGTATATAACTCTTTTTTCGACTTGGCGAACTCACTATCTGGGCGTTTTGAAGAGTCTAACTTAGCTAGATAGTCTTTTTCTAGAAACTCGTTCAGCTTTGAGGCCTCTCTTGTACCTTCCAGTCCTTCGTGAAACGATTTGAACTTAAATAAGTTGTTTGTGAAATTCTATTCTCAACTGTGCTTAACTGGTTTATTTTCACACCATTGGTCGGTCATCACTCAATATTATCTAATTAGTCGACATGACGCTCATAAAGCATCTACATGAGCATAAGCACTATATGTATATTTTAAAATAGTTCCACACAAGCTCGATTTGAGCGTTTTAAAATGCCACACCCTGAAAATCATATCAAACTTTTTGGGGCCATTTCTTAATTTTTCGTTATCGTAAGTTGCGGATGCACCCAAATAAAATCCAAACAAGGAACTAAGTACCGCATATCAATAATTGCAACAGACCAACACTGACATGAAGTACCCCTGAATAAATAATCTCAGACCTATGCCATTTACCGATCGATCAATCAATCAGTTGGTCATTCCTAGATTATTTTCTTATCGTTCTCATTATACTGCATTCATTATACCCATACTCTGCAATAATACGACCTTACAAAGCATGTCTGACAACAGCATGGTCGCTTTATTATTGGAATGCATTTAAAAGATTAAATGAATTCCTCGAGTGTCTTTCATAGCTTGGCGGGCAAAAGAGTATGGACTACAATTAAAGCATTCTGAAAATTAAATGCAGAATTTTCAAAGTGTTCCTCGCTCGAATTGCATAATTTTGAAAGGTCCCATATTCAAGGCATGACAACGAACTCGAATAATGCAAGTGAATTATAGTGTGTGATTGCATTGCATTGCATGGTGGTATAAAATATATCGTGCCTACGAGAGATGTGCCAAGTGTTTACCTGACACATACAACACATTGACTGGGAAATATCAAGCGAATGACGATGTGTACATATATAAATTAATCATAGTTAATTGCTATGAGCACATTATTGCTTCGAAAATCGCATACAAAGTTTTGGAAGATATTAGCATATGATTAACATTAAATAAATAAGTTAGACGACAAATTCCAAATAATTGAGCATTAGAATGATGTTGATTAACCGATCGTTAAAATCATGACTAGGTGATTATAAATTTTATCATAAATCAATTCCTAAAGTTAAAAAAATCCACACGAGAGGCTCATTTTTCACCAACAAGACTTATAATATTTTAGAAAATGCACGCAACCCTTTGCACTATTCGAAAAATTTCAAATGATTCCAGCTTTTAACTTTGCCTATGTCCATTGTCATTTGTGCGGCGCTGTAATAATTGTCTCCTTCACACCCAAGCCCCGTGCGTAACTAAACTGCTTAAAATCATTCGAACCATACCTTTTAAATTAATCCAGTTTTAGTAAATCGGATTTAACTTCGAGCAGATTTAGCAGATTTTATTGCCGATTGTACACAAACGATTAGTTTTGATTTGTATCTATTCGAAAAACGAATTATCTGTACAATGAACATCTGGACGTGAGCGAGTACGATTATGTATACAAACGCGTATGGGTACATGCATTCAAGCGTGGTTGTTGTCTTTTGTGTTTTCATTTTTCCACTGATTCATCTGAAGTTTTTCGTACGCAAGCAATCAAGCTTTTATTTGTTTGCTTTTCATTGCTGCACAATAAATGTTGCTTTTTTTCAGAAATAACAATTTTTTTTCTCCGAAAATAATATCATAATTCAATTATACGCTGGTGATTTGCAAAATGATTATATGACTATTCGTTTAATCTGCACTGATTTCGTGTGACAGATGAGTTGATCTTGAATTTCTTATCTCATAATTTTCCAAAAATTCGATTGTTTATTTCAATTGTACAAAAGTGTATATTTAAATATTTGCTGTATTTTGCTAGACGTTGGGGTGAGTGTCTTCTATGTGCGAAATATGACTAAGGTGTCAAGAGTCAATTTTACATTGCTTCATTTCATTTATTCGAAACCTGATATGAGTATTTCTTGGACTGGTAATTGCTGGCTATAACGAGAATACGTTTTTAAGCTAAGATACGTTATAAGGTTTAATATTTAATGTTTTATTTATCGAGCCGTTTTTAACAGCCTCAATTATAACCAATGACAGCTTCCTATAATGTTCTTTATTTCTTCACACCAAAACCTGATCAAGTTGATGTTGTGGTGACATTGAATTAATGTACATTGAATTAAGGTTTTTGGCTTTTAACTGATTTATTCTTAATTGGCTTACTTAATTTGCTCGTGATGTTTTAAAAGATGTTTTAAAAATACTATTTTCCCAAGAAATGAAGCATCATTTTCAAATCGGGAAAATTGTGTTCATGATATCTCGTGACTCAATAAATCGTAATCTGCGAACTCAACCGAAAAGTCCTCCGCAGGAATTAGTGTCAACAAATATAAAATTGTGAATATAATAAGTTTTTTTTAAACAAAAACTATAGAAGTAACTTCACGTTTTTTGGGGAAAACCAAATAGTTTTTTGATTACTTTAATTAAAGTAGTATTAAAATCCTTTTCAGCAAAGCTTTAATAAGGACTCATTATTATTGAATCAAAAAAATAAATTTACAAAATTTTTAATCAAAATCTTAGACATCAACATTCTCTTTCCTTCTTTTCTGTAATTCGACATCACGTAGTTTGGAAAAAAAAATTATCAAACGCATTAATATACAAAACTAGGAGTCATATGAGTTTTCTATGATAACATGTTCTGAAATTTCTCAACTTTTCTAATGTCACGAAGTTTTCTCATTAAATCTGTGTTTTAAGGCCGGTATTGACTTCACCCTGAAGACAAATTTAGACACCTTTCCATCATTTAAGTCATTCTTTGGAGGGAGTGAAAATTTTGACTATGCCGAAAAACGAAAACTGTTGATTATGGACAGATAAAATGTCAAGTATTTCAATTTTCCGTCGATTCTTTTATCTGTTGTGTTGAAGACACTGGTACAATCAATTTTCAATCAAAGTCAAAGTTGCAAATTTTTGGTGGTTATTTAAGAAAGAGGCATCAGCAAGGCGTATCCTAGATGCCTGATTTCACCTACATTTTGATTATTTTACCATTTTTGCACTTTATACCAGGTTAACTTGTGCATTGCTTTAATTTGTTAAATTTCCATATATGTAAATATTTAATATTTTCAATTATTTGTTAATTTTTTCTTTTTTAAAATCTTTTCTGGCTCTTCCTGATATTGTAATATTTTTGGCTTTCCCTAATATGTAGCTGGACAGTAGCCTATTAAAATAGATTAAAATAAATAAATAAATAATCAAGCGCCCAGTGTAGGAGAAAGTGCGCTTTGAAGAAGCCAAGGAGGCAAAAATGTGGATTGCTGAAAATTCCTAATGAGCTAAGTAGAACTCGAAAAGCACCTACCATCAAAGAAGCTTTGATACTGCTGCTTTTTGAATGTCCTTTTAGCTGTTTCATTCCGCAAAATTATACCTTTTAGTTTTAGCTTAGTATTGAATGGATTGGTTTTTGAATTCGGGATGATCAAAAATTGAAATAGAACTAAATGGTTTTGAAAATATGCACTGTTTCTCATAAGACATTAGCTCCTTAACTGATGCGACTGACTGAATTAAGTAAAATCAAACATTTTTCGCAGTTTCGTTCGTACACTTTTCATAAAATCTCAAAAACTAAAATACCAAAAACCTTTGTCATTGACTTAAAAAAAGGTCATGTAGCCTAGTATGTAGAGGTACTGGCACCAGACGTGTTGGGCTCCTGGTTCGAACCTAGATACGAACGAAGAACCGCGCAACGAGCTTTAAGTTATCTTAGCTCTAAGTCGGTGCCTGAGTCGAACCACGGCCAAAGTGAGGCGTGAAACAAGTCATTTCACACTCGCAAATTTTCGATTATGAAAATGGAGTATATTTCAACTCCGACTCTCAAGGCCCCAAGTGGATCGTAGCGGCACAACTTTGCTTTGCCAATGTGTTTCAAATGTGTCTAGAAAAATGAGGTTTTCAAAACAGTGATAGCTGAAAAAATTGGTTCTCCTGCAAAAAGAATAAACCCATTGGAGCGCCATTATTTTAAAGACCGATATTACTTCAATGGAAACATTTTACGAGCTGATCAGATACGAGTAGCTCCTGAATGAAATAGAAAGCAAAGGACACTATTGAACCAGGAAACTGGTTTAAAATGGAACGAACAACTTTGGACGTGGTCAAAATGGTGACGGACTTAGCAAAGGACATCAAATATAAGGCAGAATACTGCACTGGGTATCACAAGACGTAAAGACAACTCCACAAAGTGGTGTCGTGTTGTAGATGTTTTATTCGATAACGAAATGTCCTACTACTTAGTACGTATAATACTTCATGGAAAGAATCTTATGCTACAATCCTAATTTGAGCTCGACATTTTTAAAAAGGTCGAAATATACGAGTACGCAAATGAAGCCATTGGTGTAATTAAGTTGTGGCCCAAATGGAAATGACACTAATCACTAAGCGAAAGAAGCTAGCAGTAGATTACTCTTAACAATCACAATGTGGAGCTTCTTATGAACGTGTTTACACTGGTTCTACTGATTTTCGTACTCTGGTCTATTTCGATCAAAATGGATACTTCACCCGGCTTTGTGAGATTTTTTCGGAGCTCCTGAATTCCCGTATTATACCAATAATTTGTTTATCTAGTCTTGAGAAAGAAACGTCGCTGGGTGCAAGTGTAACATGCTATCTGAATCTCACTAACATATCAAATGCCATCAATGGAATTCTGGACCTTGCTTGGCCAATCTTCCAAAATCATCACTTGCCTTTAGTGCTGCTCTTTTTCACTATGTGCCTCCTGACCCTCATTAACCCCTTCTTACTCCTATTCCCGCATCCTTGATTGTATTTTTGACTTCTTCACAGAACTCATGGACACCTGCGTTGCTGGAGTCGCGCAACATTGTTGAAATTCTTTCCTCCAGCGCGGTCGTATATGCTTGCGCCGTATCGTCGTTCAACAGATTCTCAACCGCGAAGAATCTCGACTGGCGCTCTGAGAAAATTCTGCATCGGTATGTTGTTTTCACCAAATAATGGTCGGAGTCGCACTTAGCTCCGCAGTACGACCAAACATCCATCACACTTGACGCCCATCTCTTGCTGATAAGGACGTGGTCAATTTGGTAGACGGTATGTGCGTGTGGAGTTTTCCAGGTCTGCTTATAAATGCGACGGTGTGGAAAGCAAGTTGAGCTTATAACAAGGTTCCTGCTGCAAGCGAAGTCAATTAGACGTTGGCCGTTATCGTTGCATTCTTCGTGGGTCCTACCGTGATCCCCCTATGCCAACTTTTATTCCCGACTTTTGCATTGAAATCTCCCAGCAGCATTTTTTCATCATTTGATGGAAGTGAGTCGAAGACAGTTTCAAAGCAGGCATAAAACTCGTCTTTTACAGAGTCTTCTTTAACTTCGGTGGGAGCGTGCACATTGATGAGCCAGAGGTTGAAAAATCGCGCCTTAATGCGAATCGCACACAGCCTTTCGTTTACGGGTTTGAGGTCAGTAACGTGCGGCTTGAGCTGCTTGTTCACTATGAATGCTACTTCAAACTCCTTGTGGCCCGATGGTTTGGCGCTTGTAAAAATTGTGTGCGATTTCTTGTCGTTGATCTCGCAGCCTAACCAATTTGTTTCCTGGACTGCAGTAATGCTCAGTTTGTACTGTTCGACCTGATGAAGGAGAGCCTTTTCGGCCCCCGGTTTGATCAGGAAACGTACATTCCAGGTTCCGAGAGAATAATCCGTTGTGCATTTGCTTGGTTGTCGTTGTTGATCCGTCCAATCCGAGGCTATTGTTCCAGGTTTCTTGACTAAGGAAGTTTTTACAAGGATGAGTTTTTGGCACATCGCTCAACCATTTCCATTGGGGCCTCGGTGATAGTTGCTTCAGGAGACTTGCCGCGTGTCAAAGTTCACACAACAATGGTGCAGGTCTGACAATCCTCCTTAATCCTCCCTAATGATCTGAGACGCTTAAGTGCAATTCAGCCATCAGGCTGCAATTAAACAAATTTTACTGAGGATAGAGTTACCCCATTGCCTCAAACCCTCCTTCTTTCTCCGGGCTTGGGACCGGCAAATCACAAGTTAGACCTGCGATCGGCGGAGTTCATTAGCTTTCTATGGTTCAATAAAATTATTTGTATTGTTACCCGAAACCAAAATGTCAAACCAGCTTTAGAATTCCAAATGTGTTTTTGTAACGCTTATCTCAAAAAAAGCTTAAATGCACGAAAGTATCAGAAAATCATTTATGATTCAGCATTATCATCAAATATAAATGCAATTATATCGTTAGCGTTTTGATACCATCAAAAATTAGGTTTGAATAGTCGAAAATATCAAAGTATTTTCGAGAAGAAATCTTTTCTTTCAGTAAACCAACAAAACCACTGTATAATTGCTATGGTTCTATCTCTTTTTTTGCTGTAAATCTAACACATTACCATATTTGTATATTCATAAGATTAATATTTTCATCGCCATCGTAACAATTGAACAAAAAAAGCCTGGCCAGTAGCCAAAGAACATTCAGTTCCACCTCATATGCTGTTTGATTTTCGCGCCAAAAAACCGACAGTAACGCACGGCATCATTATACCAACTAGGGTCATCAGTCATCCTCCCACATTCAGATTTTGGCTTAGACTTTTTTGGCGCATCACCCGTTTTTTTTTTGTACTCGTCAGTTTCCGTAATGTTTTGGGTATTTAATAGTTTAAGTGTAGTGTTGTTACACGTCCAGTAACTGGTTGCGTTCGTAGCCTGAGCATGCTCGAATGCTTTTCCTACAGATACTCATATTAATAATTATCATAAGATTCGCGTAACTCTTTGAATGAGCCTTCTTGGCCCGGAACGTGTTTTACCAGAGTCAAATCAATTTGAGAATCATGCCGATGACTGTCTTACAGTTGAGTTAGTTAGTTTGTATTTAGATATTCGACGAATATGCTGGGAATGTGCGTGGGTCCGTTGATTAAGTGCTACCTAATTGACTGTCAGCTTATTTAAATGTGCCAATAATAATTGAGATGGAAGACGGTGAATTAAACACTTTACATGATCATGCTCTAACTTTTAATATGAGCTCATACCCACTTATGTACATGTCTAAAATGGTGCCTTATTAAGTCACGAGCAATTTGTTTTATTTTCTGAGCGATCAGCTATCTGACACACTGTGAACATTAGCAGGTGTAGTAAAGTGGAGCATTCACCCCAAACATAATCTCAAACCGTATATGTACGTTCAGGGAATATAGCGCAAGACGACAAACTCTAATCTTTTTCTTGAGAGGCGCGTAAAATAACGCTTTCAAAATACTAGCTAGGCCAAGTATTCAAGTCACCTGTTGCAAAAGATTGATTCACAGCCGGCTTAGAAATGATGTCCTACTTTTTGCACATATATCGCTTAACAGATCTTATCTCTACGTTTCCATCCAGACCTCCAATGTTGATTCAACACTGCCCCAATTCATTCGCATGACAAATGGTATCATTCCGTTTTTTGAATAATTATTTATTCTCTTAATTGCAGTCGATATTCTTCTGTCTGATTCAAGTTCAGTCACCTCATTTTTCGGATTAAACTATCTTAGTACGAGCAACATACTGCCGGCCGGGGGTGTTATACGACAGACTTGGCGGGAAATGCGTCAAAACGCTTTTCACATCCCGGCAATTAGTCAGTGTTGTTTAGTTAAGTTGGATGAATTGAAATTATCCGAGAACGCTCGCATGATGCATGAACGCAGCCCCAGCCCGGCATGCTTGTTTTGGAACAGTTTAACGTAAATCGTGAAAAACTAGAAGACGCAAGACATTCGACTAATGTCTTGAACATCATTTCACCTGACTAAACATTTTAATAACAATATTACGTGGTTGACGGGAACCGTATGAGCGTAAAATGAGACGCTGCAAACAAGAACCATATGGTGGACACGGTGAATGTAGAAATTTTCTCGGTTAGTATGTATATTTTCCGTGCATTGTGCTGGCGTAGACATAAAATGTGAAAATACAAGTAAAATTCGTTTCGAGCAGGATAGATCAAAAGATGATGAGTGCAATGGCCTTAGACAGTGTATCAAATGGTCATGTGCAATTTTTTTATAGGTTCCTGTGTTAATATTTTTAAAAGTACTGAAAAAGTATAATACCGTCCCTAATTTATAAGTGGCCAGAGATGTTGGTCATTGAAAGTGATTCATATATGATATGGTAGGTAGTTCCAATAATGCGGCCCATACGCACGCTAACTACCAACTAAATAGTTTAGTAATCGAGATTCAAAATTTGATCAGCCCTAATACCGTGGGATTCCTCGTATGCCTTCTTTTGAGTTGAGATGTCTGTTTAGTTGCACAACTGAAATATATTATGACGTTAATACTATTGTTTAACATTCACAAATACGCGAATCATATGTTTTAGATTTTTCTGGTGGCACTAGTACGTAGCTCAGAATAAACATACGGGTCTAGTTGTATTAATTTATTGGTGTGTTTTGCTATTTGAACAGCATCAATCAAGTTTTTGAAGACTCACATTTTTAGCACCCTTTAATCCAACCCTCTGCAGAACAGAATTTCTGTACTAGTGAATTCACTGGGACAGGTTCGTTGTTGTTTCCCATCCGTCTGCTCTGTTCTGTGCTGGATAGAAGAGCAAAAAAACTCTAGCTAGAAATGCTAATGTTCGATGAACAGTAGAAGAATTGTGCAGACTTTGAATGCATATTCTACAATACGTGCTCCAACCTGTTTCGAGTACAAAATCACTTTGATCTTAACAATGCATTTAAGCTCATAGGGTGGAAAGGATTCCAGGACTTTTAAGATTTGGGAAAGCCAAACTCTGCCAAACTTTGAAAGCAGCATAGCATAACATAAACAAAGAAAATGCTCAGTGCTTGCGTCACTTTACCAGCACTGCAGCTAAAAGTCTCCCACGAATGATCACGTCAAAATCAAAAACCTCAATCGATTATGATTTTATCTGATGATTTCGTCGAAAGTTACAGGGATAGAAAGATGTTTAGAGTCAAAAAACGAAAGATGTATGGAACCAAAAAAATTCTAGTACTTAGAAAATTTAAACAATTGGTAATTTATTTTCATTTTGAATGTTCGCGATATGAATACTTAATGTAAGCATTTATTGATACGAAAATAACAAAAAACGCACCCGCTGGCAACCCTTTGCTAGCACCAAAGCAAGAAATCAATCACACATGCCTCACATTGAAATCAACCTATTCTGCGAATTTCGTTTTGATCTAGTGTCTCCATTGCAAGTTATAGGGGTACAAAGAAATTTAGGGTTACCAGTCGCAAAAGTTTTTAAATTCTCTAAAACTTAATATTTGCTGTTAACTGTCAGTACAAGATCATTACCGTTTGAAAATTTTACGATCAAATCACTTGGTAAAGATATTGCAAATAAATACCAAACCAACAATAGCTGGCAACCCTAAAATGGTTTTTTTTATCAGATTCCTTCTGAATAATGCCAATAATAAGTTGCATTTATCATAAGAAACTCGTTTTGATTTCACGACTGCATTGGAAGTTATACGGCAAAAAGCTTTATATTCCTGAGCGTATTTTCAAAACCGTAGAAACCAAAATTACCATAGCTGGCAGAATCAACCGAATTTTCCAATCAAATTTCTACCAAACACGGCTTAGAGTAAGGTTCAGCTACTGTGTCAATTTCATGAAAATGTGGTAACTGAATCAGAATTCATGGGGCAAAAAGCAGGTCTGTTTCTTTATAATTTTTCAAGATGGCACCACTGGCACAGAGTTACCCGCACTTCCAAATCGCTTCTATAAGACCTGGTCCTACTCAATATCAGTATATTCTGTGAATTTATACTAAATTTGATAATTGGGTCGTGAGTTCTCGTGAACTGAAGTTTTTGTTGCTTAAAATATAGGTAAATTGGAGGAGGGTTACCATTCTTGTCCGATGTGAAATTTCAAAAGTTTTTGTTTGATTCTATGATCAAAGCGTAAGGTTTGTATATGATATGGTTTTCACTGCAAAAAAACGAAAATTTTTCATTCGAGTCGATTGTTTGAAAGCTTTCACTTTCAATATGCTGAAGAATTGCTAGCACTTTCATAAAAAACTACATGAGTATACAACTTGGTAACAACAATATGTTCTGTAAGTTTCATGATGATTTAATAATCTGGTCAAAAGTAATCACAATTTAAAAAATTTCAAGTTTTCCCAATCTCATTTGAGGCGCCTAGCGCACACATTGGGTTAAAAATTTTAAAAAACTATCATATTCACATTGAAACCCCGTTCAAAATTTATTCCATAAACTTTATTAGAGTGAAAGTTATTTGTTGACAGAAAAATAGGTAAATTTGAAATATCAATAAAATGGCCGCCGGCGCCAAAGGGTTGAAAATTATGAACTTTTTTTTTAAACTTAGCGCTATTCTGCAAATACACCAATGTATCCTGAAAATTTCAGTTCAATCGGATAGCGCGTTCTTGAGATTTTTTGACTGACATTTTTTGATGATGATGATGATATATATATATATATATATATATATATATATATATATATATATATATATATATTTAAAGCTATGTATATATAGAAATATGAATTTTTGGCCAAAGTGAATTTGATATTTACTAATGAACATTAGTAAACACGCACCTTGAATTCACTGGGACAGGAGTGCTGTTGTTTCCCATGCGTCTGTTCTGTTCTGTGCTGGATAGAGGAGCAAAAAACGCGCCTAATATTAAAATCAACATCAAAGCCCAAATCTATACATTTTCGTTATGTTACTATTTAAGAGCGGAACATGAGACAATAAAGTTAGTCTGTTTTGTTTAGCCATCTCGCTCGGCGGACTACTATAGGACTGCTACCGAAAGAAAACAAAGTAAAAGTATGCGCAGAAAAAGTACTTGATGGTGTGGAAGGGTTATGCTGTAAAATGAAAGAAAAGAAAAGGTTTTTATGGAAAACAGGTATGTGTATCATTTTAGATACATAACAAAGAGGACCCTAAAAAGTTATAGGCGTTTTTTTTTATTGGACTCAAAAAAAACTTTGACGAAGGCAAAGTACACAATCCTCGTGCTCTTATCTGACATATTTTAAGAAGTACATAGCTTTTCAAAGCTTAGTTGATCCTTTTACGAACGGGAACTTATTTGTTTGCTACGTGCTGCATATTTACTGGAAGTAAAGTAATCACACAACAACCTTTGTTGGGTCTAGGAGTTGAAGTTGGTAGAGAGCTTCATCACGAATATACAATCAATTTGAATTCGAGTGTGGAGTGATTAGTTCCACGACTATTCCACGACGGTGCCTATTCACAGCTAGGTTGACTCAAAGCTTGGTGCGTGGTCTCTTGTCCGAACCTGAATTTGAACCAGGGACGCCAAACACAAGAAACCAGTGCTCTATCCACTAGGCTACTCAAGCCCCATATAATACATAATGCGCACACAAAATATCAACAGTGATCCAAGAAAGATTGAAAATTCTTTTACAGCGATAGGAAGGGATAAGTAAGATTAGATTTCAAAGAAAGACATCAAGCTTATCGACACACAGCTTTTTAAAGAAATGGAACCACTTGAAACTATTTATTTCACTTCCAATTGCAGTGTAATTTAAATTTCAGAGAGAAAATGCATTTGATCGTGGGTGGTCGGTTCAATAATATCATATCATGAGAGAAAAATTGCATGAATTTATGTCAACATAAAGTATTCGGGAAATATATTATATTATTACATAAAGTATTCGGGAAATTTTATTAGTTAGGCTGAGGTCAATAGTTTTATTATTTCTGTCGAGTATATTAGGAATGATTGATCATAAGGAAAACAAGGAAGATGTAGCAAATAAGGCGATTATACAGCTGGCTGCCAGCAACTGGCTGAATAGGTGGAATTCCAATCTGAGGTAATAATATTAAAGCAAGTTGCCATTGAAGTAGGATGAGAGTTCCGCAAAGAAACATTCATAGCCCAGTACAGAACCACCACAAAATATATAAATTGAGGAGACAAGCTACTCTGAGGATGACGTATGTGAAGTGTGGACAATAATATCTTCAACTGAAAGCAAGGGAATGAAGTCACTACACAGTTTCGTTAAACAATCAAAGTGCGTCGATTAAGACAGCACCTCCCAAAACATTCCCTCCGAAAAGAGTGCAAAAGGGTGAAATTTTGTATAAGTATAAACATTTGGTATCCCCAGAAAGGAAGCTTTCTGAGACAGGCAAAGTCATCAGAAAAGATTATAGATAAAAGGGCTTTGTATCCTTAACTTTAGTCTTCAAGCTAGAAAACTCTTACAGCAGATTTTCAGATTGATCAATGGTCGTCAAGAAGCAAATATGAGATAAATTTTGTTTTATTTTGTTTTGTTTTAACATTTATTTCATCTATGTTTCGAGGAAACATTTTCAGTATTATTTGATTATCTGTTCATCGACTCATGTCCTGCATATCTAATTTTTTTTATATATCTTGTGTCTTGACTACGTCAGATTACACAGCAGCAGTAGCTTGCTGTCTGCCATCCACAGCTGTTTTTGCTCTCTCCACGTGATTTTTGTTGAAAAGTAGTTTTTTATCACGGTTGAAATTATCATGTCTAATTTTCAATAACAAGGAGTTTGATTGAATTTCTTTTAATAAGGAAAATGGTCGTCAAATAACTTGAAATGCTTCAAAAATTTTACGGAAAAGAAGCTCTTTCTCGTGCATGAGTGTTTGAGTAGTTTGTTTGTTTCAAAGGTCGAGATTTGAGGATCAATGACCAAACTTGCACTGGTCGCCCTTCTTACAAGCAGAAATGACGAAAGTGTTTAAAAAGTCCTGGAAAAATTAATGAAGATCGTCGGTACATTATCGACGAATTACCTGAAGCTACTGGCATTAGTTGGAGTTCAATTCACCGCTTTATGACTCAAGACTTGTGCATGAGACGTGATTCGGCGAAATTTGTTCCACAGCTGCCCACAGAAGAAATAAGCAACCGACTGATTGTGTGCCACTAGCTGAAAAATGAGCTTAAAAGTGATTCTAACTTCTTACCTAAGGTCAGGGGCGGATTTGACCATTTCGCCGCCCTAGGCCTCAGAAATATTTGCCGCCCTTTTCGTGAATTATATTATATGTAACAATCCGCGATTTTTTTTCAATTCCCTAGAATACTTCACTGTTTTTCGTTGCGCCCGAGCTCACAAAAATGGAATAAAGCTGGCATCGGTTCATTCGTAAAAATTCCCTATTATTGTGCCCTTGCCACACAAATAATAATTAAAATATACACACAGTAAAGAACCTAAAAGTAACTAAAAAAAAAAGAATCCAAAAATACCAATTTTTAACAGTCCGAAACCGTGTACACCTTTACATCGCATATAATTCCAACGTCTTCGCTCATATTTTATAAGTAAGTTTACTATTCCGTTCAAAGTTTGCTTCCGCACTTGACTGGAGATCAACTATGAACTCGACTACTGTAAATTAATGTACGATATGTTATTAGTTAAGGATGAACCCGAAATATTTTGACCTATGATGTTCTAGATTTCATTTTATAGAAATTTTTTTTGTGGAAATTAATTTCAGTAATGAAGTAGGTACAATTTAAAAAACGCGTCAAAAATAAATAGATTCGCATGTAGGTGATATACCCTGTACCATAATAATAATAAAAAAAAAATCTCTGAAAAATCAATGCACACAAATATTTACCTTTGATAAGGATTTCCTAAATTGAAGAGGTATTATTTGGGTTCTTCTAGGCTCTTTTTAGGTATTTTCTGATACTTTCTAGGTACTTTTTAGGTATTTTTGAGTTTCTTTGGGCCTTTGCCGTGATCGCATTTCGATATTTATTATATGTCAAACTTTTTAATCAGAGGTGAATTTTTGTGTCCATTGATTTTTTAGAGAATTTGGTTGGCTTGAGGAGTTAGGCTCATTCAACTCAGATACATGTACACATACGACAGAAAAAAAACTGCCGCTTAAAAAAAAAATCGAAAATTTGCCGCCCCTGAAATTTGGCGTGGCAAATCCGCCCCTGCCTAAGGTCATAACAGGTGACGAAAGTTGGTGCTACGACTACGGCCCTGAGATAGAGTAGGCATCTAATCAATGGGAGGCTTCAAATTCACCCTGTTCTAAAAAAACCCAGGCAGGTCAGAAAGAAGGTAAAAACCATGTTGATCTGTTTTTTTTTTTACATCAAGGGAATCGTGCACTAAGAATTGTTGCCAAGAACGCTGATGATGAACCCAGACTATTACTAGGTAGTTTTAAGACGACTGCGATAGAGAGAGAGAGAATGCGGAGGGCAAGGCCAAAATTGTGGGAATTAGGTGAGTGGCTTCTTCACCAGGACAATACACCTGCGCACACAGCCCTTCTAATTCGTCAACTTCTGACATGACACTCCTTCCGCACCTTCTTTACTCTTCTGACCTGGCCCCGTCTGATCTATTTTTGTTTCCTCGAATGAAAAGAGACTTGAAAGGGCGGGCGATGATTTTTGACTTTGGACGAGGTGATAACGGCTTCGACGAGTGCTTTAGACAATATCACACTTGAAGAGTTCCAGGGGTGTTTCGGTCATTGGACAAGTGCATTTCTTCTAATTGACAGTACTTTGAAGGAGATTAATCACTATTTGAAATATTTGCAATAAATAAATCGTTATAAAAGTAGTCTCGTTACTTTTGAGTCACCCCTCGTATCACGAATGGCAGCAGCTTTGTCGTTTGAGTGCCATCGTTATCAAAGTGAATGAAGCGGAACAGTAGTCTAATCGATCGTAGACCATAGTCGCACAAATGAGCGGAAAAGAATTGAAGTTTCAAGGATTTGTTAAAAAGGACGTTTTTCACTTCGAAAAATGTTGAAAACTTTTCGGCTTTAGACGATTTGTCATATCCGGATATTTCTTTTGGTGATATATCCGGATATTTCTTTCGGAATAACATCATACATTTTCTTTTGATAGAATTGTCTTGAACATTTCCTTTACAGTATACATACATATTTTATAACTAGAGCTTGCAGGTAGGGTTGCCAACTCAATGGATCGGGAATCCGGGAGGAAAATAAAAAAATAAGTAAAAACCAATTTTATTTATTTAAAATGGTATTTCTTTAAACTACGAAATGCTTGTAATGCCTTTTGATTTGCAAGGATATAGTTATAGAATTCTTTACATGTGTAATTTAAATTTGCGCATACCTGTATTTCTGTACACAGTAGATATATAATGCCAGTTCTAGTGCCCTTAAAAGGAGCAAAAGAGGAGCAATAAGGACATGGTGCCTGTGATTATCGTTTCGCGCATCCCGCGCATGACGTATGATCTCGATGATCTCGAACTAATAAACAGCCCAGTTGATCTGATAAACAGCCTAGCTCAACTGATAAACAACCCTGTTGAGCTAATAAAGAACCTTGTAGAGCTGACAGCACAGTTGGGCTGATAAACAGAGTAGTTGAACTGATAAACAGCCCTGTTAAGTTAGCAGCCCTGATGAGCTGACAGCCCAGTTGACCTGTTTATCAGTTCTAAGATCATCGCTTATGTCATGCGTGGGCCAATAGTCGAAGGCAACATGTCCTTATTACTCTTCTTTGCTTCTCTTATTTGCTCTTCTTGTGCTCCACTTAAGTGCGCGAAAATTGGCATTATATATCTACTGACTACAGTTCGTTTACTACGCTGAAAACACGCTCAGCGGCAAAATTTGCGATAGGAATCGATAGAATGAATGTAACAAGTTTTTTTTATTTCTTTGTCCGAGTCTTTTTTACATTTTTCAAAAAAATTAACCCAACGCAAGTCTACCCTCTTTGCTTCACTTGCCACAAGGTCACAATTTATCCTCATTTATTGGCACGTTTAGAGAAGCACTCAGATCTTTTATTTAATCAATTGTACAAATCTAGTGTAATTTACGATTTTTAATCATGAATATTTTATTATTTACAAGCATATAAAAGCAAGCATAAACTAATAATAAAAATATAAAAAGTCAAGCGCATCAGAGCCGCTTGAAAACTAATTTTCGAAGAAATTATCTTTGATTGATTTAAAAATATGTGAAGACGTTAAACCCTTCTTTGTAGTATCATATCAACCATTTCTTACTCAAAGGAGCAAATATCATTTTCTGACAGCATTTCCTATAACACAAATGATGAAAATGTGCAGTGCTGGCAACATTTGTCCGACACAGCAGCAATAAGTCTACCATAATATGCTCGTGCTTAATCAGCCTATCTTTTGAATTTCATTTTCACCCAAGGATATCATCGAAAGTTTCAGCGATTAAACTATGTCTGGGGCTGCCATCCGGAAAATTTCCAAAACTCAGGAAATTTCAGTATCGGTTGCTTATTTTATTGTAAATGACTTGCTTATGCATATAAAATGGAAGCATATGTTGGTGCTATCTTTACGAAATTGTCTGGCGCTGGCAATCATGCATTAGCACCATAGTTGCTTCACGTTGTGCTTAACCCACCCTGTGTATTTCGTTTCGGTTGAATGACTGCGCTGGAAGTCATAGGAGTGAATAGCATTTTTGGGTTACCACCTTCAAACTTTTTAAATTTTCGAAACGTTAATATTTATTGTTTATTGTCATTGCACCATCATTCCCATTTGGAAATTTAATGACAACATCACACCATAAAGAAATGCCAATAAATTGCGAAATTCATCATAGCTGGCAACCCATTCATGATTTGTCAACGAAATTCATACAGAATTAGAAATACAGCAAGATTCACTTGTCACAAGAGTTTCGTTTTGATTTCGTTACTGCGTCGGAAGTTCTTGGAAAAAAGCCTTCATTTTCCTGAGCAAATTTACAATATTTAGGAGACAAAAATTCCTACAGCTGGTGACCCTATACTAATTTTTCAACCAATTTTCTATGAAATCTATGTTAGAGTAAAGTTCACATACTGCGTGAATTTCGTTAAAATCTGGTGGCTAAATCGGAAGCTATATGCCAAAAACCAGTTTTTTTTCAGCGATTTTTCCAAATGGCACCACTGCCACAGTACCGCCCGTATTTCAAAATCGCTTCTATCAGACTTGGTCTTAGTTAATACCAACATGTCCTTTAAATTTCATATTGATCGCATTATCCGATCGTCAGTTCTCGTGAACAGAAGTTTTGAGTGCTGAAAATAGAGGTAATTTGATCACGGGTTGCCGTTCTTGTTTACCGCGGAATTTTGTAAATTTTTATTTGACTTGGTGGACAAAAGTCAAAATTTATCAATAATATAAATCAATTTTCAAAAATCAAAAATTTTTCAGGAAGGTCGAGGATTTGAAGGATTTTTTTTCAGGAGCATGCTGCAGTTACAGAGTTGGTCGCACAGTCTTGAAAGTCCATGTGTGTTAAATTCTAGTCTACATCAATACGCTCTGAAAATTTCACGATGATCCCATGTTTTTCTTAGAAGCTATGACAAATCGAATTTTGAAAAAAATTCTTGCCTACTTTTATGCACTAAGCGCCCACACAAGGCTCAAAATTTCCACTTCTTTACCATAAGCAAACTAAAATCATAAGCTTTCAATCATAGTACTTTTTTTATCAAAAATTTACACTGCTTGAAAATATAGGAGTACCGGAAAATTCACATTAATGCCCGCCGCTGCCAAAAGGTTTAAAATATCTAAATTCTAATAAGTAATGGACCTATTTGTTATATACATCAATGTCCTCCGAAAATTTCAACTCAATCGGATCGGCCACTCGAGAGATTATCTCCCTTAGTAATTTGCTGATATATATATAAATATATATATATATATATATATATATATATATATATATATATATATATATATATATATATATATATTTATATATATATATATATATATATATATATATATATATATATATATATATTATATATATATATATATATATATATATATATATATATATATATATAGATATATATGTATATATATATATATATATATATATATATATATATTTATATATATATATATATATATATATATATATATATATATATATATATATATATATATATATATATATATATATATATATATTTATATATATATATATATATATATATATATATATATATATATATATATATATATATATATGACGAATTTTCGGCGATGCAAGTTTAATACTGTGAAGGCAATTTATGTTAAATTTCCGGGAGAATTTAACTGCGTTCAACTCTACTTGCAGGCCCACCTTGATGTCTTAAAATTTTACGTTTCGGCAGTTGGACATTTCGAGCTCAAGCTTGGACTCACCCTACAATGCTGCGTCGGTCCCAGCAAGTGGAAGATATTTTAGATCAAATGCTAGAAATGGTCCTTCTTCACGATCACTTCGAATAATCCCTATAAAATTAGTTGTATCTTCGAACCCGCCGTCCTTTGATCGTACTGTTACTAATATATCTTTGATCAGTAATCGTTTCACCCTTACAAATGTTTCAAACAATTTCTTGGCTTCTTCTCAAATGATAAATGATAAGAATGCATTTTATTGCTAACGCAATAACATTTTATTGCCTTCAGAACATTTTTAAATAAATTTTCTCATCTAAAATAATTATGAAAATTATTCTATCTTAAAACAGGCAATTAAAACAATATATAGACAGTAAAAAAAGTACTAATTTGATTACTTATCCATGTGAAACAAACGTAGGTACTGGCTACCTATTCTCGCGGGTACGCACATTGGGTTTGTGACGCGCATAAAGTTTTACAAAGAGGATTACCCATTTCCAAACATTGGCTTTTTCTTCATTACAACGAATTAAAAGGGGTATTTGACTGTTGAATTGTTTTTACTTATAATAGTTATTCAGTTTTATTGTTCTTGCATTTATCTTCTTAAGTATGTATGTTTATATCTTTTGTACGACTGTAAATTTTATTATACTGCTTGAGTAATTATTCACCTCAACATATTGATATTGATCCGATTTCCGTTATTTTTTCTGACTTTGTACTTTTTATGCTTTTTCTTTCAATGTGTTGGTAAAAGTAAAAAGAAACTGATCGTGACAGTAGCAGATTTTAGATACAATCAAACGAAAAACCGGACTGCAAAAGTTCTTATTAAAATACTTATTTCTTGAAGTATAAAGAAAACAGCCACTGAAAGATTGCATACCCATAGTGAACTGACTTGACTACTTGTTTCTGGTAAAATTATACCTTTTTTTTGTAAAAACAGTTGTGACAATGGGTTCATGTGTGCCTTCGTCGGAGTTTGTCTAAAGGAAGCAGCCGTGGAACCTAGTAATAACTATTGACAATAAATTTTATTGACAATAAATAAAGCAATATTTTATAATAATAATAATTCAATTGGAATAACTGACCAATGATTATTCAAGGAGGTTTATCGTGTGCAATTTCATACATACATTTGTGCTCATGTCTGCGTCAGGTTTTAACAGGTCAGTGTCATAAATACACATCAATTCATAGTATCGAAATGTGAATCTACCCAAATCAATCTCTCAGTTTATAGTTCCACTCAAAATGCAATTAGATATAGTGCCAAATAAAATAAAAATTTCAAGATCTTATCTTTTTGCCGAAATACCTGCTTAGAATATCCAGATATTCCCATACTAATTTCATATGATACGCGATGACATCTAAAAAATTTCTTTGGAAATATCTAGCTAAATCTTTTCATTATTACAAAATAACCCACTGAAACCTGCTTTTCTTTTTATCCAACCATCCATATGTATGCAGAACTGACCTTTTCCACGGATGAGTGGTTATTCGCGTTGTGTTGTTCGAAGCCATAAAATTGTTCTTGTTCGATTCGATCTTGATACGCGCCCAATGTGGCGTGGCGTCTGCTAGAATCAACACAAAAATCTAGCCGGTGGCTAAGCGGCTTTGACGCTCATAGATCATAGTTTTCATTATGGATGCTAATAAGTGCGCAAATGAATATCCGTAGATACAAACAAGCTTGCGTATATATGCACATACATTAATTTATCTTGAGGCATCCACACACGTTTTACCATTGACAAGCCTCTTTCCATTTACAGCCGACCGCCTCACGATCTATTTAAATAACGCGATTAACTCGGGCCTTGCTTTAATTTCGCTTTCTGGCTTTTACTTTAATTTCGGACGTTACCGGTCATTACCAACGACTTATGTAATCTTGTGGGCTAACTTGCGCTTGCAAGAAGCTTTCTGTCTACGGTGCTTACTTTCTAGGGTAGAGTGGAGTGAAAGTGTTTTGTCAACTTGAAGCACGATTTGGCAAAATGATTGGTCTCGCATCTCGTTCGTTACGGTGTATTGTTTGATCTACTGATTTGTTAGTATTGTTGTTAGTAATCGCGTAACTGATAGATTCATGCTAATTTATAAATGGGATATGTAAATAGGCTCGAAAATATGTTAACACGAGATTTGCATAAATTGTTTGTTAAATTTGTTAACCGATCCCATTTAAGTGAAACTGTTAGAAAAATTGTATCACTTCTTTAGATTCGAAAAACAAATAAAAACAAATAAATCAAGTATTTCAATTTAATTATGACTAGAAAATAAACTTTTAAGTTCACCTATTTCATATACGCTAAGTGCTTCTAATTATGCGCTTTTTTATCCAAACACCTACGGGTCGAACTTGGACGTATTAAGGTTGATTTACGCATATTTCAAGGAATATATTTTCTTCCTACGATTTAACAACCAACATTCATCGGCTTCATTACTGCTGTCATTTTAATACGATCGCACAATCAAACGATCATCTAAGTTCGGATGCTTAGTATTTTTAATCATTCGGTGCAATGATTTGATCTGTGTCAGTTTTTTTAAGTGAGTAGGTTCGCCTACGCTTTGTATGAATTAAAATCTTAGGGAAAATGTTTTCCAATTAGTGTAACAAATTGGAGCTTAGGAGTGCATTTTCAAATTTGCAAGGAATAAAATTGAATGCAATATTATATTAGCAATTTTCATAAGAAGTTCTGGTATATTTGTTTTTTCTTTTTTTGGGTACTTCATAGAATACTATATTCAAAGAAATAAAAAAAACTCTATTTGTACACTCTTAACCGTCTTATCAAAATTTTGTTGTCATATATTGTACGGTTTTTACTTCAATTTTATTGCGACTTAAAATTTGTTAATTGTTATTTAATTTGATCGGTCCTTGACCTTTCAGTTTTTACTCTTGTATGTTGGAAGACCATTAACTTCCAATAAATTTAATATGTACTGAAAAGTAAAACGATTATAGTTGTAGTGGCAACTTGATAGCAAAAATTTACACTACTTGGAAATATAGTAATACCTGAAAATTTACTAAAATGACCTCCGCCGCCAAAGGGTTAAAGATATCTGAGTTCTAACATATTATGGACCTATCTACTATATACATCTATGTCCTCCAAAAATTTCAGAGATTATCTCCCTTAATCATTTTGCTGATATATATATATATATATATATATATATATATATATATATATATATATATATATATATATATATATATATATATATATATATATATATATATATATATATATATATATATATATATACATATATATATATATACATATATATATATATATATATATATATATATATATATATATATATATATATATATATATATATATATATAAAAAGAATTTTCAGCGAAACGAGTTGATTACTAATTTTCTTCTAAAATTAGTAAAATTTTCTTCGAAAATTAGCAACAAGTGGCGATCATAAGTGTTTCCCATCCATATACACAAACGAAAAGAAAATTCAATCAACTTGGTATAGATGGTATCTTTAGTAGACTACTTTAGACATCGATTGTATCGAAATCTCCTTAAGAGACGAACGGCATTCGATAACTAGCTTCGGGAAGATGTACACTCGCGCAAGGGACTGCAAAGCTGCTTAGCTGTCAGTAAAAATGTAGATATTAAATCCGAATATCTGATCACGTAAGAGCTAACTGGTCGCTTCAAAAACCGCTAACACCTCAGCTTGACAAATATACCACACCCCATACTGTCGTTCAGTTTAGAAATTTCGGTATATATTTTCACAACATTATTTCCTGGAGAATTCTCTAGCCCATTCATCTCTGCCGAGGGCCCTTTGGTTAGATATGGTTGGGTAAGTCGATGTATGCTAGAACAAACATGCCCTGCACTAAGGGCCAGGTCCGTCTTTGTCCACAATAGAAGCAGACCTTGCTTATTTAAGAAGCCAAGGCAGCAACATCGGGAGTGCTTTCGTTGAGGTAGTATGGAGTGCTCTCGTTATCAATAAGGCTGCTAGCCAACGCACTAGTACTACTATTTTCTGATTTACAACCATAAATGGCCATCGACTTTCTTAGTGTAAATCGTGGAGAACATACAACGTTGCCGCCCTCGAGCTGTTCCTATAGATTTCTTACAGCTGCAAAGAACACTCAACTCCTTGCGAGTTTTTTCCATTATATTTTCTTTCCATAGTAGCTTTGACTTCAGGATAGGTCCCCGATATTTTACTTTGTTTTGAAGGTTGTAGGAAAGGTAGCTGTTCGCCTTAGGGATAGATCCATTGCTTCTCATGTCTGCTGAATATCAGCCGAGATGATATCATCCAGACCTGCCGATTAAATGGGCCAAAAGAGTAAGTAGAGCATCTTATGTATTCGCTAGGAGTGAAAGGAATCGAGTTAGCGTTCTTATATGACTCTAACGCTATAAATGGAGATATTACCTCACTTTAAGAAAATTTTGTCCGCTGCGTGAGATTTATTTAGAGGATTGGGAACTTAGAATTTTTCAAAGGAGACAACCTTTATTGGTACTTTCAATATTTGTGCACGGAGATTTTGACATTTTATTCAACACGCCAGTGCCAAGGTTCACACCAAAATTCAGCTTTCCCCTGATTTTTCCGAAGCACCATGTTAGATTTCCCCGGACTATGCAGGCGAGTCACTGTTACTCCCTCTTATGGCCTGCATGATCGCTTCAGATAACTCAGCAGAGATTCATACTCTGAAATTTGGCTTACTTGGAATCTAATGATCACCTCCAATTTCACGTCGCGTCATACTTCGCTCAGCTTCCTTACTGCTACATTGATAAAAACCACAGAGCAATGGTTTTGATGCCACCTGTCATAAAGGCACCCTGGCGAGGATTTACTAGGAGCAAATCATTAAAGCCAACTATAGCGCCTTTTCTACCAACTTCCAGTTTTCCGGTGAGATGATGTGGTCAATTTTACTGTTTCCATAACTCTTCAGTAGATCCTTTTTGGCAATTTCATTAAATGGCCGAGTCATTCCGGTCTGTGTGGTCTCATGTTTTTTAGGCGCTTGCTGGCAACTCATCTGGATTCTCAACCGACCACTCCTGTGTCTGAGCAGCCAGTGCTGTCGGAGACTGTGATGCGGGATGAATCCTTTCATTTAGTTTCATCTAGTTAAGAGCTTTTTTCTCCTTTCCGGACAATGTCTTGTAGAGGAAGAGAGCACGTTCTTAAATCTCTTTATAATCTGAGAGACATTCGAAACCGGTTCAAATCGAGATTAGGTGCCTGAAGGGAAAACAGCACTTGAAGTTCTTTAGTACCTAAAGTTCCTGAGCCAGCTAAGTGGCTGTTTCTCGTGGCTCCTGCTTGGCACGTAAGGTCCTTCTCTTTTCATCAAAGCCCGGCTTTGTTGTTTTGGCACCGCAAGATGTCGAAACAGAGCAAGAGATGCTTTTGCCAGAGATTTGGAAGCCATAGGTACGGCCATGTTGCCCGTTGACCGTGAAGCGAATTTTCCAGCTACTTTTCATTCGGTTGAGAGATGGTCAAGCACTTCAATCATTTCTCCTCTATCTTTAGGATATACCACATTGCAGTAAGCCCCTTTCTATACATTATCGACGGGAGTTGGATTAACGTCAAACTACGCTCCGTTGAGTTTCGGTTTGGAGGTTTTAGTTTTTTGAGAACACCGAAGGTTTTAGTCATCAAAGTCATCCAATGGGTTATCTATGCAAAGCAGGAAGGTTACGCGAGGGTTAGCGTAAGTCCTCATGAGATCAAGCGCTCAGAGTCGTATCGATGCTAATCAGTAGCCTAACTTTGCTGCATCTACACAGTCTAGCCACATCACTAAGAGTGTTATTTGAGACTTGCAACGGTTTTATCAAGATCGCAGACGATAATGTTGATCCGAAGCTGTTCGCGAGCAAATTTCACTCCGTCGCTATCGCATCAAAAGACGATTAGGCTCAAAATACCAAGATCACCACCTCACTGCGGAGATCGAAACGAGAGCAGAGAGTAGCGTGCGTACGACAGGTATGTTGTACCGAATGATATTTCTGGTGATGTCTATGACAACCACTAATAGAGCAACTGCTCGCTTTTCACCACCAGAAGCATCTTGATAGTTAGATCATTTGGTATTACTTAGAATGATTCACGTGATGGCGATCTAAACTACAACACTATCAGAAAATAATATATAAGAACATAATGCAATCAAATATCAAGAGCATAATACAGTCAAGAAATATTTCGAAGACAAAAACGCCAAGGAAGACGTAATAAGTAACATATAGTTTTCGTATTCATTTCATTTTTTTGACGAAACCTACACTACTTCCATTAAAGTTGAATCATTTACGCAGAGTTTACATATATGTATATATTCCTCTGCTCTATCTTTTTTTCACTAAAGGTGCTACTAATAGACGTCCTAATCACGTTATTTGTGTTGTTACGTATTTCTAATTTTTCGCTCACTGCTCACTAGCTAATGAGTTCAATTGTCTGTTGCATCTGAATGACTTAGTCTCCACAAATTAGTCCTGATTGTTTCGAACTGATCGTTTGTCTCTCAACATCCCAGTAGTCGATTTTGATTCGATCAAAACTTTCTGGAATTTTGCACAAGCAATGCTTAATTTAGTGTATTTTACTGGAAACGGTAAAGAACAATACAAATGATCAGATTAAATAATATTGGAATGTTTGCACGACAACCTTCCCCGTGTGATGTGAAGAAATATCTTTCAAAATTCAAAAGACAATAGCTTGTATTAAAACTTTTTGAATTTGAAAGTTTTTGTACCTTACAATAGCAATTTCGATGAAGTTGGCAATGTCTTATCAAGTAATTGAGTTGATTATATTATTAATGATTATATTACTTAATAATTAAAACTTTAGATATATTTTTTACAAATCAATTTTTTGTACTATTTTTCAGAATCCTTTATTTTGAAAAATTGGAGTCGTTAAAATGCCTACAACGAAGATGACTAGCCGTTGGAAACAAAAAGCACCCATCGTATTGGCTGCTATAGTAGTTATTGGGCTTTGTTTGGGCCTGATTGTCTTCTTTATAAGCAGTGCAGTTTGGGCAGCAAACAGCCACAAAACCAATATTAAAGTTAGCGATAGATATCCACTTCGACATAATGAACAAGGGTTTCGTAGCCCTGGCAGCTTGACGCCTGATCGTGCGGATCGTAGGCATAATGGTAAGTTTCCCATATGCTTTCTAAGTAAAACCAAATTCTTTGGGGATCAAGTAACTTATTGCTTTCCTTCTATTTCCCATACGTATAACGTTCGATATCATTGTTTTTGGGCTATCACTGTGGATGAGTAAGAGTATTAATTATGTTTATGCAGAATTTTCAGAACGGAAATCTAATCATGAGGCGTTATATTGCACGGTAAACGCTTGTCCTAAGAATTGTATCGGAACGTTTTTAATGAAAACTCAGGTTATTGTTTGATAGTCAGGAGTTGAGTGTACTAAGTGAAATACAACACATCAAATTGGTTGTGTTTGCTGAATCTTGTTATTTTCATGAGAGAGCGTAGTCAATCGCGAAACACAAAGTGAACCTGAAACCAGGTTGCATAAATAATGGATCACGCGACCTTTTTGCACACATGTGTCTTTTTTTTCGCTGGCATCAGGCCTGTACGCGAAATAAATATGTTGAGTGCTATCTTTTGTTTGGATAATCATGAATTTAGTGATACATTACGGATTTATATTTGATAAATTTATTTGGGTTGGAATAGTGAACGTGTGCTACTCTAATATATAAAATACTTATTTTCAGAAACTAATTATATGCAATTGAATCATATATGATATCAGGCCACTGAATCATCGACCCTAGGACTAAAAATACTCAAATTGACGCCAATCAAATATTTGCCACGGCAATTTCTCAGACAGAAATTTTTGACGCTGGTGAATGTATTGTGCAACCAATAGGATCTATATTTAAATATGTCTCGAGAAAAACTTAAAGTGTGATAAATAGTCTTCTGTCTTACGCATCATCCAAGCGACTTTTCAAGTTCGCTAGAAGCTTAGAAGTGATCAATTTTAAACGCAAAGTGATGTCACGCTAACCTTGAATACTTTCAAGGATCATTGAGAAAAAACATGCGACCATGACGTCAGCCCGCACAAATCCCCTAATATTCTTATGGTAGATAATTATATTTCGATTGACTGCAATAATAGCATACACAGTTCAATAACATTTTCATAAAACCAACAAAAATTAAAGGGAATGTAGTATCACATTCAACCCAATGACTCAGCAGAATCATAGCTCATTGGCGGGCCTTACAGGTAAATTACTTAAATGCAGCATCATCTAACGATCACATTTGTAAAGTCTATACAAGATATCTGATAGATGCCTCTTTATCCTAAGTTAAATTCAAACGAAGAAATCTTAGCCTAGCTCATACCATCCAGGCATCCTCACTCAGTTCAAAGCACTTTTTTTCGCAACACATGCTGTTTTTTTCTATTTATCTTTCAAACAGCACGTGCCAAAATCTCGAAACGCAAACCTAACACAAGATTCAATTTCTCCCAGCAAATCAAATTCAATTCGAGATAGATGAACCGAGTTACAGTAAAAAAAAAAACTAGTAAAATGCTGGGCCGGCGAGCTTTTGAAGAAGTTGTTTTTTTTTTATAAAGTTTCTTGTTTTGCTTCGCTTCAATGGTGAATGTGTGGTCTAAGCATTCAGGGATCAACAATGATTGATTGATTACCAAAATCTCTACAAACGAAATAAAACAGAATCGCGAAATTGATTTGCAAAAAGCCCAAAATCGTTGAATATGCTTTGAAAGCGACGTGATGTTTAAATTATTTTGGGTTTGGTTGCTTCCGAGACTTGAGTTTTTTATACCCAACTGCAATGAATTCATCGCCTAGAACTAACTAACGAACCAGATAATAGAAATCGCACATGGCGAGCTCAAACAAATGGTATTGTCTTGTCTGTATACGGACTTAAATGATGCAAATTGAAGACATAAAGCAATTCCGATGAATAACACATCAGCCCCCGGGATGTCACAGGCATAATAATAAAGTCACTGAGTTATGGCAATATTCTGAGTGCGATAACTATTTCAGGAATTTAATAAGAAAGCATTTATGTCAGATAGTCATGCAATCGAATTCGGTTCGATTGAGGTCAATAGACGTTTTATTTATTGTTGGCTATTTAACCATAGAAGCTAATGCTAACGGACTATTTACCCATAGGAGGACGGTATGATGTTAGTTATGAGTATTCTTCTGCAGGATTTGATCCATGGCTATGCTTTACTAAGTCTTCAATGGTTATTGAGTCCAATACTTTTCAGTTTTACAAATACGGCTTTCATGGATAAAGACTGGCCTCTGCGTTGCGAAATATTTCAATGAGGTTATGTATTTTTCATGACCTTAGCGAAATAATCTTGAAATGCTCCAAGAATATGTGCTCATGATTCTTATGTATTCTAAAGCACTATCAACATACTCGCGCAATAGACGATCCATTTGTCGAAAATTTTGGCGAGACATTCGTGTCGCGAGACATTCCTTTCTCCGTCACTCGATTTGTCATAATAATATTAATTTATTTTCATTTAATCCGCAAATTTTAAAATGGAGCAAATAGAGTGTGCCGCACTAATGGTTATCCTTGCCAAAAGTTATTATTATAATGTGCAATAAAGCTTGTCGTCCTTTGACTCGCGAGACAACACGAAACAAGAGCAGATCGAACAAGGCGATGCGAGTGGTTCCGCATATTCGTGTTCGTGCTTCATCGACATGACCCGGCGAGTATGTGGAAGTGGATAGAGCATAAGAGTCCATGTTTGTAGTTTTAATTTGCACTCACAAGCACAAGAAATTATTGAGTGTCCTGTGTGCGATCCAGCCTTACTTTCTAAAATATTTTTTTTTCTCTTCAATATACGATATGAAGGGCATGGATCAATTACAAAAAGGGTTTTCGCATAAAAGAATACATTTCACCTTACATACATACCTCCTTGAAGTTGAAGAAAATATCAAAAAAGTAAAAATTATTTACAATCTCTTTTTTTATCCACCTATTATCAAATTATGTTGACTCGTAATCTAGGTGTGTAGCTAACTTAAGCTGGTCTATTTTTCAAGATTCTTTTCCATTGATATGTCATTTTTAATAAAATGGTGGACCGTAAGGGGTAGTGTTTGTTAAACTTATACTGAAAGGCTTTGATTCTTATGCATTGGGAGGGTCCAAAACGTTACTACACTCAGAAAAAAAGCGTTGTATAAATAAAAAAAAAACTCTAGCGCACATGAACCGCTAGAAACACTAATGTTCGAAGAACAGTAGCAGAATCGTGCAGATTTTGAGTGCATATTCTACCACACGAACTGCTTATTATCGGTTCCGTGAAAGTTGGAAAACAGCTGGTTGCTTGCCCGAACTTGCTCTACCAAAAAAAGTAGAGTAAAAATCGTGCTCTAAATTGCTCTAGTTCAACTTAGAGCAGACTCATGAAACACAAATCAGAGCAACTTCGGGCAAGTTAGAGCAGCCGAATAACCCATTAAACACATTTTGTTGAGATATCTCAATCTAGCTCATCCTAGAACAGCTCATTAAGCACAGCTATAACATCCATGAAAAAAATGCTTAGTGCACTGTATTTGAAGTTGGTGTTTGGGGTTACGATCCGAAAAATTGGCAGAACTTTGGGAGTTGATAATTTATTTTCATTGGAAATGTTTCCAGTGTGAATACTAACTGTAAGCATTTGTTGATACAAAAATAGCACTACCGAATCGTGCTGGCAACCTGTTGCCAGTATCAAAGCCAAAAATGTATCACATCTGCTTCACGTTGAAATTAGCCTATCCTGCGAATTTCGTCTCGATCCGATGACTGCATTCGAAGTTATAAGAATATAAAGAAATTTAGGGTAAAAAGCTGCAAAATATTTAAAATAATCGAAAACTTAATATTTGCTGTTAATTGTCACTACAAAATCATTACCATTTGAAAATTTTACGATAAAATCGCTTAATAAAGATATTGCAAACAAACACAAAACCAGCAATAGCTGGCAACCCTATCGTGGCTTTTCAACCAAATTCGGCTTGAATAATGCCTATAATAAGTTCCATTAATTGTATGAAATTCGTATTGATTGTATGACTGCACTGGAAATTATAGGGCAAAAAGCTTTATTTTCCTGAGCGAATTTTCAAAACCAAAGACACAAAAATTACCATAGCTGGCAGCACCAATCGAATTTTTCAACCAAATTTCTATCAAACAGAGTTTAGAGTAAGGTTCAGCTACTGTGTCAATTTCATGAAAATCTGGCAAGTGAATCAGAATTCATAGGGCAAAAAGCAGTTTTTTTTCTTTGTAATTTTTCAAGATGGCACCACTGGCACAGATTTGCCTTCAATTCAAAATCGGTTCTATCAGACCTGGCCCTACTTAAGTCCAATGTATTCTGTAAATTTCAACTGCATCTGATCATTTGTTCGTGAGTTTCCGTGAACAGAAGTTTTTGATGCTAAAAATATAGGTAAATTGGGAGAGTGTTACCGTTCTTGTCCGACATGAAATTTCCAAAGTTTTACTTTGAATGTGTAGATAAAACATAAGATTTGTATACAAGCTAATTGAATTTGATCACGGTTCCCTTCTTGTCTATAAATCAGCATAGACAACGTATATCATTTCTACAGCATCGAAGCCAAGCATATTGAAACGGGAAACTTCGATCGTTTTGCGGAATCAGCCTCCGAAAGCAGAATCAAATTGGAAATGTTTTTGCGGGATGATTAAAATTGAACAACTTTTTATTAACATTAAAAATTTTAATCTACATTGTTAATTCTATCTTGACAAAGTGGTTTCGAAAGTATACACTGCTTCTCATCAGACACCAGCACACAGTGCATACTTGACTGGCGTGACCACTTGCAGGTGGAAATCATTACATTTTTATTTATGCTAGTTGTGACAAATTTTAACATCTCCGACTTATATCCATGGATATAATTTTACTTAGTAAAGGTAATTGAATTTGATCACGGTTCCCTTCTTGTCTATAAATCAGCATAGACAACGTATATCATTTCTACAGCTTATCGAAGCCGAGCATATTGAAACGGGAAACTTGATCGTTTTGCGGAATCAGCCTCCGAAAGCAGAATCAAATTGGAAATGTTTTGCGGGAAGATTAAAATTGAACAACTTTTTATCAACATTAAAAATTTTAATCTACATTGAAAATTCTATTTTGACAAAGTGGTCTCGAAAGTATGCACTGCTTCTCATCAGACACCAGCACACAGTGCATACTTGACTGGCGTGACCACTTGCAGGTGGAATTCAATTACCTTTACTAAGTAAAATTATATCCATGGATATAAGTCGGAGATGTTAAAATTTGTCACAACTAGCATAAATAAAAATGTAATGATTTCCACCTGCAAGTGGTCACGCCAGTCAAGTATGCACTGTGTGCTGGTGTCTGATGAGAAGCAGTGCATACTTTCGAAACCACTTTGTCAAGATAGAATTAACAATGTAGATTAAAATTTTTAATGTTAATAAAAAGTTGTTCAATTTTAATCATCCCGCAAAAACATTTCCAATTTGTATACAAGTTGGTTTTTTATTGTAAGAAACGGACATTTTTAGGAGATTCACGTTCCTGAAATTTTTCCACTGAAATTTTTTGATGATATATATATGTATATATATATATATATATATATATATATATATATATATATATATATATATATATATATATATATATATATATATATATATATATATATATATATATATATATATATATATATATATATATATGAATTTTTGGCCAAAGTGATTTTAATACTAATGTGATTATTCGAACATTAGTAAAAATAGATATGAATCAAATATTATCAAATATGATTTGGCGTCATAAACGTTTCTTTTTAATTCAAATAATCTGCCTTCATTTCAATAACGCTGTATCAAGGTGGTTTTGTTTAGCATAAAATGTTTTGTTTTACATTCAATGATGAAAATTATGATATGAAAAAACATTTGTATAGTAAAGTAGAATAATTTTTATTGAATGTGGGGGCTTATTTAATTCAAATAAGAATCGTTTTTTATTTGAAAATGTTTCAACTTTTGACTTAAATTTCATTCTATTAAATTTTGAGTGGTGAAATTTTTCTGTGCATACAACTACGAATTTTCCTAGTTTTTTATTCCTTGAAGTATAAGGGTAAAAAAATCCAAAAATTATCTCAGGCCCAATCTTTATGTAATTATCGAACAGAGGTGAAATAGGCAGGTTTAAACAAAAGATACGAGTCAATTGGAAACATTATTTTTGAATAGCGAATAGTTAATTCGACGAATTTTAAAAATTGTTAAAACCATATAAATATTAACGTGCTTAACTGAGGTGTTTTGTTCCAAGCTTGTAAAACTGACTAAGTTATCTAAGATGCAGCGCTTGCTTTTCAGCACCATCAATCGGAAAAATTTTAACAGAAGTTTTATTGAGCAACATGAATGCACCAATTGCATCATGAACGGTGAAATGAACAGCACAGGTACATGTACAGAGATTCAAATGCCCCAGTTTCAATTTTATCCACATTTTTTTATTTCATTTTAATTTTTTGTTTCAATATTTTTGGCATTTCTTTGGCGTTTTTTCCCATATTGTCGCTTTCCGAGCCGAATTTTCTTCTGTTGTACAAGCTAACTCATTGAATTTAAAGTGCTCCATTACTTCACGGTCACTAAGCTGCTCAAGTATTCCATAGTTGAATAAGCATCAGAATCGTTCATTTTCATGTCATGGGCCAAATATTCAACAGACGACTCTCCTCTCGAACTCGTGAAAAAGTTTGCAATTTATTTTACTGAAGTTTTTTACAAGAATAATAGGCATATATAAAATATCACTAAAATGGCCACCGACGTCAAAGGGTTAAAGAAAATTAACATTTCATCAACGTGATTGCGAGCTCTGACCCGGAGATACCATACGAAGTCATCAGCCAGTGAGTCTACAAAATTGAGGCCCTCGCATTTGCTTAGTGATATGAATTAGTTGGGAGGTTCTGCGCTTGGCGAAGACCTACTGAGGTCCCTCTGGCTGCACATGCTATTCTAGCCTGTCCGGTAGAAACCATCCTAGACAAATTGGCGGAAACCACTGACAAAATCACAGGCAGTCTTGTGCAGTCTCAACTACACTAGGTTGTCGTTTCCTCACAGCAGTCAGAGGTAGCAGAGCTAACTAGACAGGCGGACATCCACATCCAACTGGTTGACTGAAAACTGCAGACACGGTCGCACTCCAGGTCTCACTCAACATCATACTCACAATCACAGAACCGAAAACAAAGTAAACACTCTCAAGTTTGATGTGATTGTAGTTAATTGCAAAATTACAGGTAGAGCTAAGTCCTTCCAAAATTTCGATACAAAACAGAAACAAATTAACTTGATTGTAGAAACGTTAATAATTGAGTCATCCTCGCCTATATTTTTTTTTATTACATAAACCAGGTTCCTCACTGGTGTTCGTATGCACCCTGAGTTTACCTAATAGACATCGACAACCCGTTTGAATAACCCATGCTAAGAAAATCTCTCAAATAAATTTGTCTCCTACTGAGTTGCTGCTTCATCCTCTAACCGTAATTCATGCATTCATATTTTCGCACATTTTAAAAATTTCATCGCGCCCATTTTATTCACATTCAACGTTAGTGCAAAATTTATTTTAAGCACAAGCATATTTATTTATATAGTTAAGTACTGCATAGCGGTAGTTTGTGTATTTTTCAATTCTCAGCTTAATTTAACTTGACTCGATTTTCACACATCACATGAACTGATTTTCGATGGATTTCTTTATGACGAAAATTCGAAATAGACGCTGCCGCCGTCAAGATACGTTCCACACAGAAAGGAACAATTCGAATAAAAAATCGTTCGAAAAAATGAAATCAGAAGAAATATCATCATGCAAAAGAAAATATATGTAAACGATGCGTGCATTTACTGTTGGCAGTGATTCAAAGTAGTCGCGCGAAAAAACGCTGAAAAGAAGTAAATGAAAAGAAGGCAAATTAAACGAAATATTAAGATAGAAAATTGGAAATGGGAGCGACGGCGAGCGTATAGTTTATTTTTGGCGAAAAATTGAAGATCAATGCGCCCAAACAGATGGTTGAAGAGATGAAAATAATATGTTTATGGAAAATAGCTTTTCCGGGTTGTCTGGCGGTAATTTCGGCTGTCATAATTCAATGGCCTGATGCGATTTAGATGTGAAATTTGAAAGGAGCATGTTTATCGGGAAGTAAAATCTATTTTTAATGAATCAATGTAACTTTGAAAATAATTCAGACTAGTTGACTCCTCTGAAACTTATGAACACTGCTAATGGCAGGGCGTATACAACGTAAATACAACGTAAATACAACTGATTTCTTCCAATTTAGCTTGCATTTGTAGAAATCAGGCTACGAGATGTAGCCTAACGAAATTCCCAGCAAAAAAGATCTATTTGCATCTTCCGCATTTCTTCGACCTTCGAGTCCGGCTAGTCTAAGTTAACTCCATTAGCCCATGATACGCGTGTGCAATTTCTTCTGACAGTGACCCACAATCCGCTTGCATTATTTACCTTTGCACGTTAATTGAAAGCTAACATTCAGGCACATGTCCAGATCTCGCATCCGCAGCCAATTTTCTCTTCAAACATCCTCGCCTAAGCTTTATGCAGTATTTTGTATACTCGGCAAAGCAAATAAATCGCTTTAATTCACAACGAGGTTATGATGCTAGATACTACCGGCGCGGGGCACCTTATCACCGCCGCCACTTAAGCTACTCAAGCTGGTGGACGGACGCAAATATCACCATCAATTTCAGATAGTCGCTGCTAAATGTTAATGTTAAACCCCGCATGCACACGTAGATTCATTCAAATGTACTACATTACATAATTCGCGGTGTGATAAGATACAGAATGAGATGATCGCGGATTGTTTGAAGAAGAAAGGTTCGCAAAGTGACAAGGCGAAATATGAAACTAATCATGAATTTTGCACGGAACTCACGCACACATGCACACGCTTATTTATTTTTAGCGGCTCTAATGCGAACGGAGTGGTCGCGCCAAGAAAGTTGACAACAGGTCATCCACTCGAGGCACGTCATATGCCTTTTTTCATTAAATGTTATCTTGGCACTTAATGAATCTTATTTGAATATTCATTAGAGTGCGGATTTGCTCAATTGTATTCATATTTAGATTTGATCATAGTTTTTTGTTCGCTCGTGTATTGTTTAAAGAACTTGAGCATTTTGCGGAACATTAGGAGTTTTAATTTGCGTTTATATTATATGCAAATTCAACGGGAGCGTTCGAGTATGGTGCGGTGTTTTTTTGTTCAAGTCATTCTTCTGTCCTTGAAATATGAGTTTGATTGAACACGAAAACTGCTAAATTTGATAGAATCAACATTTTCTGTATATTACCTAGATAGTGCAGTTTGAAGAACAGAACAATGTTTGTCTTTTCCTTAAGCTCACTAAAGGAAACATTGAGTCTTGTGGGTAAAAATGTCACCTTCTTACGATTTTGATTATACACAACGGGTTAACTTGTAGGTTTTGGTAAAACTGCTTTGCATAGAACCATACACACTAAGCGGCACAACTATTACTCAACGAGACTGCTCTTCCCTGTATTGTCGCTTTTATTGTACCGAGTTTAGGCATTGGTATACACACCTCTATCAGGAATACGAATTGCAAACTCCAAGTCTAGTAGATTGACCGAAATTATGTAAACAATGTCTGCTGGAGCGGGAACTCCCTCAGATAAAATTCAAACATGGCCGAACTCTGTTCTAGTCCATGGTTATATAGAATGAAGTTTGACAGCAGCAATAAAGGAACACGAAAAGTGCCTTAGTAGGGGATGTGCAGAGAGCCTCTGTCACCAAAAGTGCAGCCAATCTTCGTACAAACAACTACTTTGGAGTGCCACCGTCACGTGGTGCTCTCCATCTAAGTACTAACTGCGACCAACACTGCTTAACTTCGGTGATCTGACGAGAATCGGTTATCCCAGTGTGGTATGGCCGTATATTCAAATATACTTCAAATAACGAACAATATCTAAATTCGCTCACCTTTAAATTAAGCCATATTACATGGCTCATGGTACTATGTAATATGGCGTGTGGGGCCATAATTTCTGTGCCATGTAATTATGGCGCTGGGAGCCATACTGCATGGCTCAGGGTACTATGTACATAGCGTGTGGGACCATAATTGCTGCACCATGTTACATGGGACCACGCACTATGTAGATTCTGACATTATGGCGCTAGGAGCCATATTGCATGGCTCAGAGTACTATGTACATGGCGTATGGGGCCATAAATAATGCGCTATGTTACATGGCTCTGGGCACCATGTGGATTTTTTTCAGTGTGGATCAATCCACACAGAAGATTCGAGTATAGCTTACTGACAAGGGTTTAGGAAGGAACCGCCCTCCGGATAGAGGTGAGGAAAGATGATTCATTGCCTTTCTTGGTAATGGTCAGGTCATAGGCCAAGTTCAAGTCAAAAATTGGCTAACCACAAAGCTGTCCTACACTTCATGATGAGTATTATAGTCAGCTCCAAGAATAAAAAGAACGCAAATCTTTGAAACCAACAAGACGGAGCTAGTACACTTAACAAGAAAGCACAAAGTTCCTCGATTCGACTTATCGAAATTGAGAGAGATCTCTATTGACCTGAGCCAAAAAGTTAATTATTTGGGGCTGATTCTTGACTCGAAGCGACTATGGAGTGACATGCCATATATAAAGACCGTGGAAGGATTTCAGTAAACCTAACTGCTGCAAAAGAGCCATGGGAGCACTGTTGCTAGTAGCAGGCTGCTCTTAAAGCTACCTGCCAACACAGTAAAGTTGCGAGTCCTGCCTCAATAGATGGCGTCCGCAACGGTTGGAAGCAAGGTTCAACCTTTTTTTCCGAGCTGTGGCTCGGATGATGAAGAGGAGTCCATCCTCCATATCATGTTCCAGTACCTGGCCTTGGCGGAGAGGAGGCTGGTGGCACTTTTTGCACTCTTCCTCTCAAACTTGTTCGACTTATCCCTGGTTGACCTAAAGGGTATAGTACAGTTTATCAAATGAAGAAGATCGCTTTCTGACTTTAGTGACTGGGCAAGAGCTTACTACTGTGGCATGACAACGGGCCTTTTTTGTGCCTATGTGCGTCTGTTGGTAGTCCTCTGTCGATTGACAGCCACTTCAACCTTGTCAGCCATTTGTGGCGATGTCGTGTGTTGTGGCACCATGATCGTGTCCCATGTCCATCGGTGGATTTCCACAACAATAGAAAAACAAAAATGGTGAGGAACAAGGACATTAATTTTCTTCCTAGCAAGGATACAGGCTAGTCGTTTCTCCGGGCTATCAGGTATTATTGGTCTGTATTCGGTTGTAACCCGGTTGTTTACAATCCATGTTTCTTTGATCAGAATGAGCTTCTTCTCAGACTGACAAGCAAAAAAGCGAAGCAGCTGTTGCTATTTTGAATGGTGAAGATTAATATGATACCCTCCGGCGCAATAGATGTCACACTCTTCCTTCTGCGTTTAGAGTGAGGAAGTCTAGATATCCTTCAAACTCGGAGCTAGTCCCAAAAATGACCTCATGATCGCAACTTGATTTCGTATCTGATTCTGCCTCAAATGCAGGTCCTAAAGGAGTGATGACCCCCTTTCTGGAAGATTTTTTCTTCAAAGAGACCTTTGCCCTATCAATCCTACGCACACGTAGTATGAAGAGAACCTCCCAGCGATTCTAAACAGGCTGGCCAACTTTGATAATCCTAAAGTCTTCGGAGGAAATATCAGGGTTAAAAAGTCTAGCGATATACAAAATTTCCTCTAGACCCGAATGTTTGATCCATTGTATATGGCTCCACAAACTCAAAAATCTCTATTCTTTTAGTACGGATCCTTTGAGCATTCCAGAGTAGTATACAAAACTCTACTTGACTATTCCCATAAAAGCATTATTTCACAGTCTTTGATTAACGCACTTACTGACTAATGTATTTACTAGCTTAAGCACTTACTGACTAAGGCACTTAAAACTGATCATTGTTAGATTTGAACTAAAAACTCCACACGCTAGTAGCATTGGTTCTACTCACACGGTTACATAAACTTCACCCATCATCTAATAATTTTTATGATGACGGTATCCATTACGCTTGCATAAAAATACAATTATTTTTCATAATAATATTAAAAGTAAAGTAAATTAATCCCACGGCAACCCTCGTACGGATCTAGGGGTTGAAGCTGGTAGATAGCTTCATTACAAATTTACAATCATTGTGAATACGAGTGTAAAGTAATTAGTTTCACGACTCACTTTATCCCTGATTAGTTCAGGTACCTATTTAGAGCTAGGTGAACTCAAAGCTTGGTGCGTGGACTCTCATCCGCCTCTGGATTTGAACCAGGGACCCCACACACAAGAAGTCAGTGCTCTCCCACTAGGCTAATCAAGCTTCAATGTTAAAAGCGGAGAATTCTATTTAAACTAAGCTTGTGGATAATTATATTTTAACTAAGTTTAAAGCAGAATATAAAAGGTCATAAACAACAAACCCTGTCGTATTATTTCTTTACAATATTATACATTCCATAGACTTTAAGGAATTCGGATACCAAAAATAACCTAGAAATAAGCTTAGTTAACAAAATATTTGATTGAAAGCTGGTCTCTCTGGAATTTATATATGCTCTTGTCTCTGTTTTCCAACCTTAAGATTTTAATTTAACCTTAAAATTCTCGATACAAAGGGCGTTCGTGGAAAGGAGAAATAGGCTTGCAGATTTTGCACGGAAGTATTCACGAGAACGGTTGCAGATATAAAAAAAATGATTTTTGATGGGAGGTTTGTAGTTCTACAAAAGCTCACAGCCGTTTATTGTCTACTTTTCTGAATTGAAACGCCCCAGAGCAATAGCTAGATGTTTCTTTTTATAGTTGTCTTTCTTCTGCTTCCTGTGCCAGATGTCTCCTGGCAGTTCTGGCCTCCTTGCTTGATGAAAGGTACCGCCTCTATCAGATACTTTCCTGCAGTGACTCCTAGTGTCTTTAGGACACTCACTCGGCTTTCTGCCCTGTCATTGAATGTTAAGAATGCATCATCAATCCCAGTTCCAACAATAGGCCTTGGACAAAAACTGGGTTTTTGCATATTTTGGTATTTTTCTGAGCGAAATCCTCGTCTATGCCATGTGCCTGGATCTTCATGTGATCATTCAGCTTCTTCTCGTTCTTTTCACCGACGGATAAGCTTCTTGAGAAACAACTTGGTGAATGTTGGTAATGTCAATGTCATTAGTGCGATGGGAGACTGGAGGACCATTTTTGCGATGAGAGACTATTGACTTCTGTGGTAGTGTTCCGTTCAAATTGTACCATAGCACTGTAACTAAACTCTTTCAATGATCGACATTTTTCGCAAATCATGGTGAAGGTGGAACTCAATCCAGTTCGTTGAGTCTCTGCAATATTTAGCGGTTTTCGACAATTCCGACAAGACACACGGGATAAAATCTCACTGAATAGAAGGTCGAATTTAGAAGAAAAACGAATTTTTTTTTGATTGGCAACCATTACCTATCCGCATAATATATAATGCTTTAGCCGTGGAATTAATCTGATTCGATTTTTTTTTAGTTTTCGAAACAACTTTTATTCAAAGTCCAATTTATCCTTCAAAATTTCTTGATATACATAAACCGATATTTCGAGGGTAATCTGCCCTCTTCTTCAGTGTATATTGGTCTAGATCATAAACTAACCTTCACCATCTATTTATACGTCTTACATGAAGCTTTTGAAACTTATTAATATTTAACCATCACACATAGAGTTATTCAATCAATTCAATACCATCAAATGCGACCGAACGCGTTCCGTTCTATTTTGCGGAAATTGGAAGGTTTGCAGGGACCTAAAAAACATTTGGGATCCAAAAAAACAAAATAGATTTTTCGAGGTATCCTTGAGTCCCTTAAGCCGCTAGTCGACTATTGTCAGTAAGTTTCCATATTCTGAGCTATTTTCAGGTCTGTTCGCGTACTGCAGCAGCAACAAATTTTTGCAGCTGGCTTTTTTTGTGGCAAAATTTGGCTTGAAGCTAAAGTACAAAAAATACTTGCTGTGAATTTATTTTAATATATTATAATAGGTTCATGTACGCGAACAGGCCTTTTGCCTTCTTCGAGGCATTACAAGGAAATCGAATCGGTCCAGCTCTCTTTATTATTTTGGGAAATAATGTAATCTTACTTCTTTTGGGATCTGGCTCCTGATATTCGACCTCTCCGAGGAATGAAAATCACTACAAAGAAGCTACATATTTGCTTTAAGACCCGTTTGATATTCATTTGCAAAAAAAAATATGTCAATAGTTGCACTATTTTGCGCCTCTTTTGAGAACAGATTAGAATACTAGCATTGAAAATAGCAAAAACTGAGTGACTGTTCTTGTTTTCAATGCTACTATCCCACTCTTATCTTTATAGAAACGCAAAAAAAAATGCGACTGATATTTGTTCGGTTCAAAGAGATGGCATTTTACTAGCTACCGGCTGAATATTTGCCAAAAACATTTACTGAAATAACGCATTTCGCGAAAATCATTGGATGTGGTACAAATAACCTTCATAGCATTAAAATCATTTTAAAAAAAACTTGAAAATGAGACGCTACCGCAATGAGGTTTTCCATTTAAATCTGTTCTATAATTTTAATGTGTAAATTATCTTTCACAAATTCCCACTACCACCAGCAAAAGAAATAATAAAAAAAATAGATTGTTTGAAAATAATCCCACAAACAACTCAAGAATATTTTCTTTGCAGCATCTATCGCTAGAAACGAGAGACATTGAACTAACTGACCAGTAATTAATCGTTTTATGGCTGCATTAAATGTTTTCACTAAAACTCAAGTCATGTTGGTTTTCGTATGGAATTTTTTATGAACTAAGCTGTATGGAATAGCGGGTATGCATCAAGTCCATATTACAAACAATTAAAGTTTCTTAGTCGTACTGAAAGATCTCACAGCCACTCGCTCGCCATGATTCTGCAAGAGGAATTTCATCAATTTGCTAGCAGAATTCCAATCAAATTTTTTCGCAATGTTACTACGGTTATTGTCTACTTTATATTTTATTGTGCGTTCGCAAAATATTTCTATATGCTCGCATTGTATGTTACTCGCGGACTACTTTTATTTATTTTTTTCGCTAGGCTGCTGAGAAAGTCTAAACGAATCGCGAGAAGTATTTTTGGATCATGCACACACTGAACGTGAAATTTATGACCGCTACCATCCCTGAAACATGTTCGCACAAATCATCACTAGTGTTGTAGCCTCGAATTGCGGAAAATCACGGAATCGGGCGTGAACATAGAATCACGACGTCGACATAGGCTTGATAGCACTTTTTGCGAATGCTTCTACTTTTGCTAAAACGACATCTTTTTCGATGCCAAAATAGCGAGTATATGTTTTGTAAAAAAAGTTAGCTTAATTTTACAAGATTATTTGCGATCGGAAGGGAATATTTGCTTCAACCCTGATAGACTGGTGTGCTTATTTAAAAAATGGTTATTGCTTTCATTTTAGACCAGCAGATTGTTCTTTCGATCAGATAATTAAGAAGTTGCCAGTTTTATTGAAAAACTACAGGTACTTGAAGTTTTTTTCTCAAATGGCGAAAAGAAAATGAAATGAAAAAGTTTAGCTAGCGCATCAGAACCGCTAGAAAACTTATTTTCGAAGAAATGATCTTCGAGTGACTTAAAAATGTATTACACTTCTTTGTAGTATCATATCAGCAGCAATGCAATAACATGCATATGCTTAGTCAACGTATCTTTTGAATTTCGTTTTCATCCAACGATATCATCGAAATTTTCAGCGATTAAACTATGTCTGGGGCTGCCATCCGAAAAATTGTCAAAACTCAGGAAATTTAAGCATCGGTTGCTTATTTTATTGTAAATGATTTGCTTATGCATACAAAATGGAAGTATCTGCTGATGCAATATTTACGAAATTGTCTGGTGCTGGCAATCATGTACTAGCACCATAGCTGCTTCACGTTGTGCTAAACTCACCCTGTGTATTTCGTTTCGGTTGGATGACTGCGCTGAAATTTAAAGGAGTGAAAAACATTTTTGGGCTACCACCCTAAAAACTTTTGAAATTTTCGAAACGTTAATCTTTGTTGTTAATTATCATTGCACGATCATTCCCAAATGGAAATTTAATAACAACATCACACCATAAAGAAATGTCAATAGATTGCAAAATTCATCATAGCTGGCAACTTTTTCATGACTTTTCAACGAAATTCATACAGAATTAGAAATACAGCAAGATCCACTTGTCACATGAGTTTCGTTTTGATTTCGTTACTGCATCTGAAATTATAGGGAAAAATCTTTATTTTCCTGAGCAAATTGACAATATTTAGGAGACAAAAATGGTCATAGTTGGCAATCCTATACTAATTTTTCAACCAAACTTCTACCAAATCTGTCGTAAAGTAAGTTTCACCTACTACGTGAATTTTGTTAAAATCTGGTAGCTAAATCGGAAGCTATAGGCCAAAAACCAGTTTTTTTCTCAGTGATTTTTCAAAATGACACCACTGCCACAGAAGATCACTTCTATCAGATCTAGTCCTAGCTAATACCAACATGCTCTGTAAATTTCATGCTGATCGCATTATCTGGTCGACAGCTCTCGTGAACAGAAATTTCGAGTGCTGAAAATAGAGATAATTTGATCATGGGTTGCAGTGCTGCCACTTTGGATACCTTCGTATCATTTTGGATACGAATCGAATTTGAAAAATCTGGATGATATTATGATACGTTGTCCCCAAAATGGATACTTTTCTCAATTTTAATTTACGTGCGCAAAAACGTGTGTTTCCATTACATTATATTTCAAATAGTTATATAAATGGAAGTAGCAGCATTTTCTTTCGAAATAGTTTGACGTTCTATTCAGAATGGGTATAAGCATGATGTGACTCAAGAAACGGACAAGAAAGAAAGTAGCTCAGGGACTATCAAAAATGTACAATAATTTATAATATATAATAATTTATAATGTACAATACTTTATATAGAGCTGAGTAGGTGAATTCTTCTAACCCTCAAAACACATAGGCCGCTGCTGAAATATATTTTATTCTAATATTCAATGCATTTCCCGTCTTACCTAAGAGTTATGCAGCAGTCTTGGAGGAATTTCGAATGATTTCGTTGCAAAAAAATTGCAAAATCCTTTCCAAAATCTTAAGCAGGACAAATTTAAGACTTATTGGACGATAGTCCTATGGCTTAACATTAAAAACTTTCCCTGCTTTATGGAACATACGATAAACGCAGGCAAGCGTTATAAATCTCTCTGAGCCATAGTAGCGATAATTGCATGGTCTGCTGGATATCAGTAGCAAGGACGCCATCAGGGGCCGGGGATTTAAACGGCTCAAACGAGTTAATAGCCCTCCTCAGTTGAAAATAAGATATTCTGAATGACGGTGTTGAGTTCTTAGCTTGCTCCATTTGTGTGTCCAAAAGAACGTTTAGGAGTACCTGCGCTCGAGCTAGTCTAAATGCCCTTAGGGTTCATGATGCACCACATAGTCTTCGGTGTCGTGCTTAAAACCTCACGAAGGTGATTTGCCTCGCTGATACTCTTTGCCTTGCGTACGGCATATTTAAAAGCCCTCAGCTTCGTTTTATACAGCGACCAGCCATTCGATTTTTCGAACTATTGAAATCCTTCCTACACTCTCTTCGCTGGGTGCTGATCTCCATGATCTCCGGCCAGCCATGTTGAACGATATGAACCTATTATCGGAGAATGAACACTCTTGTAAAACCCTCCAGTCACAGAGAAGATGCGAGTTAGAGTCAGCCCTCAGAAAAAGAGGTTCACCAATTTTCATGGCTTTAGCCACAGCACCCTTGACAATGTTGCATAGATGGCTAGTTACATGATCATATGCCATGTAGTAGGAAACAAACTAGCATGTTATCCTGCAACGGCCATGTTATCCTTGTCACAGAAATTGTGTAGTAAAAGGAAGTTAGTGGTTTTCTTCTCTACAGACACGTGGCTTGTGTAAGCCGTCGGGTACTATCAGTCTGCATCCACTGGTACGTAACCCACAAACCGGTTGTTGGCAACCCATGGTTCTTGGATTAGGATTAGCTCTTCCTCTGTCCTAGACAAGCGGAGAAGCAGGGCAGCTGATGCTGCTTTGGTATGGTGTGGAGATCTGCAGTACCTTCCCCATCATTAATTGTTGATAAGGGTTAGGTCGAGGTACTCCCCCTCGGACATAGAAGCTGCCCAAGCCCATTCCTCTGCGTCCAGAGTCATGAGGTCCAGGCAACTACCCAACTTGGAGGTAGTCCCGACGCTGACTTCATCGGCATAGAGGATTTTGCATCCGATTCTTCCTCAAACGTTGCCCTCAAACAGGCGACAGTCCCCTCTTCAAGTAGTTTCTCGGTCATTTGAGCCACCTATTTTGAGTCAGGCTTTAAACTTATCGGATCGTTGGCCTGTCCCTTCAACAGATTTGTAGAGCCAGTTTCTCGACTCCGTATCTGATAACGCCCTTACAGGGCATCTGAAACCGGCAGTGCTTCTTCATTTATAATGAAAAGGGCCTCCCTTCCGTCGATTATCTACTATTAGCAGAAAATTTGAAACAAAAATATTTTTAGCTTCTGCCGAGTTTTATATTTCCGAAATTTTATATTTCCGACAAAAATGGCTGTACAGAGCTATGCAAAGCTATTATACCAAGGTATCAATTTGATACGCATTGCTAAAATTGTGGATACGATGGATACGTTTTTCTTACTAATTTTGTAGAATTTGGATACGATATGAAAGCTCTGAAGCGGCAGCACTGATGGGTTGCCGTTCTTGTCCACCGCGAAATTTTGAAAATTTGAATTTCACGCGGTGGACAAAGGTCAAAATTTATCAATAATTTGAATTTATTTTCTAAATTCAAACATTTTTCAGAAGGGTCGATGATTTATTTGAAGAGCCTGCTGTCGCTACAGGATTGCCCGCATAATCTTGAAAGTCCATGTGTGTTAAGCTTTAGTCCACATCAATACGCTCTGCAAATTTTAAGATGATCCATTGTTATGACAGATCGAAATTTGAAAAAAAAATCCTTGCCTACTTTTAGGCACTCAGCGCCCACACAAGGCTCAAAATTTCGATTTTTTTGTCATAAACAAACATTCAAAATAATCAATTTTCATTGCCAATATTTACTTTTGGCGAAAATTTACTGTGCATAGAAATATAAGGGTACCTGAAAATTCACTAAAATGCTCGCCGCCAAAGGGTTAAAGATTTCTTAATTTCATCAAGTCATGGACCTACCTGTTGTATACATCTATGTTCTCCAAAAGTTATATATAAATATATACATATATATATATATATATATATATATATATATATATATATATATATATATATATATATATATATATATATATACAGTCATACAAAAAAGTATTCGTACAGCGGATTTCTTTCTATAATTTTATATTCATTTCAAAATAAAAGGAACAATTATCAAAATAAAAACTTTCACAATTTGAAAATATCATATAAAATATAATACAGTCTTAATTATAATTTTAAAAATTTGGAATTCGTTGGTTATAGTTGGATGATAAGCAAAATACCGAGAGTCGTCTGGCAAATGGATACAAAAAACTATTCGTACACCTGGCATATCGATATTTTTATTTGGTAAACTTTTTATAAAATATCTGTATAATTACCGCAATTAGTACTTCGTCGGATTGCCTTTAGATTGTATAATTGCATTTAAGCGTCTTGGCATGGATTCAACTAAATTCCTTGTCACATCTGCTGTGATTGAACGCCAAGCCTTCACAATCTCTTCTTTTAAAGTGGTTCGGTTAGTTATTTTTGCTAACTTTATTTTTTTCTCGACCACATCCCACAAATGCTCGATGGCATTCACATCAGGCGATTGAGGTGGAGTTTTAAGCCGTTTTGGCGTATTATATAGCAGCCAAAGTCTCGTTTTTAGAGCTGAATGCTTCGGGTCGTTATCATGGACAAATATAAAATCATTTCTGATTCCTATTTTTTCAGCACTTGTATGGAGATGTTGCTTGAGAATGTCTATATACACATCCTGGTTCATAATACCGTCGATAATGTGTATTTCACCAACTCCAAAAGCGCTCATACAAGCCCATACTAATATGGACCCACCTCCATGTTTAACAGTGGGACACAAATTTTGTACATCGAGTTCGGTATTTGGCTTCCGCCACACTCTACAAAAGCCATCTGATTGAAAAATGTTAAATTTACTTTCATCAGCAAATATAACTTTTTCCCAGAAGTCTATTCCATGATTTCGCATCGTTTTAGCGAATTCTAATCGATCCTTCCTATTATGTAATATTTTCTTCTAGCTATTCGAGAGTTGTAACCAGCATGACGGAGCACATTTCTGATTGTTTCTGCAGAGACGTCTATTTTATTTTTTTCCTCTACCTCTGCCGCAATCGCTGAAGCTGTAATTTTCGGATTTTGTCTCACTTTTCTACATATACTGCGTTCATCTTTGGCCGTTAATAATGTTGGTCGTCCTGATCTTGGTTGATTCGTAAGACTTTTCGTGACACAATATCTATTAATGATGCTTTGAACGGTTAAGCGTGGTCTTCCAACGATAACGCTGATTTCACGCAATGACTTGCATTGATTGTGCAAGGAAAGCATAATTCTCCTTTCTCCTTCTGTCGTTTCTTTACCTTTTCGTCCCATAATAAAGAATTTAATGAAAATCTACTACAGATTTGCTTAACAACAATAGAAAACACTTGATAAATACTTGACAGCTATCACAAGACTGATCCCAATACGAATGATCGCTATCGTCGACGGAATAACGGCATTATTCTTTCAGCATTGCTGCTGTGCAAATACTTTTTTGATTCAATTCGCGGGAATTGCATAACTGTTTCTCAATTTTCTGTTGATACGATCAGAAAAGAGTATTTTGTTTTAGTAAATATAAGAGAAGAGTGTTGCTAAAAGAGTTAGAGACATTTTTTGTTAAAAAAAATATAGCTCTTTTAACTGTTGCAGGTCAGTAAAGCACGATACGATGTGTGTACGAATACTTTTTTGTATGACTGTATATATATATATATATATATATATATATATATATATATATATATATATATATATATATATATATATATATATATTAGATGAACGAGTTTAAGGGGTAACACCACAGTAATGGTCGAAAAATAAGGCTTTTTTTTGACAATTTTTTTCGGAAACCTGGAACGGGAGTAGGAAATTTCCGATAAAGGGCTTTATTGAGCACACATTGAAGTATGAGAAAAAAATTTTTATTATCATTTTCATATAAAATTGCGGCGATAGCGCCGATCTTCAAATAAGCCTTTTTTTTTTAATTGATAAACGGGCGAAAAGATTTAGCGCAAACGATGAGACCTGGATCAAAAAAGAAACAAAGTTCATTATTCACATACAATTAGCTATAGAATCACGTTGGCATTTTTATTTAAACTGATTTTTGTAGAAATGGCGCACTTTTGAATTTTTTATAATTATTTTTAATTGTTTGTAATTGTTTATAATTGTTTTAAAAAAAAAAGTTTACATCCAATCAAAAAACGGTTACGTGATGCTCAAGATATTGCATTTACAAAGCTACAAAAAAAAATTGAGACTGATCGGAGCAATAGTTTTCGAGTTATGATTTCGCCCAAGTCGAAAAAAGTAGTTTTGAGAAAAACGTATTTAAAGTTTAATGTGCATTTAAATCATAAAAATGTTATATAACAACGATGCCTGCACCATACATTTGGCTATCCGGTTTGATGCTCGCCTATATAAAAAAAAAAGCTATAAAAAAATTGGATTTTTTTAACCGGTTACTGTGGTGTTACCCCTTAATACTAATTTTCTTCGAAAATAAGTAAAAATAAAAGAAGAAAATATATTGAAAATGCCTTGCATTCTCTACAGCAAGAAAGAAACAACAAATTCTTTATTGCATCTTAGTACTCGAAGTATCTCGTCTATCACAGGATTCAGCCAATGATTCCGACCAGGAAGCTCTTATTTTCGTTAAATGCGTTAAGTATGTATTCTGCATGTCATTTGTACCCCGGAAAAGCATCGTACGACTTTGTGTAAAATTATGCATGTGGGAAAATATACGTTTCTAGTTTGGATGCGTTTAAAATAATAAACTTTCTGAAAATCTAATGACAAATATTCTTGATTCAAGATGTAATTAATGTTGCAATGCGGCGACAGTTATTAATGGTGCATTGAAAACTGGCGCCAATGATTTTCGAATACTGGCATCAGTATTTGAATTTCAAATCTACTTTTTCTTGACGTTGTCAAATGCATCTGCCTACAGCAATCAATTCTGGCAAATTAAAATGGCGACAGCAGAGAGATTGTTACTGTTAAATGAGCTCAGCAAGAATAGAACAAAGCAACAATTTTACATCGTTCAAAAATAGCGATGAATCAATTGGTGCAACGAAATCAAGTCTAAGTAATAATGGTAGATACACTATTTGTGCGAAATTTCGTAGTGTGCAACAAAGGTCTTTGTCTCAAATGACGCGTAAACAAGCGAGTCCTAGTCGAACAAAAGGGGTGGAAGGTTAATGGGCCGATTAAATTGCAACCACTACCATCGATTATTCATTTACTATTGTTGGCCAGATTCAAACGATTCGAACGCCAATATTATAGCAATAAAGTGATTCCATTTAACGCGATCGTTGCGCATTGACTGTTTCAGCGCAATCTGACGTAGACAACGAGCATCTTTTGCAGTTTCGCAGCGGTCGCGCTTGTTTTCATAACAATAAGATTGATCGTGTGCACGGCCAAAGATGAATGAAATGTAAACGCGATTGTTATCTATTCGACACTGACCTTTAATTCGATGAGTGCAGTTTTCAATTCAACATTCGACGTCTTAATTTGTTGTTTGACTGCCTACTGAGTAAGCAAGTGGGCAGACAGGCAAGCAGGTTTGCATTGGGTGTCTAGGCGATTTGATATCGTAAACTTATTGTCTCGCTGTCAGTGTTATTGGACGGTAGATAATTTTTATGCATGCAATTTGATTTAATTAATTATATTTGCATGTTAAAAAAATATAAACATGATTAAGATAAATAATTGTCAGCATAGCTTGAAATATTTCGACTCATAAGTGCTGTGGGCGTGCATAATACAACATGCATGTGCATTCTCTAGTTTATACAGTTCCTTAATTCATGAGCAAAAAAAAATACTTATGAACTAAGTTTGATGCCTTTGTAGAGTCGCCACGAAATTATTGAATCGCGATAACGTTCTGATCAACCTCTGGACAAATAATGCATAGTTAAGGAATGTTCAGATTACAATTACATGACAAATGAATTTCGTATTCGTAGTTCTGCCAATTTTCGAACCAATAATAATGCAAGCTTAAGAAGTTTAATTTGAAATCGTAGCTCATTGGTTCAGTAAAACTTGAATAGAAGATCCTCATGTGCAAACGACATTTATAAATTTGTTTCTTTTATTTATTACAATTTTCTACCAATCATTTGAAATTTGGTGAAATTCTCTCCTTCCTAAAGTACTGCACATGATATACACAATTTCAACTCTTGTACACTTACATAGTTTCCATTCATTTCGCATTTAAATAATGAAAACCAAAAATATGTTAGATTTAGCGAGATCCTGAGATGTATTCTTTGGTTTATTGAGCTTTTGCAATGCAGGAATTCGGGTGAGAATAAAATCCAATAAAGCAGAGGTTAAAAATAACTACAAGAACGTGAAAATACTCTGATGGAAGTATTTAGAATACAACTGCATATAGTTTAAAAAACAGGATATATTTAATGATGGTTGGATTTGTTACACTAGCCAATTATTTTGATAATTGTTTTGGCTCTGAAATCTAACTATATTTTTCTTGTTGACTTGACAGTATGCAATCAGAATTTGAGAAGTAAAAAAAATGGTCAGGTCCAGGAATTTTTGGAAAAATATATTACTTACTCTATTTTTTCTGTTATGATGGTAGTTTCTGTTATAATGATAGGTTGGATTATCATGTAAACAATAGTCTAGTGATATGCTAGATGCCCAGTTTCCTTGATAACGTTTTTCCATGGTCCTTATATGTTGGTGAAATTACTCCCAATGCTCATCACAACTGTACCTAAACTGAGAGGAAAGAAACAAAAGCGGGAATGCAGAAAATGTATTTTCAGCGATATGTTACAACCTGAGCGCAATGACACACCCGACGGTTCTACCGAAGCGTTTCCCTAGAGGAGAACCGATCCACTTTTTCTGGCATGAACGTTATATCTCCTTAATATAACCGAAGTAAAGATAAGCCTCATACTCACCAGAGTTGCAAGTGGAACTAATTCCCACGACAATTTGGCAGGCTAGAGTAGAATAGGCTTGCTTATTTTGGCTTACGTTGACGTTTACTAACATTCAAATCCAGCCCTAATCGTGAAATGTCTATTAAAATTTAATTGGAGGTCCATAGGTTAAACAAACAGAAAAAACGGGTTCTAACTTTGCAAGACCATGGCATTGGCAGGTCTTACAAATTTGCTGAAAATTTTGGTTCGTATTAAAAAAAATTGCGAACATCTTTGTTCGTTCGAGAGAAGGATCCTCTGAATGATACCGCCTATATCCGCAAGGAAGATGGTCTGAAAAGGAACCGACTCGGGAAGTCTATGCCTGCAACATTTTTGGAAAGAGACGCCAAGACAGATCCTGTCTTCATTTCAGCGGTAATGCACGCCAGGATACATAGCGGCAATGCTGAAATGGCGAGTCTCCAATTCTCTTCTGTAACAGGCGGTGACTGGGAAATCGTTTATTGTGATATTACTGATGATTAAATATACATTTTTTATAATTCACCGGCCGTGACATACATGTTACATCCCCTTTTATGAATTCCCCGAATTACCAAAAGTTTCTGTTTCTGCAAAAAAGGTTTAAGGTACTATTACCGTCTAAAAACTTCAGATATTTTGACTATATATATATATATATATATATATATATATATATATATATATATATATATATATATATATATATATATATATATATATATATATATATATAAATCTATATAAATCTATTTCAGTGACTATATATAACAACTTAACGCCCGCGAGAATCGACTCCACGCAAGTGTTGTAGAAACATTAGCTGCGTTTTTCTTGAAATGACGTTTTTTCACACTGCAGACAGTTAATCTTTGGATTGGCTGATCCGATTTTAATAAATGCTGGTGCGTTTTGTTTGTTAATACATTCTGCAGGATAATTTACAATAATTTGGAAATAAAATTGAAAAAAATATTTTAGCGACGAAAAAACTGCAAATAAAATCGTTTTTTCACTTCTTTTTTGTAAAATATCCGCCATATTTTTTTAATCGATTTTTCATTAATGGTGATAAATTATCCTGTCCGACATCTTACATTTTAAAAATTGCTGTAGGTATTCTATTCGAGATGAACCAATCCAGAGATTAACAATGCAATGGTTGGTTTTTCGAAGAACTCAAAACTGACGCCCTGTATAAATAAAAAAAAATTATAAAAAAGTATTTTTTTCGTATAAGTTATAATTAAAATAATATAATAAAAAAGTTTCATTTAATAAAATCTACATTTAATAAAAGGACTGAAAAATAAAATTTTGAAAATTGGCTCTATTTTGGCCTTCTACTTTAACTACTCTTACGTACGTTCTTCATAATGCTACGTTGCATTTTAAATTTGATTTTGGTAGATTTCCGTTGCCGCGTGCTTCTGTGAAACTTCAAAACTGTCACTTTTAGCTCTTCGTCGAACTAATTAAATATTAATAGTTCAAGTTAAAAAAAAATTTAGTGCATCAGAACCGCTTGATAACTGATTTTCGAAGAAATTGTCTTTGAGTGACAAAAATATGTGGAAGACTTTATACACTTTTTTATAGTATCATATCAACCATTCCTTATCCAAAGCAACAAAACCCAACTATAACATAGATGATAAAAATGTTCAGTTCATAACAATCTCATACTCAAATCAACTTAACCTTTGAATTTCGTTCTCATCGGAGGATTTCATCGAAAGCTTCAGCGGTTAAACGTTGTTCGAGGCTACCATCCGAAAAAATTTCAAAACTCGGAATATTTCAAAATTGGTTCCTTATTTTTATTGCAAATGCTTTACATATGAGTATATAATTTAAAGCATCTGTTGGTGCAATATGTACGAAAATGTCTGATACTGGCTACCCTGTGTTAGCAGCAAAGCAAAATGTATATTAAATCTGCTTCATGTTAAGTTAAACCCACCCTGTGGTTGAATCACTGCGCTGGAAGTTATACGGGTCAAAAGAACTTTAAGACTACCATCCTCAAAACTTTTCAAATGTTCAAACCGTTACTATTTGTTGTTAATTTTCATTGCAGGGTCACTCCCATTTGCAAATCTAATGACATAATCGCTTAGTAAAGTAATTCCAAAAAATTACAAAAATGGTCATAGCTGGCAGCCCTTTCATGATTTTTTTACGACATTTGGTTTACATGAAGGTCCATTTACTGCAAGAACGTCATTTTGATTTCATGACTGGACCGGAAGTTATAGGGAAAAAAGCTTTATTTCGCTGAGCAACTTTGCAAGATTTAGGAGACACAAATCACCATAGCTGGCAACTCTACTCTAATTTTTCAACCAAATTTTCATTAAATGTTGTCTAGAGTGCGGTTCAAATATTGTGTTAATTTTTTGAAATTGTGATAGCTGAATCGAAAGTTATAGGCCAAAAAGCAGTTTTTTTCTTAGTGATTTTTCAAGATAGTACCACTACCACAGGGATGCCTGCATTTCAGAAACACTTCTATCACACTTGGTCCTAATCAATACCAACATGTCCTATTGATTTCAATGTGATCGAATTATCCGGTCGTCAGTTCTCGTGAACAGAAGTTTCGAGTGCTGAAAATAGAGGTAATTTGGTGATGGGCTGCCATTCTTGTGCAAATCGGAATTTTGAAAATTTTGATTTGACACGATGGACAAAGATTAAAATTTATCAATTATTTGAAGTTTTTGTTAAAGCTTAGTTAACATCAATACGCTCTGCAATTTTCACGATGATCCAATGTTTCTGTTAGAAGTTTGATTTGTCATAATTTGACAATAAATCCTTGCCTACTTTTAGGCACTGAGCACCCACACGCGGTTCAAAAATTCGACTTCTTTATCATAAACAAGCGTAAAATAGAATAGGCTTTCATTCCCAATACTTTTTCTTAAGAAAAATTTACACTGCTTGGAAATATAGGAGTACCTGAAAATTCACTAAAGGGTTAAGTATATTTAAATTCTAGCGAGTCACGGACCTATGCACTATATACATCTATGTGCTCCGAAAATTTCAGCTCAATCGGATCGGCCACTCTAGAGGATATCTCCCTTAATCATTTGGCTGAAATATATTCGAATTAATTTGTTGACATTTTCAAACCTGCTTACTACGTGGGTATAGTTTGGTAATTATTTATTCACATCTGTTCATGTTTCATCAATAGTTAAAAGGATTGTTTTGCAAAAAACCAATCGAACCAAAACTTTTAAACTGACAATCTTCTGCAAGTAAACATGCAGTAAAAGTTTTAAGTTTCAAAACCCCAGGTTATTTTAGCGTAATTATTTCTACTCGCACTCTCGCATCCTTAATCCAATTGTCACGACTTTCACTTTTGTCTCACGCGCCGACCACAATAACTATTCTGCTCGCTGTCAAAATAATAATCTTGATGAAATAGCAGGTGTTTTGTGATCATATTTCATTACATCGTCCGCTTCGAATCTCTCACAAACGACCGCCAAATCTCATTCAATACATAAATCAAATCCGTTTTGCGATGTTCATCATCGTCAAACTGTAGATTGTATTCGATTAGCATAATTCTACGATGGTTCTTTATTACGTTCGGTTACTCAATAAATTATCCAAATTACCTGCACATACAAAACAAAATAAAAAACCCGATTCCAAAACACGTTTCATGTCAGTTTCGAAAATTCATTCACATGACCAGCTCGAACCTGCCAAAGAAACTGCTCTTTTTCACCATTCAACCTCGGAAGAACTACACAAAAAAAAAACCAGGGGCGGTAACGTTTTTTGATGTCAGATCTACAATTTGTTAACATAGCTCCGGATCGTTTTTTGCTTCGACTAAAAATGTTGATGCATGCAAAGCTTAATCTCCGCGAATTATACTTAGTTTTTTCCTGACCTGTATCTATTGACTTTTCTATGCAGACGGGGAAAATGCTAATACCGAAAAAAGTTTAATTGAAGACGTAATCCCACTTAAGCCAAAATCAGTTTAGCTTTAGATTGGCGGCGGCACACTCGGCAAAAGCCCAGCCGGCGAGGTGAGCGAAATGAGGTGGAAGTGATAGGCCAATCAATAGATGAAACGAGATGATCGTTAGATGGGTTTTGATGCCAGACCTCATCGGCTATTGATTTTTCATTGATGTTGTACACACTAGCTAATGATGGGTGTTCGTTCGATGCTGACAGTCAATAAGCTATTTAGCTATTTGATGGAATAAATTTGATTCAATTTGGTTTTTTAAGCGATTACGAAATGAAAGGGAATGACCTTTAATAATATCGGCATTTTCACTTTGCACTCGTACTCTGAAATGTTGCAAACTCACGAAAATTTTTTGAAAAAAAAACCAAAATTTAAATTCAATGAACCGTTCTCAAGGTAAAAAGCAGTTCATTTTCCCTATAAATAAGCATATTTTGGTACCTATAAATTTTCTCAAGACAATTTCAAGTGCCATGCCGTCTTTGAACATTATGTTTATTATGGACATGCAGGAAACTATAATTTGATTTCCGCAGGATATTTTAGATACTTATCGTACATCTCTGATCTTGCTGACATAAATATTTCGTCAATACACTTAGCATGTCAAGATGGAAGGTCTGCCCAGTAAATTATACTAAGCATTTTGGTATAAAACAATTTCCATCCAGCCAATCGACTTTTGGTGCAAGTGTATAACGTATACTATTATAATATATTAACGACTCGATTGTACAAATAAAAACTATTAAAATCAACCAAAAGTTTCAGTATTCGATCAAACATTTTCGCGATTTTCACCGTTAAAATTTTGTAAATAAACAGAAAACTGCCCGATTGTATCTGCATTAATTCTTTCGTCAATCATAAAAAAATGTTAAGTAACCAAATTCAAAAAAATCAATTGGTATTCGATACACAAAGCATTCGAGAGCGTATGAGATGATCATAGCCAGGCGTCTTGGATGCGTGAAATTAAGCATTTTTTTTCAAGCAGCTTGTTAGTCATACTACTATTTTTCGTAAAGTAAAAATATTGGCGTAGAGCCAAATAATTGTATCGACGCATTAGATAGATTTAGACCTATGTTTGCCTGCGTCAAATTACCAGTAAATTTTAGCTGAAGAAGATATAGTATTTACATAGCAGCACGTGCTTAACGTAGTGGGACTCGAATTTTAAAACATTTTCGAAGATCATTTCATACGTAAATCTATGAGTTGACTGTTAACGCATCAAAAAGAAAATCACTTCAAATATTTTTTTACTGACTCTCGAAGAAAATTAATATTCGAATCACGATTACTATACATTTAGTAGTTCCAGTAATTTAGTAATATATTTAAAAATATTCATCTAACAAACTAGAAGCCTAATTACCAAAATTAATTAAAATAATGAAGATATGTACCAAAATGAAATGCAGAATAAGAATATAGATGCAATTTTAATTTTGAAATTAATGTGAGTAATAAATACAATAAAAGGTAAAAAAAAGGGTAAAACAAGATTAAGTAGGCGAAAAAAAGCACTTCAAAGTAAACGTTTGAAAATACCAACAGGCTGTGGCAGAGAACCAAGTTGAAGATAATTAGACATCAACTTCTGTATGTACAAAAGGTACATAAAACAGAATGGTTTATCTCATAAACCTGTCAAGATTTCGATCCGTAAAAAAAATGCGTGGAAGATGAAGCAAAATAGCTGTAAGGACTTTATGTGTGTTCACGCACCTCCAAGCACTCAGGCCAAAAGATCCATAGTAGTCATACACTCAACCTAGCTTTGTTTCCCAGATTATTTAACGATATCTAGGGTCAATGATACAGGAAAAGAGGCTATCACCTGAAACGCGCAAACGCTGGACATTGACAAAGGAAGTGCTCCACACAGTCAGCCTCTTCTAAGCGGCATTGACCGAGGTCATGCAGTGCAAAACTAATGCGGTGCATATGCTTTTCTAGGCAGCTGTGTCCAGTCAGAATGCCTGTCTTGACTATGCAAACTTTCCTGTTCTTGTTGAGTAGAAATCCCGTAGTGGCATGATTGGACTCTGAAAGGAAGACCTTAGTGTAACTGGACTCATCAGAAGAAATCCCTCTCTCTTTGTAAGCATCAACTACCCACTTCCAAAAAAGGCATGTGCAGATGCGGTCAGGACACTCAACGCGAGCTCAGGACCCTGTTGTGGAAGCGTCGAAACTTGTTTTGCAATGGCTTCAGGAATCTTATTTCCCTTAATATCATAGTGCCCGGCACCCAAAGCAGATGCCATCTATTAAGTGTGGCGACAGAGATCAATCAGGCCTTGCACTCTTGGGCGAATTTCGAAGTAGTCAGGGGTCTTCGTAGTAGATAGGGTCACAGTAGCCAGGGGTCTGCGCTGCTGGAGCGGCTTGACTTTCACTACAAATAGCGTTACGTTTTCCTTTCCAGTTTTCTTCAATTCCACAGCAGGCAGTTTCTGACTGTCATGTCTGCTTGAAAAACAAAAACGAAAGAGGCTAAGCTGTCACTAGATGAATGTAGATAGGCACCAGCTTCAGTGCTAACATCTGCGTTCATACTGTTCGTGAAGAAGATCTTGTAGTGTCCTCTCGTACCGATGTCTAGACAGACATTCAATTTACTTCTGCTAAAGAAGAAGGCCGAAGGCATCGAGAAAACGGGGGAAATTTCATGCATCGAACCTTGATAGAAAAGTGCCCCACGTCGTCATTTCCTACCCATATGCCACACTCTGAATTTGAGTGATGAGAGGAGGCAGATTGAGCCACACTCAGGCTAGTACTCATGACACTACAGATAACCAGGCGCATAGTCCTTTGCAGTGTGGCTAACTGCTTGCGAGCATACAATAGCTTCACAACAGTCCACCACACCTCAGGTGCGTACATCGCTTACTCACCGTTTGAGATCGCTCCGTCAACTCTGAAAACCAGAGAATGAAGAGCCAACTTGCATGACTTTCCCCGCTGGTATGCATGCTGCTCATCATTCAAGAGGTTGAACTTAAGCGCCCTAGTTTGTAATGTCTTTCAACTCCAAGCATTTCAGCATAAACAAAGTTAAGTTGATCAGCCTAAAGCTGCTCGAATTTGAATAGTCATCTCTCTTCAGTTAAGGTAACTAACATAACTTTTTTTCCTTGTTGGAAATCTTTAAAAAGATTCTTCATGGCTCCTGCCGGATTTTCACCGACTAAAACCACCTTTTTCTTCTCCCACATTCTGCACGGAACTACTTATACAGCATTATTTCGCGGGGGTGAATCAGCCCGTAGCTACTTCTAGACATCCTTGCTTCTTCCTTCTTCTTGTCTTATTTCGCGTCACGCAGTTAGTGGTGTATGTTTTTTTGTTCTGTTTTGGCAGCATCCCCCGCTGTTTAGGATTCTAGCATACAGTGTACAATATTTTCCGCTGATATCCTTGTGTTTACCGTTTCTAGGTTACTTATATATGCTCCAAAGGACGGACAACTGAAAATAGCGTGTTGCGCACCCTCAAGTAATTTTTACAGGCTAGACAGTCCGGTGAACTGTCGTATCCAAAACGGTATATGTAGTAACGATACTGGTCATGTCTCCTCAACAATGGGGCTAGGTCATAGCTCGTTTCATCGCGGGTCCTTAAATCCCATCGCACAACAGTGGGGGCTAATTTTTGCGTAATTTCTTTCAATCTCTCGCGTCCTTGTTGTCCATACTTCTCTTTTGTAGAGTCGAAGCGCTTCATCCGCAAGAACTTCAATGGGCAGGATACTGGCTATTACACACGTTGCCTCATAAGACGTTGTTTGAAAGGCGTAGCAGGTTTGAAGTGCAATCAGTTGATAGGCTGCTTGCATTTTTCGCCAATTCGATTTTAGTAAGCTTCTCGAAAGACTTTCGTCCAGCCCTTGCTGGCCAGGAAACAGCATGGATTCATCAAAGTTGATGTCCTCTATACCGACTTTGCCAAGGCCTTCGATTCTGTGAACCATGATATTCTTCCAGCAAAGCTAACTGGGTTTGGTCTCTCTGGTACCTTTTTTGTGCTCTTGTATCGTTACTGTTAACTCTTGCTCTTCAACACCTTTTTTCCTACCTCAGGAATTTCGCAAGGATCCATTCTTGGCCCTTGATTGTTCCTTATATTTATTAACGACCTTCCTTCCCTCTTTAACTCACCCTGCCTTTTGTACGCTGATGATCTTAATATTTTCAAAGTGATTGAATCCGCTAGTGACTGTATCATATTGCAGAGCGATTTGGATACTTTGGCTAACTGGTGCACTGCTAATTCCCTCACTTTGAATGTTGCGAAGTGTCATCAAATGTCTTTCACTCACAAAATATCTCCTTTGCTCTCCTCCTGCTGTGTCCTTGGCTCTCCTCTCAATTCTGTTTCTAATATCAAGGACCTTGGAGTGATTTTTGATTCCAAATTGAAGATCGACTTGCATATTCTTCACGTCACTGCTAAGGCTTCTCGTTTTTCCGGCTTCATCATCAGATCCTCTAAATGTTTTGTTAATCTTTCCACTTCTTTTTATCTGTATTTTTCCTTTGTCCGTAGTGTTCTTGAATATTGTTGCCAAATTTGATGTCCACATTACGGATACTTGATCGATGCGGTTGAATCCGTGCAACGCAGATCCACCCGCTCATTATTCTATAAGTACAGTATTCCGTATTGTGATTACAGTATGCGCCTCTCCATCCTTCAAATTCCTTCCCTTGAGTCACGTAGAATGTTCCTTGACGAGTGCCTCCTTTTTAAACTTTCTAAAGGGAGTATATTGGTTGACCCCAGCATTCAACTTTCAGTTAGAGAACCGGGCCGTCTTAAAAAAACATTATTTAACTTTAATGTTACATTTGCCCGTACCGACACCTATTTCTTTTCCCCCCTTTTGCGTTTGCCTCGTCAGCACAATAGCCTTAACCTTGGTCCTCTGCCTCAAACGTTATCTGTGTTTAAAAGTACTTTCTTATAATCGAAATATGTCCTAATTTGCTCAATTTGTTTGTTTTTGTTTTGGTCGATTAGCTTTTTTTTGTATTATTATTCCATTCTGAAGTTTATTAATTTTCTTGGTTTCCATGTTATTTTCTTTTTCTTACATATTTATATACTTGTATGTATTTTTAGTTTTTCTTCTTGTCTAATCTTTAATTGGATTTGTGCTGTGGATTTGGACAATAAATAAATAAATAAATGATTTATTTATAGCACTGGTGCCCACACTGGTGATGTGTATAGTAAAATAGAGCTCGCCACTCCTGAAACCAGAAGCCTTCGGCTTTGCTTCATGCCGCCAATAGTGGGTAGCATTCTACCGAGTACTGATCCACCAACTGATGCGTTCTTACCTGCTTTCTCCAGATGAGGTTTGAAACTCAGTTAGTTACGCTCAGGTATTTTGTAGTAGGCTAAGGGGTACTTATGCAGACACCAGCGTTTATTCGTACTACTGGTAGTTCCTTCGTTTTATGATTAGTAACGTTTCCGTCTTATGGTCAGCTAGTTAAAGGCCAGCACAACCAAGCCATAATTTAATCACCCAGACAGCTTCGCTTGCATAAATTTTAATTTGACAATTATACATGTTAAATAGCGGGCCACTCCATTATCGAACAGCGCGCTTACAATACGGCTCTACCCACAGCGCAGCAGTTTCTTTTATATTTGGCGTTGTTTCCTAAATCCGGCACCATTCTGTCAACATCCGCACTTGATCACCTTTATTCTGAAAATCAAATTGCTGGTCCGACAGTCCCTTTTTGATTTCGATTTCCCAGAGCGGTCACTCATATATGACCCGCTCGAAAACTTTCTCCATCGTATATACTATAACATATCGCCAAGGTGACAGAACATACATACCCTAAAGCTAGTCATGCCCAAAAATTTTTTCTCAAGTCTGCCTCCAGGTAGTGGATACCCTCCCTTTAGCAACACCGTACAGATGCCATGCAGGCTCGTTGATTTGAAATTTTCAAAGGGCATGATTGCATCGCTGACCTTTTCGCTGGTGACTTCAGATCTAGCTGTATACCTGCGTTTGCTACTGCTGCGGAGAGCAGAAAGTTTTATCAGAGTTGCAAATGCGTTTTGCGTTTCAGTCACCGAAGTGCTTGGAAGGTGAGTCCCAATTAAAATCTGTAGAGACTCCTTTTTGGATTTGGTAAAAGTACCATTCTGTTTTGGAAAATCCACCTTAGCTGAGTGATCCTTTTCTAAGACCTTGCAAAGACTCGACGTCTCTCACACACCTTCCAGTCTCTCACAGAACGATTTAAATGAGTCCTCACTAGATTCTTTTACGTTCTCAGCGAGCTCTGTATTCGATCAAGTCATCCTCAGTGTTACTCTTACAAGCTCCATTGAGAAGTTTCCTGGTGTTTTTCTAAGCTGCTGCAGTTTCCGGTCCCACCAGGGAAACTCTTGCCACATCTACTCTTACCGATCGATTAGGCCTCTTTGTAGCTACCAATTATGCCAATATTCACAGTGCACAGCTGGAGTTCTATTGACTCTGGACATTTTACTCTACCACCAGAACACGCTTTAGCCATAAGATGTCAACTGAACTTATTGTTAGCCCAATTAGTGTTCCTTACATTTCTCTCTCCGCCACTGATGTTGGATCCGTGGCAAAAGAAAACAATAAATAGCGGTGATTGGAGAGTGAAACCTCATCTGATAGATGCCGATCAGCTATTGATCTAACTATTCCAGATGAGCATAAAAAACAATAATCGTCCTCTTGTTTGGATTGACAAAAGTGGGAGGAATCCCAGTGTTTAAGATAATCAGCTTCGCAGAAGTTATAAAATCAAAAAGTCTGTCTCCTTTGGCGTTACATTTGTTGCTGCCCCAGCTGGTATGCCCACCAGATGCTCTAGCATACGTCTGCTACCATCGTAGCCCACCAGATGCTCTAGCATACGTCTGGCCAGGTCCTTCAACTCCTGTGTTGGCGGCGGGGGTAAAGAGTCAAAAGGAAAGCGAGGTGAGGCGACTTTCGTGTGTTTCAGCTTGCCATTTTCCTGGCACTGGACGACGACTACTGCAAGGTTTCGGCTTGAAAACTGTCTGAGCATTGTAACATCAAGAAAATTGCAAATCAGAACACAAGTCCTTGGCCATATTGATCTTTCAGCGTAAATTATCTTTGACTCCTTGATTGTCCGTAAATCTTGCTGCCTCGAACCCACGGCTCCAATACAAGTGCAGTGTAAGAGCCAAACTACCCGAGCGGAGCTATCGCCACATTTTAGGTTAATCACAATACAGCGCAGCGTTCCACAGGGGGAGGCGTGAATTCCGCAGTTGAATTTGGTGAATCACAATGCAGCGAAAATGTCGCTGTCAATGCAACCAAGGCACCAACCAAAATCATTTTTTTTTTCTTTTGTATTGCTAAATCCTGTTGTACGAGGATTAGGTTGGCTTATCACAATACACATCAGCCATCGATTGTCTATTCCACCAGACCATTCAACCTAATTCAAACAGAGCTAATTCAACATAGTGGTGATGCCAACCTATGGTAGGTATCACCGCTAGCGGTGCGGCAAAATTAGAAATTTGGCAAATTTGGCCGCTGCCGCAAATTCCGCCGCAGCCATTGTGCGCGTTACCAATGCCTCCTAGAAGTACGGGCCGTCAGGCTACGTAATTGTTCTCGCTGTGACGTCATGGCGGTAGGGAATTTGACATTTCCACGAGGCAGTGCCGACACACACCGAGATTTCACTTGCGGTTTTTTAGCTAAAATAATAATAAAACGTTAGTTTTTTGTGCGTGGATGCGTTGTAGTGTTAATATTTAGTTATAACTTGCATTTTGTGTCAATCAATTGTATCGAAAGTGAATCGACACAAAACACCACATAACCTAAGAACATCTGATCAGTGACGGCTCGTCAGGGGCGGCAGGGTCGGCCCGGCCGTACCAAAATAATTGACTAATAACACCCGAAAATATTGAAGATAAATTAATATTAAATGTTTAACTACTACTCATTTATTTCTTTCACTCATATCTTTAATTTCAGTGGTTCTTTAATTTACCATCAACCGCGTATACAAGCCCGTATTAAAATAGGAATTAGATCGAAATAGTAAAGTACAAACGGGTAAACAACCCATTGCGATTCGTTTGCTTTGAATTCAATCTTATTTCAATTCCGATTTGTGTACGCGCAACGAACAACTTACCCGGAAATCTTTCATACGACGCGACGGCCAGCCGACAGTCCTCAAAATCTACATTACATACAAGCATTCAATCATATGTACTCGTATATACGACTACAATGCATCACCCACCCAACGAAACGGCGGCCATATCATACCCAGCAAGTGCATGCGAGAATCAAGTGAAGCTACAGCCGAAATTGCGGCCCATAGTAAACTGGCAGAGTCTGGCTACAGTCTAAGTCACTCAAAGCTTCTCAGGCAGCTTCCCTTCTATACTTTATTTCAATACTAGCTATTTAGCTAGGTGTTTTGTATCAAATTTCGAACTGATCATACAGACCGGGTAAGCAAAAATGGTAAAAATTGCCAGCGGCCAGCCGCCAACTGGCGGAACTCTGCTTAAAAGCAGCAAGCATCATACATGCTCCGTTAAATTGCGCTGAAGTCAATGTTAGGACGCTTTATGTTACTGGAGAGATTAAGTTTCTGTACCATAGCATTGTGCGGGTAGAAAAAGGTCAAATGGAAGTTTCTTTATTCAAGAATGCCTTGTGTTTGGTAGATTGATAAGACGATGGTAGTGCATATTGGTAAAATAGAAAAAAAAAATGCTTTTTGAATGATTTTATGTCTTAATTAGGAAACTGTGGTTGTCGTATAGATTTGATTTGTCAGTGCGAAAACGGTTTTTCGAAAATGTTTTTCATTGAGGCAATTCATCTTTTTATAGACGAATTTATTCGTAAAGAATATAATTTAATGAAAAAATATGAGAAACTTAATCCAAAGGAAAACTTGATGAATTGGTACGTAGTATTTTATAATTAATGCTCGTGGCATACTCGTGAAGTCCGTAATAAACAATTTTTTAGTGTCCGCTATAATTTTGAAAACTAATCATCGATTTAGTTCGACAGGGAAAGATAATATAAAGTTGCAATCGTAAGTTTTTCAACTTTAAAATGCATAAAAGCTAGCATTAGGAAGAATGTGCGATTAGGTCTGTTTGCGTACTTCAGCAGTAACAGAATTTGGCAGCTGGCTTCATTTTGCTGCAAAATTTGGCTTGCAGCAAGAGTACAAAAACGACTTTCTGCGAATCTATTTTAATATATTAAAATTGATTCAAGTACGCGAACATACCTATTGTCATTAATAGCAATGCTACGAAAATCAATGAAAGATAAATTATAATTTTTGTGCTGAAAAGGTCGATGATTTCGCGGTAGTCAAAATAAAAGACTGAATATACAAAGTGGTATTGCTTTGAATATCCTTTTGGAAAAAAAAACTTTGATTTGATGCTTGCTCTTTGAAAAGTACTATAGGACTTTTGATTCCTAAGAGACTATTTATTTAGCTACCAAAAATTTCATCTTGCGGAATAGAACTTCGCTTTTGGCCGACCCAAATTTTTATGTTACGAGCCGTCACTGCATCTGATAAACATTTCGTGGCGAATTTTCCTAATTATACCGCGCGCACCGCATTAATTTGTGTTTTAGCTGTTCACTAGCACTTTTCCCCGGATCTCATTTTGTTTTCACTTTACTCACTTTAACACAACCCGTACAATTAACATTTTCCTGCGGACGTCCCATAAGACTATGTGTGTTTTTCGCGACATTTTGGCCTACTGCTCTGACGTCATCATTCTGCATTACGGCCCGTACTTCTAGGAGGCATTGGCGTTACCATACAAAAGAGTGCATTCTAATTTTTTGACAGCACTTCCCGCAGCCTACTGCGTTGGCCCCAGCGGAAACCGCTGTATTGTGATTAACCTATTTGTCCGCCGCGCTTTTGTACTTGAAAATAGAACTTATCGGATTGTATGAAGCAAACTACATAAGCGCGTTTTTAGCTGGGGGTTTAGATCATACAAAGCCATATGTTTCAAAAGTTTGGCAGAAAAACGCAGCGATTAGCTCCGTTCATGGAACTTGGCTCTAAAGTAAAGCTTGCAGTTTTGTCAAGTTTTCGCTCAAAAGATTGTACGAAACCTTTGCATGCTGCAAGTTGATCTGAACAAACCTTATTCCTTCAGTCATAGAAATGTGCGGAATGGATGTTTAAATTACCGACTGTCAACTGTCGATCATAAATGATTAGCAACCCAAGGCGATCAGCTACGCGAACTAGTTGCTTGATGCAATGTTTACATTAACCAAAAATCGAATTATTAGCAATTGTTTGATTCGTAAATTATTCTAGCGGTTTCTATGCGCTCTAGTTTTTCAATATAAGCGCATAAAGCTGAGTCAATTCTTAATAGGGTTTTTCTGATTCAGTAGATCTTTATTTTACTGACTGTTTATAGTTTTTATTGTCATGAAAGTAGTATGAAGATCATAGAACCAGGCAGAAAGATTTTTTTTTTCGAATCTCTTGACTAAATCAAGTAGAAACTGGAAATCAAAAATTTCAACTCGGAATTTATGACTCTGTGTATGAAAAACAGATACGTCGTGAAAAGATGATTTGGAAGTTAGCTTAAATAAAACACGTGTGCACTGTGTGTATTAAATCCTTTCAAATATACCTGAACTCTATTTTGATCCTCTCACAACAATACCATTAAAGATCTTCACTTCTAAAACCACCAAAACAAATATTCTTTTCGATTATAAATTTTTATCTCAAAGCCTTTGACAATAAATTCAACATCCAAACGCAACTATTTACGCTATTTCTACTGTTTTCATTTCCATAGTGATTTAATATCTTAAACACAAGACGTATTCAAATGCCGCAGTAAATTGGCGACAAATGGTATTAAATCTCACATGTCTCTTCAGTGGTTACTTGCAGGCAAACGAACTTTCTTCGGTTGTTTTGTTGCCACGATTCACATTTTCAAAATAAAGGTAGATATATGCCTCCGAAGAAAAATGGAAAAAGTAAATTATATCTGTGATGAAGAATACGCGTTATTGTCGAGAGATGCAAACAATTCTTAAATTGAACAAACAGCACATTAATGATGGCCCAAAGCCGCTTCTAAATACCTGAAAGTATGCGCACGTATGAAGCAACGAAACACACTGATCCCAAAAACGAGAGCTCGTTGAAATATTGGGTGAAGTGAAGATCAGAAGACTGCCTCGAAGTTGCTCTGCGAACGCTGTTGTTTTGGTAACAGTTTCTTTGTTGTCAGAATCTTGTTTGAACTGTTTTTTTTTTAAATAATTTGGTAAACCGTGTAAAGGATTTCTGGCTACAGACAATCTTAAAACAATTTGTTCTCGTGTTGTCTTTGCTTGATTTTAGCAAATTTATAACAGATTTTATTGAAAATGTTTAAAGATACAAAAATTAAATTTACCTCATATACAATTATCATTTTTGAAAAATACTCCCGCTCTTGCGAAGTAGTCATATTAGGCTCTGCAACCTCGTCCTTATAACTCCTTACAAAATAAATACGATAAATGTTCAACATACGAATAATCAACGAATAAGGTTAAAACCTCCGTTGAAAGATGCATCATTTCTCGCATTTTTATATGAATGCTGTTTACATGAAAGCTAAACCAAGGTAGCATTCTTTTTTAGCAATAGTGTTTGAATGGACAATCATAAAATATTATTTTGTGTTAAATTCTTCTATAATTCGTCTAGCACAACTGCATGAAACAGCCAGTGTGATTTGCAATTATATATGGAATGCTGTTGAGTTACCATTTACTTTCTTTTATTATTGAATACACCCTTTTAGAAACATCATTTCCGAGGAGGCGATAATTGAAAGTGTTTTACGCATAGCCGCCTTTAGGGATGGAGATACGTTAGTCGATTTTTATGGAAAAAGGTACATCCTGGACAAAATTATTGATAAAGGAGCACACAGAGACGAGGAGAGTCACTTTGCGAATATATTCGATATGCCATCAGGGCCACAGTTGGTGATACTGGCTAGATTAGTCAGTGAACAGAAAGCAAGGGCACATTACCTAGGTCAGCAAATGGCATAAGGAAATGAACAGCTATAATGGAAAATCACAGAAAACAGGAAACACGCAAACCCTTCACATAGTTCTTGTGGAGATGAAGCAGATAAATCATTGAGATATATTAAAAAATGAATCAATGTGTAAATGCGTTGATTGGATCCAGATAGCCCCCAGCACTGCAATCTTCTGGGTCTATTATGCCTCTTCAGTGCTCTGTATTTTAGGATATTCCAACTCCTTATGAACTTATATATGTCCATAGATAGGGCATTCTTAACGTCACAAATGAAGAGAAGAGCAGATCCAGCAGCTCTAATCTCTTGTGAAACAATGGTTTACACACTATCCTTTCTCTACAGTATCTAAGGCCTCGCTCCTTGTCTATTCTATGGAGGTAATTTTCGCAAGGAAAAGGCCTATTAAAGCTTTACATAATACTAGAGAGCGATCGCTCTTTTGTTTCAAAACTGAGATAATTTTTTGAGTTTTTCAAACCTTCCAGATTAAGCCAATAGCTTTCGATCTTTTTTTCGTGGCCGGGCCAGCCTTCGCAAAGCCCTAGACCAATGCAAGGCAATTTAGCTCCTTCTTTTGCTTTTCTATCAGCATCCTCACTTGCTTGGCACTCCTCATGGTCAGACTCTATAGGCGAGTTTATTTAATCACGGTTGATAGCATTGAAAACTGTTTGGCTAGCCGATCTTAATGCTAATTGTTTTATTGTTCTTGTGTATGCGTGATATTTAGTAAAACAGACAATTGTTCTTGGTAGATGATAGCTAGTTAGGTACGCGACGTGGCCGTAATTAAAGAAAATATATATACATATATATTTCGAGTAAAAGAACGAGACGCACAAATTTTTAGTATACAATATTTATTTCTAGCCAATAGATACGCTATCACTTAATGGTCTATTCGAAACTCGGGCGGGAGTCACCATCCAGATCTATTTAACTAATTATTTTACTGACGCGGCATGTGACCGTCCGCGTGTTTACTGCATTCCACATATTTCCTCATGTGTCATGTTTATTCGATTCGACATAGTTTCTCACGTCTAGCCAGACGGAGTTACTAAATGCGACAGTGTCTCTTTTTACCGTCTGCGATGCAACTGGATATGTAACTAGCTTCCTTAGTGAGGAGGAAGTGTATTTTGCACCTACGTCGTACTTGCTAAGCACCCGGGTCGCACTTGTTACGCATCTGGGTCCTACGAGAGTTTAGGGTACGATCCCTGTTCCCACTCTACATTCAATCTTCGAACCGTCCATAAACCACATTCGCGCCTCTTTTTGCAAGAGGTGGACCATTCTCTCGTTTGTTGCTTGTTGGTGTTGTGGTCTTGACCCTTTCCTCGAAGGTTGCCCTGGTCTTTATTTGATCGCTGAAGCTCAGCATTTTCATTATAATCCTATTGTCCTTCAGGATACTAAAATGGTCTTGAGGGAATTTTCAAGTGCGGTGATTCAAGGCTTAGAAGGGCTTCTATCGCTGCCGGTGGGGTTTAGTTAATTGCTCGTGCAATTAGTAGGCAGGCCATGTTTTGAACCTTGTTCAACCTTATGTCAGCATTTTTTGTGTGTTTGCTGATCCATATAAGATGATAGGTTTCACTATGTAGGCCCAGAGGTTCTTGATTGTTCTTGATTGTGCCCAAGCAGTTGCTTTGTCACCCAAAGTGGTTTAATGGCCTGCACTATCGTTTTGTTTAGATGCTGTCCCAAGTAAATTTCCTGTGCAGGTGGATTTCTAAATATTTTACCTCTTAATGTAGTTGCACCTCTGCATTACTAATTTTCAGGGCCTCTTTATGGGGTTTTTCTTTTTTTTTGGTGAATGGGACTATAATGATCTTTTGAGGATTTATGAATAAATCTTCTTGGTCCAATCATTGTGCTGTTTTATGTGCATTTTGCAGTCTGGATCTCAAAGTATCTAACTGTGAGTCTCTTTTTATTACTATGATATCATCCGCACATGCGAGAACGGTTAATTCCTTACTGTAGGAGGTCTCAAGAAAGTCTTCAACCAGTGGGGATCATAGCAGAAGACTATACATCTCTCTGAGGGTATTTTTTGGAGACTTTGTCCACCATTTCCTCTATTTTCATCATGATAGTGTGATGTGGAAGCAGGCTATGAAACCCCGCTGTAAGGCTATTCTGATAAACTTCCTAGTCCGCGCGCTTTGATTGCCTGCACTTTTCTAGTGCAAAGACTTTGCGTCAATGACCAGAGTGCGTGGCTCCAGTTATCATATTCTACTTTTTCTGTGTTTGAAGCCAACATTTCTTAAAACCAACGTGAGGTATAATACGTCTTTTCTGATAAGTGACAGGAACGCTCTTCGTTCGTTCGTTTTAGCTCACAGCTCGATTACTCATTGGAAGGAATTCTAAGAATGAATCATTCATCTCTAGCGTTGACCGCACTGCTCCTCCACGCTGTGTGATGTGCATTGGCATAACAGCCCATTACGAGTATCCTTTCTCTCTTCTTCAGTGCTCTATTAGACCTTGGATGCTATTACTTGGGGCTTGGAAAATAATATGAGGCAATTATCAAATGAAGACCTGTGCTTGGACCGCCACTGTATCTATGTTGGTGTAGTATGGAATTAGAAGAAACTTGCTATTTTTTGGATGTAGGCCATATATTCCACCTGCATTTATCCAAGGCTCTATCTATTAGCCGCAATTCATAGATGCCAGAAGCAGCACTTTCTGCTTACTTCTGCCGAGGCAGCTTTGCTATGATGTAGGTTTGTCTGTAGACATTTCAGTCTAAATCTTTTTATCTGGTTGGCAGCCATTAAGACTTGGTGTTACTTCGATATCGGTGTCATTGCCCTTCGTCTTGGTATTTTCAGGGTTAACTTGATGTTACTACCCGTTCAGTTATTTTGGAAACTGAGAGTTGGTCAACTGATATGACAACCGAGGTGCACTTGCCTCCATTCTCCTTGATTCTCTCCAGAACTTGACATTAAGATCCTTCTTGTGGCATTATATGATATTGTCTATTGCCGGGTCTGCTGAGTTGAGGAAGTAGCCAACTAAAGTCCCAGGTTTGGGAATAAAGAAGGAATGCGTTGACATATGACTTGAAATGTTTTTAATGGTAGGGATAGTATTGACTTTTCTTTTTGTCATACATTTTCAAGCATTTTTTTTTTTGCTTCCAGCAGAAGCTGTTTGGTGGATCTAAAAGAACTAATCTGCATAAGCTACAATTTGACGGGATTTATATAAAAGCGTACCCCTTGTATCGACATGCAGCTTTTTAATCACGTACTCAAGTGCCAAGTTGAACAACGTAGAAGGCAGCCCATCGCCTTGCTTTGGTTCTGACTTAGAGTCTGATAGCTGTTGATTTTGTAAATTTTGGTCAATACGATCATATGCTTGTTTAAACTCTACGAAAATTTGAAAGCCGTCGATGTGAAACTCCCAGCAATTTTCTAGCATTTGTTTCACTGAGCTGAGCTATATTTGAGCCGAATCACTTTTAATTTTCCACAACTACTAAATAGCGTGACTATGTTTTAACAAATATGTTTGCAAATTGCTATGTCTCTTAGCACTATAGAGTTTTGAATGATAGACAACTTCACGTGAAGAATAAAATTTTCATTTTAGCTGCTTCTATAGGTAAGCACTCCAAGCAATTTTTCAAAAATAACAATCTTTCAAATTTATCTTGACAGATCCAGGCACCTGAAAATTAATGTTAAATAAATGTTCGAAGAAAATGTAACGATTTCTTGTGAATCTAACTCCAGGTAGTGATTTCTATATGCAAAACAAGTTTTTCTTTTCTATAATCATACTATTTTTTAAAACATGCAATTTTTGCCTATTTATAAGTTCGAGATAACCTCTAGTGACCTCTTAATTTCAACTATCTTTTGCGTAGAGGTATCGAAAACTGCAAATTCAGTAGTCGCAATACTTTCGCTAGCAATATAACAATTTTAATGCTTAATTAAACCCAAAATACATTAAATCTGGCAATATTGAAGCGTCAGAGCATCACTCCACTGCATCATCAAATTGCTGTTAGTGATACAGATAACGCGATCAGCGAGAATTCAGTGATAACACATTTCGCGCTCACAAATGGACCGATCGGTGAGCAGTAACCGTTTAAAACGCTTGCATGTTATCTAACATTGTTAAGTCTACACACGCTGTGAAAAATTTTGGCGCCATATGCTATTATATTCATATACCCCCCGACCTGATAATAAATCGCAAGACTTGCTGTTGTTGCTTACAAATGCTTTTGACCGTGGAGAATGGCGATAGCGTTAGTGACAACAGTATACCTATATTTAAAAAATTGACATTATTAAAAAAACAATATCAAATATATGTACGTGAAGTATGAAAATAATCAATTTCTTTTAGATTTATAAACATATGAATCGTTGTTTCGATTGAAATCTTAATGTGAAATCTATATCGACCTTTGGCAGCACGAATTATTACTGCAGCTACTTCTATAAGTCATATGGACCAAGAAGTACATAATAGATATTCCTTTCGAGGCAAACTTTGTTGGAGCTTTTCACAGCCTTTAAATTTTTGCAATTAATATAACCTACTCATAAAATATGTATAAACATATTTAAACACGATTGATTTAGAGAAAAATGATAGATAAAAAACCTGGTCATATTTGAGTCAATTTACCTCACCGTAATCAGCAAACATACAAACTAGTTGGCCCAACCATCCAAAAATATTCCTGAACGGTACACACAATGTGCTAATAAATTCTCATCAGATCCTATTCACTCACGTATTCGTATGTATGATTTGCATTTACATTTATGTGTGCAACAAAATGTTAAGGAGGTGTTTAGATCACCACTCCTAATTTACAGACCTAGTGCCATTAGCATGTATACACATCAATAATTCATGCTAATGGTCGGTTGTAACGTTATAATTCAGATATTTATAGCGGACCACGACACCGGTAAAATTGCGTGAGAGTAAATTTCATAGAGCTTTTAGATATCATCCTATAAAAAAAGGTTTTTGAAAATAGTGTGAACGTGGTTTATTCAACTTTACGCCCATGTTATATTTAGGGAGTGCATCGCCATTTTCGCCGGCAATGTACACATGTATGTAGGTGTCCGCTAAACTTATTTTGCATAGCTCGTATTGAATGAAGATTTGAATTTTGATTTATTACGTAGGGCAGTGGGTGTATTCGCAAATAAATATACATTGTATCTACATAATGTTGGTGCATAGGAGTTGATCTTATTTCCGTTTTACGGTATTAGTAATCAAGTCAATGACTGGAAATAATACGGGTGCAAGACTGCCAAAGCAATAATTATTCTTTGGGGGCTGATTTTCCATAAAATTTTGATTCATTGAAATTTTGCTTTATCTTATCGATGTGTACGTATGAGCCATATGGCACAGATATAATTATTGAATGAAACTGGGAGTACATTGAGTACTATATGTAGTTAAATATTCTTTCGCGTGGCTGAAGACATACATGTACATATATTGCTGCAAGCTGTTAGATATTAAGATTGGATCATAGTACACGAATTTTCGAATATAATAATAATACATCGTCCACTACACCGTCCTAAAAAACTGTATTACCAGGAACTTCCCCCTTATAAATATAATTAAGCCAATCAGCCCGACGGTACCTGGAAAAATACTACTGGGGATTTACGACCAATATTTTGGCCAAAAGCTTTAAACTTAAGCCATTCGGCGCAATATTTTTAATTTGTCTTTCGTAAGCTCTCGTTGATATACCATAGTTATTTTTTATATAAAGAAGCAGACTTGATAAAAGCGTAATTTCTATTAGTCTTTATAATTAATATTTATAATTCCAGTAGGATTTTTATTCAAAATTCTTCAAAGATTAATTAGTGTCTTTGTATAGTGATCTATTTGAATATCTTTTAAAAATTGCTAACATAATTAAAAATAAAGCAATATTTGCATTAGATTCATTCATATCGAAAGTGAAACTAAGTTTTCTTTCAAACAATTTTGAATTTGCTTCCAGGATTTTTTTTACCATTGCAAAAATTGGAATTTTTTTTAAGTTATCGGTGTTTTAAAAAAATTTTCTATCTAGTTTTTCTTCTTTTTACGTCCGAAACACTGATCTCTCTTGTCAATATCCTTAGTTATTTGGAAAATTTTTCGGGAAAGAGGAACTAGTTTAAAGACATATTTTTCTATGAGGTGCTTTATTGGATCGTGCAGAGACCACCAAAATTCGTAACGAAATTTGAACACAACTTTCACAAGATTTCACGTTTATGTTGAACAAAATCTGTTCTAATAATCTTGAAAACTCCGTAGCCCGAATCGCTCTCCAAGGTGCTTTCCACACGAAAACAGACTCTGCCTTACGGACGGTAGTTCAAACTCATTGTTGGCAATCCAACTAGCCAAAAGCCACCACTAGTTACAATAGTATCTGCCAATCATCTGATCTGTCCACGACAGCCAATCAGGTTACCAAATCACGTTGTACATTTTTGTGAAAAGATTACATTCAAATAATTTTTGGTGGGAAATTATTTGAACGTAAATAAAGAAAATTGATTCTGGCAGAATAATTTGCTGTCGATTTTCATTCTAATCTGGAGTTTTAAAGAGCTGTAAAGGTGCAGCATGAGGAAAATTTTTATTGTACTGTAAAAACAATTCAGTAACTGTTATGTATTATGCAACAAGTAATATGGATTTTTATATTACATGAGAATGTGAAAATCTTCAAAATTTAAGTTATCCTTGTAACGTTTATCCTTGTAACAAATCCTGTCTTTGGAATCGGGAAGAGTGCTCCTATAATGTAGCAAATGCATATTGGCCAAGGCCAGGCCAACTGCTTGTGCTTTTCACGAAATGCCTTTGACTTGTGTTCAAAACCCACTCCGGATAGAAATCGCACAAGCGCTGGTGAGTCCTGTCAAAGTCGTTTGTCTGGACCGTCCACAAACTCGGGCTCGCCAGCTTTGGCCTGGACTCGATCAATATATATTTGCTAATTCAGAGTGTTGCTTAATGAGTGGTGCCAGTGCTCCCACTTTGAAATTTTCAGCTGTATCAAAAAGTGTATCAATATTGGCAAAAATGTATCAAAAGGTTCCTAAAAGTGTATTTGGGTCGAGTTACTGAAACTATAAATTATAATATAAAAAAACTTAGTTCAGAGCTACATACTATATTTCTTGAATAATATAGAGCCTAAAAACTATCACAAATTATTTCCGCTCTTTGTTTTCATTTGTATATCGCCGTTAATATTGAAGCCACACAAAATAAAACGTGGGTTCTTTGCGAATGTAAACATTTTTGAAATTTTTCACGAAATCAATACGGAGCGCTGATTATTTTTAAGAGAAGTCACTGTTTTAAATTTCAAAAAAAAATTATTCTTCGACTTAAAAAGGGTCATAGGATCATTCCACGGAAAATCGACCAACGGTCTTTGATCGCTATCGTAAGATTTCAATGAAATTCTCACTGTGAATATAAGTAGTTGAGTTATGTGCACCAATACATTTTTTTTTAAATATCTAATATTTGCGGTAATATGTCCAGATGAAGTTTTTGTGAAACGTTGGTTCGTGTCGCATTAAAAAAATTGTATAAAAGCTTCTACTTTACGTAGAGCCTTCAAGCATAGCTTGTTGGAAAAGGTAAGGTGTACATAGAAAAATAGTGTAAAAGACATCCTGGCCAAAAAGGATAAAAAGGATCATTACAGTGTCCTATATCCTTCAATATTTCAAAATGCACAACTTCGGTTTTCTTAGTTTTTTTATATATTGTTAACATTTATATAAGCTACAAATGTGCAAAATTTCAAAGTGGAGCTCGTAAAGGTACATTTGTGAGATTTTTCCAAATGTACGAAATACTATAACCGCCAAAGAAAATTTAAAGAAAGTGGTACCGACACAAGATGAAACTTACAATATACGTTTGATATGAAAAAGCTTGATGGTGGCTCTGCGTTTTTTCGGAAAATCAAGGTCTTATATTCCTTAGTTATGGGTAATTATTTTTAAGATTTTTATTTTTTAAAAGGGGCAGTACTTCGATTTTTTCTGTAACTAACAGACCTAACACTTTAATATAAATTGTTTGCAATAATTGAGAAAATTCATTTCTTAGCAAGTATAAAACAAAAATAAAGAAAGCAAATTCCTTTTCATGAATGAAAAATTAGCATTATTTTGGGTTTTCCCTACATCTAGAGTTTCTCGCACATATTATACTGTACATATATTTTTGATTGCTTCCATTTTTTTGTCTATTTTGCATATTTTTACAACGTAAAATTAGGGTTAATTGCAATGCCTGTAGTTTAAATTGATTCCAAGAAGTTTCTTTAAGGGTATAGATCGGAAGTAGTTTAAGCTAAGGAAAGTCGTGGGTTCATATACACAAATAATTTTGTAAAATGCACATTCTATGAAGAAAGCTAAAAAACTTTACTAGCGTACTGTACAAAAATATATTTAAAATAAAGCAGAAACAACACAGAAGAAACAAAAACAAATAATGAATTATCTATAGTAAATAATATCAAAGAAGAAAATTTAAAAACTAAAGAAAAGGAAACAAAGTGCTCACTTTTATCAGTTTTGTCGACGAATTGATCACATGCCAAAGTAGTGTCCGAATAACCTGACTCAACCCCATATATGATTTAAAAAAATTAGACGAGATCCACATTTCGCTGGTCTCATAAAATCATTCTACTGCAGCAATGCAAACAGCAGACTGCCTAAATACTTCAATTTAGCGGAAACATCAGGGACACACAACAATAAATTGTCTAACAAAGGGTTCGAATATAAGCTTGGCTAATTATGAGGACTTTTTATGTCTGATGATATGCTCTCTTCCGCAAACTGGTTGGTATTTTGGTAGCTGCCAGGAATGCCCTGGATCAGCCGTTATTCTAAATACATGTGAAAAAAAAATTTGATGAAAATTGCGTCCGTGGTATTAGCTATAAGCAATGGACTTATACAGATCGTTCTACGTTAGAAACTAGATTAGAATCCTCTGCAGGCTTTGAATAGCATTGCAAAACATTTTTTAAATCTATTTTCAAAACATAAAATTCTTTCGTACCATATTTTGTAAGTTTTACCTTGTTGCGGTAAAATTTTCTATAAATTTTCTTTAGCGGTTATAGTATTCCACTCCTTTGAAAATTTCTTACTACTGTACTTTTACGAGATCCATTTTGAAATTTTGCGCATTTGTAGTTTATATAACTGTTTACAATATATAACAAAAAAGTTAAGAAAATCGAAGGTGTGCATTTTGATATATTCAAGGATAAAGATAAAGAAGGATCTCTGTAATGATCCTTTTTATCCGTTTTGCCAGGATGTTTGTCACATTATTTTTCCTAGAATACCGACATCTTGTCCTTTCCAACAAGCTATATTTCAAGGCTCTACGTAAAGTAGAAGATTTTATACAATTTTTTTTATGCAACACGAACCGACGTTTCTGAAAAACTTTAAAAGGCCATATTTCGGCAAATATACCATAATTAAAAAAAATATTTCATTTTCGATAATTAGCTCACCAGCGTTTCTGGATAGGGAAATATTTCCAAATTCCAAGGAGGTGAGTTCAAAAATTATCTGAAAATTTGTCGATTTTCTATGGAATTACCATATAACTATCGAAATACTGATGACTTGATGAATATTATGAATAAAAGGATATGTTTTGGACAAGAATCTTTTGGGCAAGTATGTTTTGGACATTGTTTGGTTCCTTGCTTCCCAAAATTTATCTTACCTTATCTTTTTCAACTCTAATCAGTTCCTTCTTGCATTTCCATCCAAGTTTGAAACAGAAAAAACTCGTTTTCAAGTAAACTATTAGGTACAGCTATCTAAGTCAACACGAAGAAAGGCAGCAGATGACATTGATTCCCTAAATTGTTTTCAACCAAACTCGGTTAATCCAAAACACTTCAACATTCTCTTTCCCGTTATTATTTAAATGGCTTGAAAACTTCAAATCTTCAGGGTCATCACATCTTAGATACCTTTCGCAGTTTAGAGTGTAAAGTAGATTGAAGTTGGCAGTTTTTACTGCTAGAGAGAGGAGATTTGGTAGGCTCATGGCAGCAATATTAAAAAAGTTGAATTTATTTGCTGGATGACTAAATGTATCATAATTCAGAAGTTGCTGTATCATTGTATCAAAAATATAAGTTTCAAATAAAAATGTACCAAAATGATACAAATGTACTTTTGTTACATTTTCACCCTGAGTGGTGCTATTAAATTTGTTTCGTTATTCTACACTGTGTTACCTTGGCTCTAAGCTTCTGCCCAAAAATGTTAGTCTTTCTGATAAACCACCGTGAACATTCACAATACCTATCGCTCGAACTGGTGTATGTATATTTTCCTAGGAAACACGACGAGCTTCAGTTTGGTCATCTATCACTCAATTCCTAGCCTTTCGTAACTTATAATCTTAGTTCCTCATAAAAGATTTTCTTTCCTCAACTTATGTAAAAAATTATGTTTAGTTTATCTTTGTTATTGTTATTATTATTACTAGTGCTATATTCTCCCCTTTTGGAACCATTTCAACGTTCGGAAACAATTCATCGCTTGACATGATTTCAACCATATAAAAATTTATCGTAAAACGGCAGTTTGTTATCTACCATTTTACTCCTTCCAATTGTTCATGTGGATTTTAAGCTTCATACAATGTGATGATAAAATAAAAATATTTGTCACATATAATAAAATATTTGTTTGTAAATAAGGTGATGGGCACCTATAAAACGATTGAGATCTGCATCAGATAATGCTGCTCTCTGAGCTTTCCAAACATTTTACATTTAATTTTGCGTGCGGCTACACCCATGCGATTCCAATTTAACTTGAAATTTTATGAAATCAAAAATTGGTCATTAGTAACGTAGATAATTAAATTTTAGATACTTTTCGTCAATCCGAAATTTCTTTTAAATAAACGTGTTAACGTTGTTGAGATGATTATTTACTTTGATTAGAGAAAACCTAGAAGTAAACTGTAAATCAACATCAATTTCATGCACATGACACGGCACCATATCAAAAATGAATGTACATACATATGAGCATATGCATGCTCGTATCTATGAAAAACTACTTATCTTCTCATATTTACCATATTGATCAAACAACAGATTCGCCTAACGACTACATACATAGCAACACTTTGCTAACAGAGCAGCTTCAGATAAATCCAGAAGAGTTATCCGCCAGACCACGAGATTGACATATTTATTAGAAAAAGCTCGAATATTTACTCAGCCTGTTTAGTCTCGAGAAATGGTGAGAACGAAACAAAACTCGATCCAAGATGAAAACAATTCTCGTGAAAAAAGTTTCCGATTTCACATGCACTTTATCCGCATTCACGGTCCAAGTGGCGTGGCTGACATGTGTGTGATGCGCGGTGCGGTGAGGATGATTTAACGTGCTTCTTTACGCTGAATTTTCTTTTCCAACGAGTAAACAATTTGAATTTGAATGAAATATGAATATGAAAGCATTATGCTTGATAAGATATGATCCGATGACTTTAGCCGGAGTAGTTGGGCCCGCGTAGAAATTTTATATGATCCTTCTGAAAAGATAAACAGATTGTAAACGTGTATGCGCACGGATATTTATTTAGCATCTATGATGACTTAGAGATAGTAATCGTAATAGAAGAACAATTATGAAACAAACGTGTGATTTGTATCTAGTTGAATACCTTCGTCATCAGCACATGAGGTTAGTGACGCTGTAGCCTTATCTACATGGCGCGATGGGATTAGATGTGCATTCAAGCATCGCTATAGTTCGTGGAAATCAACTTGCAATAATGAACTATTTAGAAACATAGACACATGAGACGTAGGTGTAGATTTTGTAGTTCAATCTTGTTTCACAAAATTTGTTTATTGCAACTCATGAATTTAACAAAATAGCTTCAAAATAGTTAAGTAAAATAATGGTGCATAGAAGGAAAATAGATAATCTGTTGCGTGTATTCTCAGTTCGAATAATAAGATTAACTTCCAATTATCATAGTTTTTAGGGTTTATAGTTCTTCTTAGCTTCTGAGCTGAAATAGGAACAAAGTGGGCTTGGATTCTAATCATTGGGCACTTGTAAGAGTTGTATGTATATGAATTAAAACTTCTACCAATTTTCGTCATTCTAACCTTAAATGTATAGGAGCAGATAGAATTTGTTGAATGATAATGATGGCGTCAATTTCTAAATCCGCTTATAACATGCTTTTCTCTCTTCTATTCGAAATTAGTACTATGTTAAGAAAAAAAATTATAGCGCCCAGCGTGGGTTCATGCATGTGCAAATTAAGTAGCATAATAGAAATTATCAAAAATTGTTCACTTTTATCTCTTGTTTTTATATTTTACCATATTTTACACTTAATACCCAAGCAAATATTTTAAACTGCATTGTCTTCCTTTGCAGATTTGAGTAACAGTTCAGACGAAGAGGAGTTCATTCGCGAAGAGCTGGTCAGGCCACGAAAATATCATAATTTGTCACTACATACAATTGATTTGTTGTATGAATCAAAAAGAAATAATTCGATTTCAGGTAAGAAACATATATTTTATACAAATTTATTCAATCATTCTCTTTCATTTTCTATCGAAATTGTGTGGAATATTCCAATGGTAAGTACACTCAGAGTCAAAAGTGGGTGTACTCACGCAAACTGAACAATTTTTTGCTAGGTAGCTAGCTAGCTTAGATAAGTGAAATTTGAGTGTGCAGTATATGCTGTCAAATAATATATATTTTATTAAAAAATAAACAAAGGTAAAAAATTTATATAATTTATTCTCAACAATTCTTCAAAGCAAATCTAAACTGAGTGTATTAATTAACAAATATACAAATCAGTTTTTATTTATTTTACAAATAAAACTTACTTAATGTTTTGTTTGCTTTCATTTGGTTTTAAAAATTGGTTCTACCCTCCGTTCAGATTTCTTGCGGCTTGCGTCTATAAGGGCATCTTATAGATATTGCATCAAGTTAATATCCTTGTAGCGAATGTTTCTGTTCAAATGATTCCATAAGTAATCAATGGCGTTGAAGTTCGGTGATTGATGAGGGTTGTCCAACTGTTTTGGTTTAAGGTAAAGTAACCATTATCGCTTTAATTATAGAAATTTAAGCTATGAGGACTGGTTGCGAGATTGTTTTTTAAGATGTTTAAATAATAGTATTTGTACATTAAAGAATTAATAAAAACAAAGAGGGACTGCAATTTATGTTCGTAATGATGTGCCTTCTATCGCCTTTATCCAATTTACCTTTGCTAATGCACAGTTCTTTATCTCTGGAGTAGATTCAAACTTTCAAAGCGTATTATCTTCTTTTACTTTTTGTACCGTAGCCCTGACATGTCTGATGCAGATACTGTTCGTTCCTTCGATGCACTGTCTCCTGACATTGGCAAAATGCTTGAGACATTCCTTTCATCTGAAATGATACTCGCTGGTGATTTTAATGTGCATGACGTCCAGAGGCTGATACACTCTTCCACCTCAAGTCCGGCGAGAATGCACTTTGAGCTTTTTGTTAGAAATAGTACACATATAAAAACCTATGTTTTTAACTTCTCTGCAAAACAGGTTATGGGCCCAGGTCCGCTTAAAAGTTTCATTTTTCTTATTATTCAATTGTCGCGTTGGTTCGATTGTTATTTTTCGTGGTTTTTTGAAATCGAGATAATCGAGATTAGTTTTGTGCAATATGGCAAATTGAATTGCAAGTGTGCCGAAACTAAAACGGCGATGTAACTATCGTGAGTGGGCTTTTGTGACGAAGCACTATCTTTTGTTAGACGGCTTGCAAAATACTCTAACCGGTAATGAAACTTATAATGCAAAAAATGATCAGGCGAAATCAAAATTAGTGCTGGCGATAGATCCGTCTTTGTATGTGCATATTGTAAAAGCGATTGATGCCAAATAAATCTGGCACACATGTTGTCGACACAGCCCAAAAACTGTCGTCGACGGGCTTCAAAATTGACGACGAATGGGTGGGTTCTTTATTATTAGCTGGTTTGCTGACTCCCAGATTTACGCCAATGTCTTTCAAATTTGTTTTTAACCTCTCACCTAAAACATATTCTTATTCTGCACCACTTGGCAACTCTGACCACAATTTGATCTCGGCACAGCTTAGCATCTCTTCTCTGATTAACACTAGTCACTTTCACACCAAACGATTAGTCTGGCATTATGACAGCGCTGACTGAACTGCGTTTACCAATTACATCAAAGAGTTTGACAGGTCCGATTGCTTTGCAACAAAGAACGTTAAATATATAGCATCCAAAATAACCGACATCTTTTGGTGTGGAATGTTTTCTTTTATTCCGCATAGCTTCAAGAGTACAAAACCAACCATCACCTTATGTTTTAGTTACGAATGTCAAGAAGCCATTCGCATTAAGGAGGCGGCATTCTTAGCTTCCAAGCTATTTTCGTCTGAGGAGTTGAAAAAAAAATTGTACAAAACTGCTCTCAATACATGCAAATCCTCTACCAGAAGAGTTAAATTCCAGTTTGACCGAAATATTAAACAGAAGGTCCTTGCAAGCCAGAAAGAAAGTAAAGGTGTCTGGTCGCCTGTTAAAAGTACATTGCCACCTCTTCTTCATGGTGGTGACGTATTTGCTAAGTCACTGGCTAAACCTAGCCTCTTTGCTGAGATTTCCACTACAACCTCTTACTTGTCACCTTCATCGCTGAATTCTCCCAAGAGAGATATAGAAAATACACGCCAACCTTGATGATTCCAAATCTGCCGGACCTGATAGTATTTCGCCTCTCGTACTAAAGAACTGCACTTTCGCTTTAGCTAAACCTCTTCGCAAACTATTTGACCTGTCATATTTATTTATTTATTTAAATGCATACACGGATAAGAAAATCCACTATATAGAGAAAATTACGATAGTAGTTGTTAAACTAAGCTAAAGTAAATAGAACGTTAAAGTATGAGCTAGAGCTACATAATATAAACTAAATTTGAAATTACAACAACATGAATAACAAAGTGTAATGATACTAGAAAAAAAAAGAAAAAAAGAAAGAAAAGTGACAATATACTAGTAGAAATAACCAAGTTGAAAAGGATACGCAAATACCACAACGCTAGCTAGAAATGAGCAGTACCGCATTTTTTAATTCGAACAAATTTGTGTTGAAAAGATCTAAATGCTCCCATAATACATTGCCCAAGCGTTTCAACCTCTGATTGGTTTTATAAGTATGCAACATAAATAAAACGTTAGACCTCGTCATTCTCTGAGGAGCTCTAAATGGTAATTCCTGTAAGATGTTGGGAGCATCCAACTTATTTCTTAAGATTTTATATAAGAATATAGCCTCATGACAGGTTCTACGAACCTCAAGAGAGCTCATATTTAGCACTGACATGACATAAGCGTAATCAAAATCACAAACGTTTGTTCTGAGTTTGAAGCCAATGTACCGAAGGAATTTATTTTGGATTCTTTCTAGTGTCCTACAATGAGACTGGTAATAGGGGTTCCATACAATCGAAGAAAATTCCAATTTGCTACGAACTAAAGAAAAGTAAAGTGATTTTAAAGCGAATATATTATGAAAACGCTGGGAGTTAGGAATCAAAAAACCTAACATTCTACGTGCAGCAGCTATTTCATTGACATATTCGTTAAAGGATATATTAGCGTCAAATCTCACTCTGAGGTGATTAACGGAAAAATATGACTGAAGGGGCGTACCATTAATGGTACATATGAATTGGTAATCGATTATGTTACGTTTAAAAACAATATAATGGCACTTGTTTATATTCAATTCCAGACTTTTATTCAAGCAGTAATCATAAAAACTATTCAGATTGAACTTGAGGGTTAACATATCAGAACTAGATGAAATGCTTTTGAACATTTTACAGTCATCAGCAAATAATAGAAATTCAACATTGTTGAATACTAAACTTATATCATTTATGTATAATAAAAATAAGAGCGGACCCAGATGAGAACCTTGGGGAACTCCCGAGGATTGGAAAAATCTGTTTGAGTAATTATTGTCAATTTTCACTACAAGCGATCTATCTCTCACATAGTCACACAACCAATTAAACAATAGACCATGGAAACCAAAATTCAAAAGTTTCCTAAATAATAGCTCATGATTAATTTTGTCGAACGCTTTGGTAAAATCGGTGTATATCGAGTGCACCTGATGATAAGACGCAAAGAAGTTGAAAATATAGCTCTGATAAGTAACAAAATTTGTGTTGTCAGATTTCCCTATACAACAGCCATGTTGATTAGGCATGATTAAAGGTCTTAAAATCGAAGTTAACCGATCAGTGACAAGGTTAACCGATCAGTGACAAATAGGACGATAATTACAAACCTCAGATTTATCGCAGCCTTAAAAATTGGAATCACATAGCTACATTTCCATATTGAAGGAAAGACACCAGCTGACAGTGATCTGTTGAACAGATGTAAGAGAGGCAAAGCCAAACTGCTTGCTAATTTTTTCAAAAACGTTAGAGGTATGCCGTCAAGCCTGGCGCTTTTACTAACATCTAAAGCTAAAAGCTTTTTCATTAATAAATCAAGACCAATTGTATAATCGAAAAGAAGTCATGCAATTCTTTTCACTGGAACATTCCCTTCTGCATGAAAGCTTGCACACGTTCAAGCCATACTTAAAAAGGGGGATGCCTTAGATCCCTTTAACTATCGACCAATTGCAATCGTTTTGGTTCTCTCAAAGGTATTTGAACCACTTGTGAATTCAAAATTAATGAAATATCTTAAGTCGAACCATCTAATCAACGACAACCAGCATAGTTTCCGCTCTGGGTACTCCACTGGAGACTTTCTTTTTTTCTCACTGAGAAAATGATCCCTTCTTTCCATAACTGTGTTGAAGCAATTGTCATTTCTCTTGATATTTCGAGGGACTTTTACAGAGTCTAGCAGCCATCTCTACCAATTTAGCTTGGTGCGTTTGGTATTCATTCCGTCCTTGTCAAATGGATTGAAAGTGTTGTGCTGAATACGTCTAATGTCATCTTCCGCCCTCCTCCTGCTCGCCACACTATTTCTGTTGATGATATAGGTATTTCTGAATCATTTTCGCTAAACCTATTAAGTTTTAACATCTCCAGCAAAATTAGCTGGACCAGCCACATTTTCCAAATTGCGAAAAATGCCATGAAATGCTTAGATTTCCTTCAAAGAAGCAAGGAATACTTTACTCCATCAGTCATAGCGCTGTCTACCTAGATAAGGTAGCTGCTAAACCTACCTGCCTACCTACCTTGCTCTCTAGTTATATTTTCGGAGAGTTTTACCACACTTGATCGTAGCTTTTTTTGCTTCTTTAAAAATTTTACGTACTAGTCTTTTAGGTTGCCCTGATCTTTTTAAAATTTTCCACAACGCCAAAGGTTCTGTACACGTCCACAATCTTTTAAACTTGAATTCTGATGTCTTAAAGTAATTTCTGCACTTGTTGCAAACTTTGTCTTTATTTTCTTAACACTAATATTGTTTTTTTGTGTCCATTGACGTTTCGTTTAAACATTTCAACGCTAAAGCTAAATACTAAAGAAAAAAAACTGTCCTATTACAATGTGTACTCAACAAAAACTGCAAACAATCACATGCTTTACATTTTCAATGTAGTAGAGACTAACAAGCGTACACTCCTTTTTGACTCGGTTTTTCAGCGGTTGTTGAAAAGAAACAGGTTTTATTTTTGAACTTTATTTTAAATTTATATTTAGTTTGTCTTATTCGAAAGTGTATATTGCAAACCTTTATTTCACTTAATTCTATTTTTATTTTTTATTTACAATAAAATATTCAATTTGCGGATGTACACTCAATTTTGATTCTGAGAGTATATCATTGGCTGCAACATTATGGTTTAAGTATCGACTCTTGGTTTTATTTTTTGCTTGTGTTTGTGGAAAAGAATTGCATGATTTATATAATAAATTGTATGTACGTTTGAAATCTCCCGAAAAGATATAATTAACCTGTTTAGATTTAAATAATTCACTGTTTATTTAGTTTATTTGCTATAATTAAAGGATTAATCTAGTCAATTTCAATTACCACCGCGAGTATCTGAGAGGTAAAAAAAAATTAAAATCATATAATTTTAAATCGATTTTATCTATCCAGCTAATTTTAAGTTCTTAATGGAGCATTGTAAAATGCAATTTGACACCAAATACAAGCAAAAATTTTCCTTAGAGATGTTGCGTTAGCGTTCATTGCCAGTATTTATTACACAAAATTACTATCAGTTTTTTTTACATACAGCTCCTAATTTTTGTTTTTAAAGTCAATTCATTTACATGAAGCAGTGTTGCCAACTTTTTTCTAGCCGTTGTAGCTAGCTTTGAGGGAAAAAATAGCTAAAAATAGCCAAAATGTTCACTTTATAACTAAAAAGTGTTTTTAAATTCAACAATAAAAAACTCAAGGTTCTGGAAAACAGTTTTATTAAGCTAATGTGTATAATTGACATGGAAAAATATTGGATGTACATCGTATTATGAGTAGTTTATTAATTTAACAGCATAAAAGAGTATAAAAATCGTTGAAGAGCTTAAGTTCAACAGAATTCTATTCTAATTTGTTATTCATGATAGAAGCATCCTTTAAAACGGGCTGAAGAAATAGGAGATATAAAAGGTTTTTGATTGTTATACTCCTTGTAAATCATTTTTGCTAAATAGCATTCTTCTTATGTTTGGACTATGCTGAAGTGGAGTTTTAGCCATAGTTATTGGTTAATGATCCTTGATACTAATCCCGTTATTGACAACCACCTCGTTTACGAACTCCGTATCATCTTCAGAGGAATTTAGAGAACCAATTATAAATTTCTGCAGGTAAAAACTTTAAGGTTTGGGGAAGAAACGATCCTCACGCTGCAGAAACTGAAACCTGAACTGAATGACAAGCTCATCTTATTAATATTAAAAAAGGACTTTGACGACTTAAATTTTTAAATACACCGTTATTGACTCCGACCATAACACTTGCTTTGTCTGTCATATTTGTAATATTTAGGATGTAGTTTTCTAAGCACGTGTTTATGGCAGTAGCAATACTTTGAACAGCCCCCTTTTCTAGCTCTTTCAGATAAATTGTAATAAATTTTTGCTAAATATCACTAAAATGTCCATAGACTCGTCAATTAAAATACTGGATATACAGTTATCAAAATCTGCCTTTAAATCCGAAGTGAAGTATGGAAACAAACTGCCCCCAACTTAGAAAATATAGTCTTTATTATTCGCTGTGTTGAAAAACTCTACAAACTGAAAAAAAAACATAGCTAGTACAATTCTAACGTTTGATTTTACTACTGAGCACGATTTCTAATGTCTTCTAGAGTTTTGTGCGAACATTTTGTCTACGTTTTTTTCAACTTTATGTCTACGTCTGAATTTTTCGGTTCTTGTCTTCAAATTTAGGCAGATAATGTGTATTCTATATTAAACATATTTCGTTTGTCTTACCTATTTTTGTTTATTCCTAATGAGTTAAAACTCACGGTTTTTCTTCGCACCGAACAAAAGCAATAAAACTGTTCGTAAAAGATTATTATTGTTTTATGCTCAGAAAGACATAGTATATAGTAGTAGTACTATTGTACTACCCAAAGCATTGGCGATTAACTTAGAATTTGAGGAAATTATTTTTAAGCACTGAGTGTTTTAAATATTAATAAACTAGTGTAAGTTAATGCAATCAAAGAAAAAAATTAAATTATTTATAATCTATAAATTTGTAGCTAAATTTGTAGCCAATAGCTAAATGAAAAATTATGTAGCTAAACAGGTTCTTTTTGTAGCTAAATCTAGCTACAAAATAGCTAAATTGGCATCACTGACATGAACTATTAGTCGTATCAAGCCTGACAGTTTGCCAGTCTCTCGCGTGATTCACTGGCTAATATGTCTTGTATACAAAAACAATGTAAAAAAAAACCCGAAACCAAACAATAAAATAAATAGCACAAATCAAATTGTTTTCCAGACGATTTTCCACAAATCCAACGTATCACGGGAAACTATAGAAATCGATCAAGTCGTATTTGGGATCCGCATCCTGAGTATCTGATTGAAGCATTTGGACAACGTATGCATATAATCTTGTATCAAGATGCTGCATTCAACCATAATCAGTTGCAGGTAAGTTTCGAATCGCACGTATGGGCCAATATCTGCTTTGGCTTGCCGCAACCAGTTCTGCTTAAATATCAACTGGACGCACGCTGAGCAGTAATCGAACCAAACAATTTCATGATACATAAATAAATCAAATGTTTATGACTTTCCAAATATTTGTTTATTAATTATTACCTACGACTGGTTACGAGTGAGCTGTAAATCGACGATCACTATTGGTGTTCATGCCAACACTGCCATTAAAATGCCCACCTGGTTTTTTTTCGTATCTTCGCAAAGAGTGTAAATAGTCAGTCAGTCAGGGCTTGCGAGTATTATGCAAATCCGATACAGAATATTGCTTGAGTAAGCAAATTTGTTGTGGAAAGATGGGGGCACGAGGCCGAACTGACGACGCGCTGTCTCAACTGTTTAATGGACGAATTAATAAGCTTATGTGATTTTTAACCCAGCAATACTAGCTTTTCACTGAATTTACTAAGGCACATTCTAGTAAAATATTATGCTATTTAAATGCCAAAGTTATTGCAAAATTGTTCTTTGGTCAAGATAAGCATCCAATGGTTAAGAGATCACCTACCTAAAATGTAAATTTTTCTGGGACCACCACTCGCTGCCAACTACATTTTTTGTGTACACTCAATTAGTTGACATGAAAATAAACATCGAGAACAATAAAATTGACATGACTGTAAACACAAGCATATTTTGTTTTATTATTACACACAGTTAATTGTTGTTAGCTATCGACAGCAACTGTTCGCATTGTAGAATGATAACAACAATTCTCGGTGTCCTCAATTTTACGATTTGCGACATGACAGCATTCGACATTCGATTTAACAGCTCACTCGATACGATTCGTTGGTTACTACATACAACCGGAACATTTCCTTCCGTGTTTTGAGTTTCTTTTTTCGTTGCATTTATTTGGATCGAACGATAATGTTGCGGGTTTTTAGTAAGGTCACACTGTTGACACGCTTACGATTATTGATCACGTTACTGAACAGTTGAGTAATTTCCTTCTTCTCTGGTTACAGGTCACCCATGCCTGGTGGAATCGAACTGAGAACTACGAGGAAGATCATCGAGACCATGCCCAGCTGCAAGGATGTTTTTATAAGGGACATGTGATCGGCGATGACAAATCTGCCGTTTCGGTGTCCTTGTGCAATGGAATGGTAAGTGATCATGTTTTATGACATTGGAATAATTTTATAGGTTTTTGATTTTCACGTTAACTACAATCAAGCTCAAATCTGCTCGCATTTTATATGCAATTGACTGTAAGCGATATTATTTTCGCAAGACGTTTTCAAGAATTTTTTTCAATCACTAGGAAAGGAAACGAAATGTAAATTACAGTTAAATAAATAAACTGGCGTCAGAGCTTGTTAACATTTCCCCGATTTCTTCTTGAATGAACAATTAAAGAATATTTATTTATATGTTGGAGAAAAAACAGGATTTTTCGCTCTTAAATTTAACAATCTAAATCGTAATATCTATAGTAAGTAATCTAGTGTCTGTAGGTATAGTAATATCTTGTTAAAGAAAATCGATGCTAAATCAGTGAAGATGCCATCAAAAGCTGCATAAGCAGAAGTTGCAATTGATGATCGAATCATTGTAGTTTGTTATTGTTTAACCTTAGCTGCAGTGTATGACGCACTGTTGTTGTCTCAAATAAAATGTTCAATTTGCTAAACCCAAAACAGCAGCTACTAAAACGGGAATAAAAATTTGTCAAATGTGTCAAAAGCCCCAACCGAAAGAGAATGCGTTGCAGCCTCGCCAAAAAAAACTCTACAAATCAGCTGATAATTTAGCTCTTAGAAGATAGTTCGTTTCTAATTGTGCTGGTGTTTTACCGCGAGATTTAGTCTAATCACAACAATCCGCGCAAAGAAAAAAAAAACTCTAGAGCCCAAGAACCGCTAGAAACACTAAACTTCACTAAACACTAAAGAATCGTACAGGTTTTGAGTGCATATTCTGCCACACGAGCTGCTTATTACGGCCAAACTGTCTCAAACGCCACGTTTTACTATGGTCTCAAGAATACATTATAACTCATATGGTGGAAAGGTTTCAGATATCACCACTGGCATGAATTTCAAAGTTTATAAGAGCAAAACACTTGTTAATTATATTCGTTATCAGCTGCTTGTTTCACAAAATTTTGAAAGCAGCATTTCATATAACATCAATGAAGAAAATGCTCAGTACCTGCAGCACTGTAACTGAAGTTGGTGTTTGGGGCTGCGATCAAAAAATTTGCAGAACTTTTGGAATTGAAATATTGGTTATTTATTTTCATTATAAATGTTTCCGGCATGAATACTAACTGTAAGCATTCATTGATACAAAAATAGCACTACCGACTCGTGCCAGCAACCTTTTGCCAGTATCAAAGCCAAAAATATATCACATCTGCTTCACGTTGAAGTTAACCTACCCTGCGAATTTCGTTTCGATCCGATGACTGCATTTGAAGTTATAGGAGTATAAAGAAATGTAGGGTTACCAGCCGCAAAATTTTTCAAATAATCGAAAACTTTATATTTGCTGTTTACTGTCACTACGATATCATTACCATTTGAAAATTTTACGATAAAATCGCTTAATAAAGACATTGCAAATAAACATAGAACCAACAGTAGCTGGCAACCCTATCGTGGCTTTTCAACCAGATTCGGCCTGAATAATGTCTATAATAAGTTTGATTGATTGTATGAAATTCGTATTGATATCATTACTGCACTGGAAGTTATAGAGCGAATTTTCAAAACCAAAGACACAAAAATTACCATAGCTGGCAGCACCAATTGAATTTTTCAACCAAATTTTTATCAAACATGGCCTAGAGTAAGGTTCAGCTACTGTGTCAATTTCATGAAAATATATTAACTGAATCAGAATTCATAGGGCAAAAAACAGTTTTTTTTCTTTGTAAGTTTTCAAGATGGCACCACTGGCACAGTGTTCCCCACAATTCAAAATCGCTATCAGACTTGGTCCTACTTAAGTCCAATGTATTCTGTAAATTTCAACTGCATCTGATTATTGGCTTGTGAGTTTCCGTGAACATAAGTTTTTGATGCTAAAAATATAGATAAGTTCGGAAAGGGTTCCCGTTCTTGTCCGGCAAGAAATTTCCAAAGTTTTACTTTGACTGTGTAGACAAAGCATAAAATTTGTAAACAAGATGGTTTTCATTGCAAGAAACTGCCATTTTTTAGGAGATTCGATGGTTTGAATGTTTTCACTTTCAGTGTCTGCTGTAGCTACAGGGTTGCCAGGACGTTCATCAAAAACTTTGCAAATGTGCAACTTAACAACATTAATATGTCCTGTAAGTTTCATAATGATCTGATAATCTAATAAAAAGTTATCACAATTCAAAAAATTTCAAATTTTCCCATTCTCATTTTAGGCGCCTAGCGCACACATAGGGTTAAAAATTTCAAAAACATTACCATATTCACATTTAAAACACGTTCGGAATTCATTACATAAACATTAATTTTGCAAAAGTTATTTTTTTGACAGAAAAATAGGTATATTTAAAATATCACTAAAACGGCCGCCGGCACCAAAGGGTTAAAGGCGCGTTCCTGAGATTTTTTCACTCAAATTTTTTGATGATATATATATATATATATATATATATATATATATATATATATATATATATATATATATATATATATATATATATATATATATATATATATACATATATATATATATATATATATATATATATATATATATATATATATATATATATATATATATATATATATATATATATATATATATATATATATATATATATATATATATATATATATATATATATATATATATATAGATATATCAGCAAAATGATTAAGACAGATAATCTCTAGAGTGGCCTATCGGATTGAGCTGAAATTTTCGGAAGACATAGATGTATATAGTATGTAGGTCCATGACTTGTTAAAACTCAGATATCTTTAACCCTATTTTTCCAAGCAGTGTAATTTTTTGTTAAAAACAAGTATTGGGAATGAAAAGTTAATACGTTTCAAGCTTGTCTATGATAAAGAATTGGAAATTTTGAGCCGTGTGTGGGTGCTGAGTGCCTAAATGTAGGCAAGGATTTTTTTTCAAATTTTGATTTGTCATAACTTCTGACGAAAACATTAGATCATCGTAAAAATTGCAGAGCGTGTTAAAATTAACTAAGACTTAACACGTGTGGATTTTTAAAACAGTGCGAGTAACTCAGTAGCTGCGGCAGGTTCCTGAAAAAAAATCCTTCAAATCAACGACCCTCCTGAAAAATTTTTGCTTTTTGACAAAAACTTCAAATCATTGATAAATTGTAACTTTTGCCCGTCATATCAAATTGAAATTTTCAAAATTCCGGTTTGCACAAGAACGGAAACACATCACCAAATTACCTCTATTTTCATTTTTTATTAATATTAAATTAGTATAGAGTTGCCAGCTATGGTGATTTTTGTCTCCTAAATCTTGCAAATTTGCTCAGCAAAACAAAGCTTTTTTCCCTATAACTTCCGGTCCAGTCATGAAATCAAAACGAAGTTCATGCAGTAAATGGATCCTAATGAAAGCCAAATGTAGTAGGAATTTCGTAAGAAAATCATGAAAGGGCTGCCAGTTATGACCATTTTTGTAATTTTTTGGAATCTCTTTACGAAGCGATTATGCCATTAGATTTGCAAATGGGAATGATCCTGGAATGAAAATTAACAACAAATATTAAAGTTTTGAAAATTTGAAGAGTGTTGAGGGTGGAACCCTTAAATTCTATTCACCCGAATAACTTCCAGCACAGTGCTTCAATCGAAACGAAATTCACAGCGTGGGTTTAACTTAACCTGAAGTAGATTTGGTATAGACGAGTATTTTGCTTTGCTGCTAACACAGGGTAACCAGCATCTGACATTTTCGTAAATATTGCACCAACAGATGCTTCAAGTTACATTCTCAAATGTAAAGCATTTGCAATAGAAATAAGGAATCAATTTTTAAATTTTCCGAGTTTTGAAAATTTATCGGATGGCAGCCGTAAACAACGTTTAACCGCTGAAACTTTCGATGAAATCCTGCGATGCGAACAAAGTTCAAAGGATAAGTTAATTAAAGTATGAGCTGGGTATGGTAAACTTATTGCTGCTTTGTTGGAAAAGTGTTATCAGCACTGGTCATTTTCATCATATATGTTATAGTTGGGTTTTCTTGCTTTGGATAAGGAATGGTTGATGTGATACTACAAAAAAGTGTAAAACGTCTTTCCAAATTTGTTGGTCATTCAAAGACAATTTCTTCAAAATTCAGTTTTCTAGCGGTTCGGATGCGCTAGACTTTTTTTATTAATGCTGGTTGTGACAAAGTTTAACATCTCCGACATATATCCATCGAAATAATTTACTCATAAAGGTTATTGATTTGTGATCATTGTTCCCTTCTTGTCTATAAATCAGCATAGACAACGTATATCGTCTCTAAAGCTTATCAAAGCAGAGAATTTAGCTTTTTGAATAGTTTAAAATATAAGTTGTCAAAATTCTTTAGCATTAGTAAAGCAAGAAATAATGCTACATTTGAATAATTTACACATCAAGTTTGGACCCAATCAATATACCTCCACAAGTAGCATCCATGTTGCAGAATTAAAATCGAACATTTCACTTTAAAATTATCAAATTAAATATATCAAATTTCACTTTAAAATTATCAAATTTTAAAATTATCACGAAGGCTAACTTTGAACTTTAGTTACAACTCAGGTATAAAGGCTAGATCCTCCCTCTTTCACAAATGAATGAAGCGATTAATATTTCACCTCCAGTCTGTTAGGCCAGGATTTTGGGATTTGGCCCCACTGTGGTCCCGTGACTAAGGTAACGTCAAGAACTTCTCTCCGACTTTCAGCAAGGACGGTCGGTTCGTTGCCATCACTTGCGATGGACATGTTGTACGCCGAAATGGAATCAAAAAGTGTCCCACCTCGACTATTTGTGTTCTTCTTCGCGGAAGTTTTTGTTTCATTATTTCAATATTATATTCGCTTTTTAGTTGTTCCTTAGCTTTTTTAGCTAGAATTTCAGTATTTTCTATTGAATTCGATTTGATTAAAAAACCAACATTACGCAGAGGTTTAGCGAATTCAACTGGAGTTTTTAATAAGCGTGGTTTCATTTTTTCCTTGACCTCTCAAATTGTTTTTGTAGTGTCCTGGTCTTTTTTGGGCTTAGTTATTACTATTCTGTTGAATGTATCTTTTTTTTTTGTTCTGACATTTTCACAACATTTGCGTTAGATATTTTTGGTTCGTTCCTTATATTTTCTAGTTTTTTTTCTATTTTTTTGCTAGCCGGTGGGTTGAATCAATTTGCAGCATTATTCTGCCGTCACGACTTTTTTTCGAGCAACATCGCATTTATTACATAATCACTTTATTTTGTCGCCTTGTTTTATAATATTGTTGTATTCTAGCGTAGTAATATTAATACAAGTAACGTGAAACCAAGTATCGCTGCAAAAACCTTCATATGCAATGCTTTGGTGGTTGTCTTCTACCAACTTTCGGCATTTTCCACATTTAGTGCCGTCACTCATGATGAGTGTTAGAGTCAGCTCCTCAAATAAATTGTGAAGTGGAAAATAACTCAAATCATTTTTTTATGTATTCACGACAGCTCATTGTACGAGTAGATTAGTAAATTTAATTCGAAATACATTTTTCCATCACTTCTTCAACTTAGGAACAAGAGCTGAAGTCATAAAATTATATGTTTTCAACAACTTAAAGAGTTTCTAGAAATTGGTAAATAGTTTTAAATCATCAAACGCATCAATTTCTGCAAAGGTATTATTTAAAAGGAACAACCCTTTTTTATTATAAGCAATTACAAACATACCTTAAATGTTTTAAATCACGTAGCAATTCAACTCTCTACTTCGTTACAATATTTTAACAAAATACATTCTGTTATATTTTTTTTTTCAATTTTTTTGACATTTTTCTCTTAAGACTACTTTGTTTTTATAATTCATAATTGGCTAAAGTAGGGTAATGAAAAGTGGAATGTAGTGTGATGAGTAGTGAAATGTAAATGAGATAAGTGTATGTGTTTGTGTATCCACAAACTCAATTACCGAGTCTGCAAAAAATATAATAAATTATCGATTTGAAAACTTATCTAAAGATTGTTTTAATTATTCCCGACATTGATCGATAACAACTAATTTATTAGCTATAAATACGTAGTGAAAATTAATTTGAATCGATTTGTTTAACCCCAAATTCTCTTATGTCAAATATTGATGAAAATTAAGTTATGTTTACACAGTAACAAATAGTAGTTCCAAGGTAATTGCTTAAAAAAATTTACAGCCAGAAAAATCTGTAAACCATCTCTAAATTTGCGCTAACATTCGCTAAATTACGAGAGAAAAAGTCTATCTCCATGCTGAAATGAAAATCAACCGGCAAGCCGAAACAATCCACTCTTCGACAATTCCTCATACAAAAACATATAAAATGTTCAATATTTCAGTTTTTAAAATTCCGATAAGAAATTCTAAACGCACATAATATAAATTCCGAAACGAATGGAAAATTTAATTAGTTTTGCTGCTTAGGAAAGCAATAAATTACAGAAATTCATTTTTACTCAGTTTTTCCTGTGCCTGTGTTCACATGCAGATTGCGGTTTCACTGAGCTTAATGTACGGCTGTTATAATATGTTTTCAATTGTTTATTTGTGGAATGATCGCTCGTAGCTAATTTCTTTGCTGGATGCTTTGGTAATTGATCTGCGGAATATTCGCCGACCTCTAGGAAGCCATGCTTGATTCGATACGTAAATCATGCTGAATCGATTCAAAACGATGACTTTCCTTGAGAATTGTGATTCGGCTCTAGAATGGAATTGAAACATTCGATAGTAATCAATCAAGTTTAATTGTGGTATAAAAAGTAAAAGATATTTTTACATTGATATCATCTCCTGGGGGAGAAATAATCTTTTTGAATAAGCGCTATGAAACCAATTGGATAGTCCCGTTTTTTCCATTCAAGCCGAAAATGCGAATTAGGTGTAGTTTTGATCATATGCAGGCTCACTCTCTGTATAGCGTCGAGTATTGTCTGCAATTGCTCTGTACGTATACTGTTCTAGCTCAAAAGCTGTGGCACTACAAGGAGAGATGGGCAAAATGGCTCATGGCTAATGATGTGTCGCTCAGGAGCGAGTCAATCAAAAAGAGCAACTCTTTTGAAGGAGCTGTGTGAGTCAGCTCTTCAGAAAAAAAGAGCAACTCTTTTGAAAAAGCTATGTAAGCCATCATTTAGAATAGCTCCGCACACTTCATACCTTCACTTTAGTGGCAATAGCGATATTGCGGAGCCACTCAAGCAACCACCCGACCAAATAGAGCTTATGCATATACACACGGCAATACTTCATTAGACTACCTTGTGTAGAGTTGAAGCGAAATCTAGGCTGTTCTAACGTCGGAACAGGAACATATGTATACGACTATCGTATTGCACAGTGAAAAGACTCAGCTCCGTTGAATCAAGAATGAATGAAAGTACGGAGCCAGCACTGAGCGAATGAAGCATGAATGAAAGCAATGAGCCAGTGCGAATAGAATGTGAATGAAGAACTGTGCGAATGATGGATACTGATCGTGTGCGGTTATTGATGGCGACATTTTGTGAGCACACATTATGCGTTTACGTGTATATATATTTTGCTCTGGCTCACGAGTATTTTAATAGCCAAATATTGACTATTAGGCGGTACATTTCATAGGTAGATTTTAGAGATGAAGCGTATACACTGGAACAGGTATCGAGAATTTTCGTTCTTCAAAAAGTTTTTAGGGCAAAAGTAGCTGAAATCGGACAAAATCGGCCAATTTGGGGTTAAGGGGGTTTGGGACATTGCTGCCTATTGCTGCATACAAAAATTTCGGTTTTGTAGGGGAGTAAGGGGTTTTTGGCCATAGTTTGGCAAAAACTGCCTTTACGACGCTTTCGATGATTGGAAGTGGTCATGAAGAACAATTGTGATATTTTAAGGGCGAAAAAAAACTTTTGATATGGATATTGGGCAAAAACGTCCATATTTTCCAAAAAATATTTTTTGTTTAGCACGAATTCGGGATCCTCTCTGAGTCGTTTTGGGCGAAATTTCCATACAAGTCTGGGAAAAACGGCCTAGTTTCGAAGATACGGCAAAATGAGATCTGACGGAAAACCGTCCGGAAAAACTTAAAGTAGCACTAAAAGTGCTAACAAGGAAAAGGTTGAGATGCTTTTTGGTTCGCCAGTTGGCTTCTCTGGCTGTGCTGAGGCCTTCCTCGTGACTGCAGGTCGCCACGAAGGTGTCTTCAATCGTACCGGGGGTGTAAAATTTACGAGACCGCGGGAGGTAAGATATGACAGTCACTACTGACGGTTGGACTTCGATTAATAACCAAAGTTTTATGGCAGTGACAGTTCATTATGTGGATATAAATTGTGAACTGAAATCACATCTCTTGGACTGTTTTGAGTTCAATGACCGACATACACCTTATAATTTGTCTTCTGAACTGAAAAAAAGTACTTCAGCAATGGGGTATTTTAGAAAAAGTAGCACTACTTGTGACAGATCATGCGCACAATATAGTCGCCGCTGTTCGCTCATGCGATTGGGAACATATTTCATGTTTTGCTCACACACTCAATCTCATAGTTCAGAAGGCACTTTTGCAGCCAGAGGTCACTCTTTAGAAAATACGATCAATTACTTATTCTTACTTATTTACTTCAAAAGAAACTCACACGCAGCGGCAAAATTACAACAAACACAGAGGCAAATGGAATGCGTAGAGCTTAAATTAAAGCTTGATGTTGTTACCAGGTGGAGCGGTTTAAAAGACTAGCATTTCAAAATGAATCCACGTACAAACTTGCTTGCATACATCTAATTTCGGTACCTACAGCACAAGGAAAGCAAAATTTGCCATGGCGAATATTTGATGACAAAGTCAACAATGTAAGAAGCCGGCAAAGCTGTGTAGCTGCAGGCATTAATGAAATGGATAAGTATTTACAACATGTAAATATACCCAGAACTGCTGACCCTCTCAAATGGTGGAAGGAAAAGAAAGATTTATATCCGAGAATTTGAAGATAGTGAAGCAACGATTGGGTAAAGTGGCCACATCAGTCTCCTGTGAACGAGTTCTTTAAAAAGTGGGTATGTGCTCACTGAAAAGTGGTCTTATTTATCGCCAAAACGAATAACATAAGTGCTATTTTTACACAATAATTAATAATATGAAAAGATTTTCAGATATGATTATTGTTAATCCATTGATTTATAACTATAGGTTTATTTTTAAATTTATATTATATGCTATATTATATTTTTAAAGTAATGTTATGTTATATTAGATTCAAGCTTATTATTGTTATTATTTAAACAGCAAAAAACAGTAATTTACTTTATACTTTTGCAACCATAAAAAGTTGCTTGAAGTGGCTCTTTTGAGTGGCTCTTACGGACCAACTCTTTAAAGTAAGTGAGTTTTACGGAGCTGGCTCACTTCAAAGAGCCATTTTGCCCATCACTACTCATGGTTCACCTCTGATCCCTCTTTTTACAGTTTTGCGCCATACTCTTAGTACACTGTTCGCTGCACATTTCATTAAGTTTATTCAAACGAAAGCTTTCGCTCGCAGTCTATGCTGTGCTTTTTTCAGGAGCTGCATTGTAAAAAAGAACAATCAGTGGTGAGCTATTTTGCCCATCTCTAAGTACAAGAAAATTGTTGAGAAATGAATATTTATTAATTGCGTTCGTTTTTGGTATCGGTTAGAAAGATCAGGAGCGTTTATTTTACTTAAGAAATATTTTAGCGGGAGTATTCATTTCAAATGCAAGACCTCTTGGATTTACAAATTTCGAAAAACTCAAATAATTTAGTGTTATTTAATGGAAAATACATACCCATATGTCATTTAAAGCATTCTTGACATCTCCTAATTTCCTATTTGAAAACAATTTTATACTACCTAAATGTTGTATTTGTGGCGACAATTTAGCGAGAGTGTTTAGCATATGGTATGCCATTAATGACATTGCCACTATATTACACCTACATTCTAACAGCATACATAAGTCCCACACACACTACTCCGTGTCTAAATACAAATGCTGTGAGGATCATTTCAACAAGGTGAGGATCATTTCATTAAGTCTATTATCTTATTCTCTCAGTTATTAAAATTTAAATATTGTTTTTCATACTATATTTATCGCATAAATTAAATGCAAATGACAATATATATTTTAATGTTAAACTTAAGCAGAATTTCATACTATTCTCATTTTCGAGGCCACACCCTGTTAGAACAGCCGATACAAAACTCGAAATTCAATTAAATTTTCATGAAAGATAAATCAAAAACCCAAAACCCACCCCTCGCTAGAAAATCGGTTGAATGTTTTTTCTCTCGTCTCAAAAATCGAATCACTTTTGCAGGCGATGAAAAGATTCCCAGTGCCTGGTAAAATCTTTCAATCAAAACAGATGTAAATAAATTTCAAAAATTAGATTTCCCAAAAGCAAACAGACGGAACGATGGGAGAAAATGTAAAAACAAATATTCGATTTTGATCGGGTATATTGTAACAGAATATATAGAATCGGAAGCATAGTCAAGAGAATCTGAGAAAAGCGAAACGAAATTCAATTCAAGTGAAAGAGATGAATTTCTACAAAAAGTGATGGTCTAATTGATGCCAGCAGTACTCTATCAAACTGATGATGGGTATTGGATTTCAACTAATTGAATCCGCAACTGATCAATTGTTCCAGGCCTTGAAATTCGGTTGAATTTATGCTGGTTTTCGCTTTTTTTCTGTTCTCGGAAAAGATGTTTGATGTGCATACTTAAGAACTGTTCGCACAACTTGATTTCATGAGAAATTCTGTTTGATAGAAGATTGTGTGGCTGCTTAAAGATTTTAGCCGATGCTACGACACTTTTTGAAGATGGTGTCATGGTAGCAGTAGGAAGCAATTAAAAATTCAAGGTCATTAAAGCTCATGTCATAAAACATTTGGTAGATTTTGAATATGTGTCCTACCATATCATATAAACATCGATCAAAAATCAGTGAAGCATTGAAAATATGAAGATCTTTCTTTTGTCGCAAACTGAGAAATTACAGACATTATTTACATTAAAACTATTTGAAACAATGACGATGATAGAAGTAGGCTATGCCGGCTAGTCCGATGCTCGCTGAGTGGTAAAGTGATATTCTATCTTAAAATATTAATTCATCCTTTTTTTTATTAATTATATTAAGCACATTATTAATTAACCCCTTGGTCTATTCGCTATCTCTCGATTGCTCTGGCTTTAGTCAGCAATAAGTCTATAACCGGAATAACGATTAGTTCCAAAAAGTGTGATAGCAATGAAAAATCGAGCATCACTTAAGTAAAAGAATATCGAGGACAGTTGAGCCACGAGTCTGATTGTTTTTCTCGAATGACATATCACGAGCTAAGCTCGCCTTGTTTATATTTGGCCCGAAAGCTGTTACACGAGGCAGGCAGACTCGTGCTTATTGTTTATGGGCCCAATTTCTTACCACGAGTCTCACTTGTGGTTGTATGTCAAATGGTTAAGTATATAGTAAAAAGTATGTCTTCTTGCGTATACGCACTTGACAAAAGACAACCTGGATATCTTACAACTCGCTCTTTTTCAATTCATACAGTGTCCTGTCTCAGAAAATGCTCTGCAAAACGATTTCTGAACTCTCGTTTTTAACTTTTACTAACAAAATTTTCGTGGCTTAAAGCGTTTCTGTCATCTGACCAAAATATTAGCCTTAAAGAAACTTTGATATTTACAATGATGAGATCTTCCTTCTTCACGCTGTTCTTCGCCGCGGTCGATATCGTACTGTGTCAATAAAAAATAACGGTGTTGATGTTTAATCGCTATCCAAAAGTCTGTCTGGTGTAGCGGCTACCAGCAGGTGGTTACAGCGGCTTTAGTCTAGCGACCACCGACGGTTGTCACGGCGGCGTCAGAATATAACCTGGTGACGAGAGATAGAATTAGGTATTGGTTTTGGATGCCCATTAATATACGTACTAGATGTGTTTTAATATTTCTCTTTGTATTGCGAACTCTCTCGTGTCCTTCTATGTATGTAGGATTTGCAGCCCCTACATATTGGTGACCCCGACTTGATCGGCCCGAAGCCATCCCTCTTCAGTGCATTGATGCAGACACCGTGAGCGCAGCATTTTACAGAAGATGGAAGTCATCACTACAGAACAAGGCAGTCAATTTGAATCGCAGATCTTTGATGCATTGACAAAGCTAATTAGATGCAGAAGAGCAAGGACCAGCGCATAACATCCACAAACAAATGGGATCCTGGAGCGTTGGCATAGAAGTTTAAAGACAGCGATTACATGCCAAGGAAAAAATAAGTGGACCGAAGTCCTCGATACCGTCTTGTTTGGTCTCCGCACGGCTGTGAAAGAAGATTTAGGATGCTGGTCCGCGGAGTTTGGGACAACACTGCGTATATCGGGTGAATTTATATCTACCGATCTCGATTCAGCAAATCCACGCATATTTGTTGAAAAATTCAGGAAGCAAATGCAACGCCTGCAGCCGAAGCCAACATCACATCATAGAAGAGGAAGAGTTTCCGTGCATAAAGAACTCCAATCATGCACACACGTCTTTCTCAGAGTTGACGCGACGAAAAAGCCCTTGGAAGCGCCGTACCGCGAAACTTATCGCGTATTGAACAGAATCAACGACCGTCTCTTCATAATTCAATTTTGTGAATCCAATGATAGCCAACAATCAACATCTGACATACGAGTGTATGGACCTAGCAAATGTCAGCGTAAACAATTCACAACACTGAAGGCGGAGTAGTGTAATAAAGTATGTTTTGAGTGTGAATTCCTTCGTGTCCTTCTTTGTATTGCGAGCTCTCTCGTGTCCTTCTATATATGCAGGATTGGCAATCCCTACACTGACTCAGAGCGTGCTGCGCACTCGCGGAAACATATCTATTAAGATTACCTCCGCTACCAACAGCATAGCACGGGATCTTCGGACTCTGTTCGGTAGAAATCGGCGATACACAGGGCACCTCTACTCTAGACGCTGGCAATTTGCGCTCTAAACTTCTTCGTTTGAAGTGCGTCTGCTCAAATTTCTGCCCCGTAAAGCAAGATGGAGTTAGTTGTCGCCATCAGTAGTCTCTCTCATTTCACCGGTACCACTGAAATTAGCCATCAGCCTGCTCAGTGAGCCAACGGCTCTTAGAGCTTTATCACATACCTTACAGATGTAGTTCCAGTATATCACCTCAGTCACTCCCAGATACCTTACCGACTTATTGGTCTGGACCTCTGCACAGCCCACTGTCAGCGGGATGATAGTAAGTATCCTCCGTTTTTTCAGCATGACGATCTCTTTCTTTGACAGCGCCAGTTGTCGATTATGTAGGCCAGTCATCCACTATTTCACTCTTCTCATGGCCTGATTAAGTCTAAATTGGGCGAACTCAGCAGTTCTAAAAGTGATTACTACTGCCACTTCATCAGCGTAACACAGAAGAAACACATCCGCTGGCATTTCCAGGCGCAGCAGCCCATCCGAAACGATATTTTAGAGGTCAGGTTTGAGAATAGACCCCTGTGCTGCCTCTCAAGTGAAAGACCTCCTGTGAACAACAACCATCGGTCTCTAAGATAGTCCCGCAATATGACCAATAAGTAGCCTGGAATACAGAAGCTAAGCTCGATGGCCCAAAGCACATCTGTCCACCTCACCGAATTGAAGACATTTTGGACATCTAGCGTCACCAGCATAGCGATCGGTCGGGTGCTGTGGCATACCTCCTTCGCTCTTGCTCAAATCACTGCTGAGATAACATCAACAGCTAAATGCCTCTTTTAAAAGCCATTCTGCCTGTCAGATAGATAACAGGCTGATCTAATTGCCGTGGCTTAAGCGAATCTCTCTGGTTTGAGAACTAGGTAAGAAAAACTGATTTGAGAACTTGAGAATTACTGGAAATAGCCGCACCGAGCTTGAAAGTATTACTAGGAATCAAGTTGAATTAGCCAGTATACAGCTCACTGTAGTTTAGCTTGCAAAGATAAAAAGGAATATTTAATCTTTGATCTGTCGGGAACGCTACAGCGGTAAGCTCAGTACTTTCATATAGGAAGTAGCCTCTAAACAAAAAGAAAACGATTAGTCAGAGGCCTCATTTACTAATCCGCCAACTATCAAGTAGACCATTCGTGCAAATCAAAGGCTCAAAATAAAGAAGAAATACGATGGAGTATCAGCTGAATTTGTTAAAAATGAAGTTGAAAAAACGATATCATGTGATTCTTCAACTACTGCTGAAAGTATGGAGCAGTAAAATTTTACCTGATGATTGGTACCTTGGACTGATCTTCCCATATACAAGAAGGGAGACATCACTGATTGCAGCAAAAATAGGAACATCACGTTCCTTAGTACCGCATGGGGGTTTCTATCCCCTCTCTTGTGGAAGCTTGTTACGACCTCAATTCTGGAAAAGCTGGAATTCATTGCTATTTTTTGGTCTCTGGGGGGTTTCCACATACCCTTGGCCAGCTCATCGAGTACTCTCTTTAGTGCTGGTTGAGGAGTGGATTCGCCCATCGTGGGCCTTGGCATCAACCCCAATAGGACGGATCTTGTGCTCTTCACTAGGAAGTACAAAACTCCCAATTTAGACCGAATTATGCTGGGCGACTCCAGGTTAAGCCTCAAGTTACAAACTAAGTACTTGGGTCGTATTCGGGACAGCAAGCTCACATGGAAGGCGAATTTAGAGGAAAGAGTTAAGCGGGCAAGCAAAGCGATTTATGACAGCAAGAGATTGCTGGGTAAAACGTGGGATCTAAGCCTTGCTCTAACGCACTGGATCTACTTGGCGATAGCTAGCCCGATTCTTGTTTACGGATGCTTGGTCTGGTGGCCAGCAGTGAATAAAACCACCTTTACTAGCATGGCGAATAGAGTTCAGCGGCTGGCGGCCCTCTGCACTATGAGTGCCTTAGCATCGACTCCTTTGTCTGCTCTGAATGTCCTGCTTCATCTCCCTCCGCTTGATATATTTGTTAGAGGCACTGCCGCAAAAGCTGCTGTCAGTCTTAGGGAATCAGGACATTTCGAGCCAGGATCCTTCGACCACAGCAGTCTTGAACGAGGATACGCAGGAAGCACTGACTACCTGGTTCCCACTCTGTGTTTGGAGCAGGGATATCGAGTGACTGTGGAAGATGGGCAGGAATGGAATCAGCAAATGTGCCCAGCAGCTCTTAGCATCTAAACTGACGGCTCTAAAACAGCTGCAGGAGTAGGTGCTAGAGCATATTCTGCAGATGCAAGTACGGAAGCAGTTTTCAGGCTTCCGAATCACAGTAGTATTTTCCAGGTGGAGGTTTGTGCGATACGTAAAGCTGCAGATCGAGTATATGTCAAAGATACTACAAATGAGGAAATAAATATCTTTACGGACAGTTAAACGGCAGTAAAAGCGCTGATGTCTCAGACATACAAATCGAAGTGTGTATTCGATTGCATTCAGGCCCTGAACAGACTGGATAACAGCAGAAGAGTCAGAATCTTCTGGGCATTGATGGAAATGAGAGAGCAGGTGCGTTAGCCAAATATAGGACTAGGCTTCCCCTTTTGGGATCAGTAGGCATCCCTACTCCTGTCCAAACGATTAAGTATTCAATCGACTCCAAAATGATGCGGGTGCGACGTGCAGATGGCGTGCAACGACTAGGGAACGACCACTCCTGCGCCTTCTTCAATCTGGTGCTTGAAGAAAGTGATCCGGCACACCAAGTGGAGCATGAGACATTCTGTGTCGGAGCGGACGTGCTGGTCAAGAATCCATCATGAAAATCGAGTAACAGGCGAAAAACATGATGCCGGGCATATATGAAAAAATGGTTTCCTCCCAAACGTGAGGATGGACTACTCTGCCGCTTTTATAACAACAAAATATATGAGCAATACCATGACCATCAGATCACTGATAATATCAGAATCAATAGACTGCAGTTGGTGGGACACTGAACTCGCCTGGGAGAGAAAATTGCAACTCGAAAATACTATGGAGCATGATTATTGGAAAGAGAGACCAAGGCAGGTACTGTTTTTGGTGAAACAATGGCGTACGCCAGGATGCAAAAAAAACCGAGTATATTGAACTGGGCGACGGCTGCACAAAGCCGAGATGTCTGGAATTCTCTTCTGCGATAGGCCTGGAGCGGACTATCGATTGTTGTGCCGTTGTTGATAATGGCAGTGAATCATATGTTTTTTGTTTGGATTCTATCAGAAATCAAAGTCGTAACTGGACTACATAAACAGATAGGACCTTCGGAAGGAATCTCCCGTAATACACTGAAAAAAAAACATAGTGCCAGACGCCATAGTTTATAGACTTCTGGCGCCATGTACATAGTCGGTTTCGGGATTGTGATAAAATATAGCGCCACACACCATAATACAAGGTACATATGAGCAGGCGCTATGCTTACAGCCCTCCACGCCATGTGCTATAGGACTATAGTATATGGTGTGGAGGACTATAGTATATGGCGCGTAGGGCTATAAGCATACCGTCTGCTCCATATTACATGGCTCATGCCACTATGTAATATAGCGTGTGGGGCCATAATTTCTGCGCCATGTAATTATGGCGCTGCTACCCATACTGCATAGCTCAGAGTACTATGTACATAGCGTATGGGGCCATAAATAATGCGCTCTGTTACATAGCTCTGAGCGCCATGTGAATTTTCTTCAGTGTACTAAGATGATATCTATGTTTTGGTGAATTCGATAGAACAGGTAACTAGAAATACAATGGCAGAAATAGACAGTCATATTATATAAATAAAACTTGAGGTGGACAACACTCTCTAACAAACCTAATATTTGCATGATATTTTTTCAATGGAAAGGAGCTTAACACCTCTAACAAGTAAATACTATTACCCGCTTTTTTACACCCCTCAATTGTTTAAGCTTTTAGAAACTGTAAAGAACGAGAACGGCGATTGAAATCTCAATAGAATTACTTGCTAGCAAGTTTTTTTTAAAGAAAAATTGGTTTATTTTGGGAAAATGAAAAGCAGGGATACTCTCCAAATTATGGATGAGGAGACTCATGAAAATGGAGTCCGATTTTTCCTTTCAGTGTCATAATGCGGCCGTATATACCGCGAACATCGTAAAGAAACATTCCGCTGAGCGTAAGAATGGCCATCAAAACCACCAGATCTTCATATAATTGAAAATGTCTAGAGTCATCTGTGATGTACTGAACGAACTAAACCGTGCAACTCAACCGGCATGGAACTCTACCCGGAAAAATACACTAAACATCTTTATAAAACTCTACCAAATAGAATGTAAGAAGTGATAAAAAGTTAAGCGAATTCAATACATTATTAACTGTTCATAATAATGCACCAAAATATCCATTTTCCTTTCTAGCATTTCAATGTCTTATTTTTTTGTAGCAGAAAATTATCAAAAACCTTAAAAAAAACTCACTAAGGATTAGTTAAGGAATCCTTTTTCCCAAATAATGCAGGTGATAGGGTACTTCTGTTCTTTACATTTTCTGAAAACTTAAAAAAATTGATGGGACTGACATCCAACAATTTATGCAAGAGGTGCAAGATGGAAGAGCATACTATCGAGTATACTCTCTGTGATTGTTCGGCTTTAAATAATAAACGCCTCAAGATTTTTGACCGCTGAAGCACACTGCGACGCAGCCAGGCGCAGCCAAGCTGTCAGTTGAGTTGACTATATGGGTTTTCCATAGCAGCGAGCACACCAAGTCGCAGCTATGCGCAGCCAGGCGCAGCCAGGCGCAGCTCAGGTCGAAATGGATTCAACTTTTGTCGCAGCGAAGAGTTGCAATCAGCTGTAATTACTTGAGAAACGCGCGGGATTTGAAATGTATGCGAAAATGTAAATAGAGTTGATTTTATATTACTAAATTTTTGAGGAATTCGAAAACAATTTTTATTGGTAATAGCTTAGATAGTTAAAAGTAAAATAAAAAGATAGTTAATAGCAAATTAGAAAGATAATTAATAGCAAATTGAGTATAGTAATTTAAAATACTTTATTAGTCTAGTTGGTAGATTACTGACTTCTTGCTTGTGGGATCCCTGATTCGAATCCAATTTCGGACGAAGGCCCGCGAACCAAGCTTTGAGTTCACCTAGCTCTAATTAGGTACGTGGTTAATATCAGGGGTAAAGTGAGTCGTCGAATTCCACACTCGTATTCACATTGATTGAAAAAATTGTAAAGAATTATTTCAAAATGCAGTCAATTAAAGATGCAGTGTTGGATAACGAGGTGACAATAAAGATGCTGATAGCCCAAGTGAAGGAGCGTCCGATTATTCATGAGAAGGCTACAGGCGGATACAGAGATGTCGCTAACATCAACTGAAAATTCTACTACATCACTGACACTTAGTCACGTTGCAGTGTAACCAGGCGATTTCGTTGGCTGCGCTTGGTCACTGATGGCTGCGCCTCGCTGCGTCGAGTGTAATTCAGGCATGATTGTTACCACTTTCAAGGGTTAACAGAGGTGCCCAGTACCGTCACGCTGAGTCAGCTGATCCAGTTTGCCGAAGCGGTCACTTGGCAACTCTAAAAAGCCAGCAGAGGGTAGCAAATAGACAATGGCAAATTGGTGGCCTAATGCGAGCCGCGTTCCCGGCAGCCCTCCTTACTAACCTAACCTATCATTTTGCACTGAATGTATGTTAACAGGCAACGGAGAGTAGTCATATTTAATAGGTTAGTTACCGCGTTCAAATTTGATGTTATACCATACCAACATCAAACAATCCAAATTTTGATTCTTGATGGTTTTAATCCCAACTTGAATAGTCTGACAAACTCAAATTAACTGTTAGCGTATCTGTACACCTTGAGTTAACCTAAATTTAAGTTCTAAGTCACTCAAATAATATCTTCATACTCGAACACGTTGATTGTTGATGGATTCTCTACCAATTTCAAACCCTCAAGCTGTTCAAGGTAACAGGAAAGAAAGTGTTCACATTAATTTTGCAATTATCACTTTGAAAATCTATGTTATCTCCGCATAATGACAATTATAAGTCATATTCTCTAATAACACATTTCCTGTTGGCTGCCAAGAAAATTTTACATCGCTCAAGGCGCTAAATCAAAAAATCATTTGTCTCTGTTGCAACTCGTTCACAGTTCACCGTTTACGATTCAATTGCTTTAGGGCCCATTTCAATTGAATTGTAACAATACATGAATTGACTGGTTGATCAATCTTCATCATTGAATCATAAGGTTGTCTAGACAAAAACTCGGCTAGACGACATGAATGCAAAGTATGATTTTACGCTACTACAACATTTTAAATATCCCATGTTGATTTCAATCTTTCAATCCATTCACACTAGATTTAATGAATTTTAATTGCCAGCTAACGAACAATTACTCATTTTTCGATTATTTTCTTTTCCTCGTTACAGAGCGGCCACATACGAACAACAGATGGATCATTTTTCATCGAACCGGTCGAAAATTATACCAACGAAGACTCGGATATCTTGCACAAGATACGACGAGAATCAAATAATAAGCACAAGGCTGGCGCTATCATCATGGATGTCTTCAATAACAAATCATCAGGCAGTAGTGGTTGCCCAATCGAAGATCACTTGAAAGGTTAGTTTAGTATCTATTAAGACTGCATTGTTAATTGACTGAATGAATGAATGTAGGAATGAATGAATACAATTAAATGAATACTTGACACGCAAATCAGGAAATATTGATTTGTCTGTTTGGAAATAGTCAGATTGATTGATCAAGATATCACATGCTTGGTTTGAAATATAAATATGAACAAATATTTGCCGTTTTCTTCTGAAAGATAAATGAAAGGTTTAGAAAAGGTATTGATAATGAATTGTGCAACCACTTGATTTGTTTATTTTCTAGTCATTAGTTTATCTGGTAAAGTAAAAAAACATTTGAAAAATGTGGTTCTGACTGAAATTAATATATAACTCTGGTAATTTTCTGTCATTACATACTTTTCTTGAGGACACCCAGTGGAAAGAAACATGTCTAGATTTATAGAATACGGGAAAGTTTTAATTCCCTTGTAATAATTCAGTTGGCAAACTAATCTTGTACTCAACCCTATACGCTTCCCCATTAAAATATTTCTTTGAAGCATTTATCTGGATTTGGACATGCTCTTTTAAACTGCTCATGAGCACAGTGATATCATCTACTTTGCCACGCAGATAGTAGTTTCACGTTGCATAGCGCGTTTATAAGTTTTATAAACACATTAATTACCATTTCAAACTTCAAAAGTCAAGCAATTGAGAAGCTATTCAGCTCTTCGGAGATGTGAGTCTTTTGAAACTCTGTTATCTTATCGGCTCACAAAATCTCTTTCAACCACTGATGTTTATGTAAATGAAGCAGTCAATTTCTCCACGCGGTTATTTAAATCAAGGATAAAAAATCCTCACATTTCTTTAGCCAATCGATCACTTTCTAATGCTCCACTGAGCTCAGCCTTTTGAATCACTCGTGGACAGTTTGGAAGGTAATTGATAAAATGATAATGCTATTAGAATCAAAAGAGCATCGTGAAAGCATCAATAGAACAAAAAACCAGCATTTATGCATTTACATATTCACGTTTTACGCAAATCAAAAACATTATGTCAAAGTTCGAAAATATTTTTTGCTAAAAAAATGTTTACAAAAGCGGTCTGAGTTTATCCATTTTCATCGCTTTGTCTCGGATATCACTTAAAACACCTGGTTCATATTTGGCCTAGCTATTTTGCTAAATAACTTTGTTTTTGCATAGCGTATTACCAGAAACTCTTTATTGTCCACACTGAAAAAAATCCACATGGCGCCCAGAGCCATGTAACATAGTGCATTATTTATGGGCCCATACGCTATGTATATAGTACTCTGAGCTATGCAATATCGCTCCCAGCGTCATAATGTCAGAATCTACGTAGCGTGTGGTCCTATGTAACATGGCGCAGCATTTATGGTACCACACGCTATGTACATAGTGCCTTGAGCTATGCAGTGTGGCTCCCAGCCCCATAATTACATGGCGCAGAAATTATAGCCCCACACGCTATATTATATGGTGCCATGAGCCATGTAATATGGCTTCAGTTGAAGAAGATAACTCCAATTATAACTCGCAGCCATACTGTGTGAGGGGACGTATAAATGTGAGTATCAACAATAGAAGCACTGTGGCCAGATTTGGCTAATTCCCGCCAATTGTGCCATCTAAAAGTTAAATTGGTGGGGGAAGATCTTTGATTTCGCGGGTTGGTGGATTTAGGGCTACATAATGTATTTGAACAACTGAAGTTGGGCTATATATATTGTTTATGAAATACTATATTTGGGGTGTATATAGTTTTGAAAAACTATATTTGGACTATATATTGTTGTTGAAAACTCTATTTAGGCTACACAGTAAAACCTTTAATCGGGACACATCGAACCACCTGAATAATCGAACTACCTGAATAATGGAGCTATAAAAATACAGTACATACAATTTCTTGAAGAAAATTAACCCTGCACTAAAAAAACACATAGCGCCAGATGCCATGTACTATAGTCCTTTTCGCCATGTACCATAGTCGTCCACGCCATGTACTATAGTCCTCCACGCCATGCACTATAGTCCTCCACGCTATGTACTATATACTTTTTTCAGTGCATTTATTGTTAATTTATGCCAAGCATGGGTTCACATTTGTCCTTAGGTTAGTTTAGGTCGAATGGCGGTCAATCGAAGAGTACTGCCTGCAAAAAATTATCACATTCAATTGGGGATAGATCGTTTAGACCTGAGAGTAAAGGTGCCCCATACTGGCACATGAGATAGGAGATGCATTCCTCTGCATCCTGAAAGCTACAGCTCGGGCACAAATCGTTAAACCCTAAGTCCATCTGTCGCGAGTGACGCTCTATGACGCAGAACGGCCATGAGAACGGTCATCACATAAACTTAACAGCAACAGCTGCTTAATGCGAAATCTGTCTATGGAGACCCAGGACTGTCTTCCAAACGCACAGGATGAATCTTTAGCACTGGACTTCTTAGCGTTATCAAGGTATTTTTACTTGATGACTAGCTGTCATCGGTTTACCGTTGGGGAAGTAGTATGAGGCCTACGGTAGCAAGGTGCCAAGCCTTGCCAGCTCTTCAAAAATACAGTTGCCCTTAAAAGCACGGTGTGCTATTGCACTGTCAAGTGTCTCAATATATCCTAAGAGATGCATAGCATTCAGCGAAAATTCTGGACACTCTGGGACCAGCAAGGAAATTTTTAGCTGCTTGACTTCAGTGAAAATATCGATATTAATTTCCCATATTCTATCGAGCAGAGGCCAGTCGGTAGCATGAAAACAAAAATCCTCCGCCGGAAACAAAATACACATGCATGATCCCACTTTCAATGATGAGACTATCTTTGCACTCATTCCTGGCAGAAATCCAAAATAAAAACCCTACATCCAGTAGAGTATCCGGAGCTATGTAGTCAACGTCCATAAATATATAGTGGGAACTCCGCCTTGTACTTTTTCAAGCATCAATCGATAAATGGATTTATAAGGAGCCTGCCACCAAAATATAGTACTGTCTCAATCACAGTGGTATATACCCATGCAACAATGTGAAGCTGCAAACTTCAATTCAATCTTATAACTCTTTTGCAAGACTCTTTTCGTAAAGGGCACTGAAAGCTTTTCGTGGTCTTTATGTTACAATTTTGTACCACAGAAGATGCTTTTTTCACACTTTGGCTTAATTTAATGGAAAACCCATTAAGTTTCGGTAAGTCGAATCCAAGAACTTTGTTTTTCTGGTAAATTGTACTGACCCCGTTTCACAGATATTCACAATCAAGCCGTACTCTTGGCTTCAACAGGAAAGATTAAACCTCTCTAAAAGTGTGGATAGATAACTCCAGACTGCTTTGGCTATGTTTTTGCCATTGCCATCAGAGTCTGGTCTCCTCAGAAGAGGATTTACCGTAATGTTCCACAACAGTGAAGAGACGACACCAAGAGTGCTTCTACAATTACTTCAGACCTGGTGTAGTTAAAAGCCCCCTCATTACTGATGAATATGGCAAACGTATACTCGTGGAAGTTTCTGCCTTGAGAGTGAACAAAACTATTTTTTCCCGGTAGCTGAGAGATCATACAAGAGGCTTTATTTATGGCTTTCGGGTAAAGCCGCAATCACACTCTCTTCGAACGTTTCATCGAGCAACTTGTAAAATTACTTCCCTCCATGTTTTGCCATGTGAAAAAAAACAGGGGAGAATAGACGAGGTAACCATTTACACTATCAGCTCGCCAACATTTACCGAGCGTGTAATTTTGGTGTAATATCTATAAACTATTGGATTACAGCCAGAAGAACGTCACCTGGGTCCAGACAATTGAACGGCTCGAGGAAGTTTATGGCCAACTGCCATTGGTAGTTTAAAATTCTTTAAATACAGCGAAATGCTTATGGTCTACTCCGTTTGATTTGCTGCGTATGCTGAGAGACTATTTTTCTCCAAAAAATGTACCCATAGGAACAGTCAGTGTATATGTGCTTGAAAAAATCCAGCTGGTGCCAGTGCTCTGAATGGACCTTACAGCCTTTGGTGTTGAGCTTAACACCTTATGAAGGCTATTTGAATCATTGATATTTTCTGTGGGTTCCCCCCTGTACTCGATCCTTCCCTCCACGAGGTCCTCTTTGCCTTACAAGCGGCATAATTAAAACCCATTATTTTCATTTTCAACATGGACCAGTCATTAGATCTTTTTGCGTAGTGACATTCTTTCTTGCACTATTTCCACAGGTTGGTGATTTCCGCATTCCATTATAGGATGGCAACAATGAATGCTTTCTGGGAGAAAGCTCCAACGAAGATCAGACCAGGGATTGAAACTTCATTCTTTTCCTATTAACAAAGGCTACCTGCTCAGTTGAGTCTCAGCCGCTGGAGGGAGGAAGTTGACTTCGTTGTGATAGGTATACCGTAAGCCAACATCGAGTCAAAAAGTGCTTCCTGCTGACTATTTGTGCTACAACTGCCCAACACTTCGTAATGAGGAATAGAGTCAACTTTTAGAACAAAAAGCACGCAGATCCTAACAGTTTCAGCCACTAAATCCTTTAGGATGTCATAAGGAAGATTTGCTTCATCAACAACAAAAGAACCAGAATATCTTTTAATTGATCTCCGCTAAAACAGCCAAGTTTTTTTTCAAAAAAATTGTGTAGACCAAAGATATTGATGATATTTTTTGGCAATAATGCAGACTCGTAGTTTCTCCAGACTATCGGCTGCTACTTTACGCAATGATGTTTCTCTGGGTGTCTCAGAGCAATACTGCTTCTTTATTTAAGATGAAGAGAACCTCCCGTCGACTTTCAATTGTCTCACTCAGGGTTGAACAGCCTATCGGTCTCTAGAATTTCTTCTGGATCGCAATGCATACAACAATCTACACCGTGCATCTAGAGCAACTGAGAATTTCATCTTTCGGTACCACTTTTAGTTTGGCACCTGACAAAAGCTCTCTGGCTCGAAGATAGTTTGCTCTTAGAAGTTGACCAAGCACTGATTTTGATACGCCAGGCTTTTATATTAAAATACGTTATTCACCTCAAGAGAGTTACAAGAGATAACTTTCTTCAGTTTGCTGCGGACTCTGAACAGAATCTGCCTTTTTGTAACCAGTTTTCCACATCGATCACAGTCCAGACGAGGCTCACTTTGGCTATTTTGAAACAGTTGCTATTGGTTTAGACTTTTTCGATACTTACCTGCTTTAGCATTCTTGTTTAACTAATTTGTGTCTTCCCTAAGCAGAATCTGCAGAGAGTGAACTTACTTGTAGGCTTCCTCCGAGCTTTTTTCACGTGACCGAAGCCCCAGAATTACTCGAAACATGATTTAAGGAACCAATGGACCTGAACCATTCGTCATATCTTCTACCACGTCCATCAGATCAGTAGCCACAGTCTACCAAGCAAACTCATTCACCCTAACTGCATTTTCCATGGCTTTGGCTGCACTCAACGGCAAAGCAGTCTTAGTCCTTTTTCTATATCATGCCTGGCTTTCGTCTGATGAGTTGACTGCTATTATCCTCCATTTAAATAGGTCCCAACTAAAAACTGCTGTCTTAGTCCGATTTAATAATTATCTTAATGATGAAGCTGTGGACCTGTGCTCAGAAACAGATCAGTGCTCTCAACTGAAGCTATAACATAAACCTAGTAGCGACAAGATTGACAATGCACTCTGAGGCCTAGAATTGTACTACGTGGGAGGACAATTTCGCCTCTGAATAGGGATGAATGCAGGATCACCTACATCCAACGGTGGAACCTCCTACATTGACCGCCAACCGATCTGTTTACAGATTAGCTTGTTGTTGGAGAGCTCTCAACTGTTGTTGGGTACCTTGCGCTTCTTGGTGAATAATTGATCAGACTACCGAAGATTTTGGTTGCGTATCTGATGCAAGGAATACTTTAGATAGAGGATTGGATGGCTGATCAGATCCTTCCGCCAATGCTTGAGACTCCGTCGATAGAGTTTGTCACTCCATTCCCCTCGTTGTCGTTTATATTGTCTGCAGTATGCACGACAGTTTCATGAATAACCTAGTTCTTATGCGTCCTGTCAGCAAACATGCTATTTCTCAGACAAATAATTAATTAAGGTTAATTTGTCATAAAACATTTCAAATCACTCACTAATGACGAAAGGTGCTTTCAATATAATAATATATTTCGAAACATTTACTTCAAATTGATTAAATCTCAGCGAGGACCACCAAAAGCGATCTACTCAGGCACTTATTGTCTTGATAAAATAATGTTAATCCGCTAACGAAAGCAAGCATACATGCAATCTAGATAGATATTGCGAAATCCACTAAGCGTAGCCTTTACGTAACCTTCTTAGGTCTCGATGAGAACATAAAAAAGCCCATTAATAGCTCCGAGACGGTTATCCATGATAATTACACCATTACGTTGAACCTTCGTGGTACCAGTAGTATAGCTACAAGTAGTTTGCACAACACTCGAAAGAGATTAGTGTCACCACTTGTCATGAAAAAATGCCTAAGTGGCTTTTTGTTAGTATCAGATGAAGTGTCTTCTATGTGCTTCGCCGAGACATTGGATACTAGATCGGTGAACGGTAGTGGAAGTGTTTCAGCTTCAACGAAGCTACCATTGACCATCAACTACAAAGCGGGCTTACAGAACCAGTAAATAGACGCTTAATGGTTCTATTCGCTGAGTACTAAAGATAAACAAGTGATCTCGGGTAACAGATTTTGTACAACGGCTTCAAAACAATTTCATTGCTCAAGTAATTGAATGACCTGATATTGATTGACCGCTTTTCTAGTTTCGGGAAAATGAGGTGCCGAAATCAGCTAACAGGGTTCAATTTATCTCCCTTGTAACTTACATTAGGAGAAGCAAAAGATACAGCAAACGTGTTTACTGTAAACATTTACGCTGGAGGTCAGCATAACTTCTAAGCATATTTTACAAAGCCTAATTTACAAGCTTAACCTTGAATATTTTCTCAGATAATGATACTAAAAGCCTGAAAGCTGCATCCTACTCGCGTTCAAACGTGTGAACCTTCATCAATCATAATACAAAAAGCAGTCATATATTTCCAAAAAAGAAAATTAATCTTTAAATCAGGCCGTAAATCTAAATTAGGATGCAAACATCCTTCGGCTGAGATCATTTCTAAAACAACGTACATGCGAACGCCGACTGCCGCTTCGTCAATTTCAAAAACTAAGACTAAAACGAACGAACACCAAGTCCAAGCCGCACAATCATTAAATCATTGTCAAATTTAAGAACATCTTCAGTTCAGCGATCGACAAACTTACAATTCGCACAAGCCTATCAAGAACAAGTCATTCTCCAAAAGTCTCCCTTGGTCTCTGGTCTGTTCGATTGTCTTTGCAATTTAAAATTTGGCCAAAATCACCATTTACCACCAAGCGGCGTGGGAGACAGACAAGAAAGACCCGAGCAAGCTTTTGCATTTATTACGTGACATTGAAATGACTTAACCGAAAAAAGAAACCAAAGACAATTTTTATTCATCATGATTGAGATCAGTCTGGTGATGATCGCGTGATTTCGTCCGAATAATTGTTTGCAGTGGAACGTGATGTCAGCGAATTTTGAATTGATTCTGCAATTAGGAAACCTGCTATAGGGAATTCCGATTGGCTTTGTTCTGGAAGTCAGAATCATGACGTTGCGATGGGCTGAACGATCAACTAAATTTGATCTTCAGTGATTGGATTTTAAAATTGTTCTGGAACATACTTTCCCGTTGAACAACCGGAAGAATGGAAACCCAAGCTTAGATTGTAACAATCAAAACGACATCTACAAGAACTCACGATCGATCTAAGTGCAGTTGACCTGACATACGTCTTGCCTACCAAGAAAAAATTAAGGACAATGACTTCGCTTATCAAATAATGAAATATCTCTGTATTTTTTTGCTTGACATAAAGTGTAAAAATATTTATTTGCATTTCGAATTCTCATCAATTTCAATTTGTTCTAATCTTCGACACACCATTAAAAGATGTTTGCGAAAACTTTGCATGAACACTTTCGCACCGCATTCTATACAAATTGTACACGAGACCGGGCTCGTTCTTATAAGTAGACACATTTATGTCGCAAGCAGCCAACTATAACGAGTCATACAAAGCTATTTCGGGTTGTTTCATTGCTCCGACAGTTCGTTCTAGTTGTGAATAAATAAATAAGTCTGAAATTTGAAATCTAGCGATCATAATCCAATCATAAATTCGTATATGATTTCTTACAGTCGATGTCGCTTTAATTTATTCACTTCAGTGAAACACACCAAGTGAACTACAGGCAACAAAAATTGAAGAAAAAACCTGTTCTGGTGCAGCTCAGTAAAAGGTTATACATTGAATATTAGAATTTTATTAAGTATTCTTGGTTTTAAATGCGGAAACTTTATTGAGTTTAAAAAAAAATGGTTTTCAAGCAATTCCTTTAGCATTTTCCTCTTCTTTTTCCTATGTATACGATGAATTTACGCAAAAGAAATCAAAAACTCAAGGATTAATTAACCATTTCAAAACAAAACATCAATCGAAACTTTAAAAAAAAACTTATGTCGTGAAAAATTGAAAAGAAAACAAGTTTAAAAATCGTTTACGATAAGTAAAACTCTAAACAAAACAAGTTTATGGAAATCATTGGTAAACTTGGTTTTTTCAACATAATCGAGGAAAATGATAAACCTGTGTCGCAAGAAACACTGCTAACCTTTGTTTCATAAAACGTAAAATTGTAAAGTGAAAAACGCTGCGACGGCTGAGTTTTTATGAATTTAAGTATGTAGTTACAGTACACAAAATTCATGTACTTAAATTCACTTAAAGTTTTAGTCAACCGCAACTACTACTGGATTTATATAATTCATCTTTAGTGGCGGGGGTCTTCCCATCGCGATCGAAAGTTGCTCGATTGGCGGTCATCGATAAAGGAAAGGGAGGTTCGGATAGTCCGTCCGCGTATCGTCCACTTTTCATGCTACACACGGCGAAGAAGCTCCTCGAGCGGTTGCTGAAGCCATGGCTGCTGTCAGCAATTAGATCAGCCAGCGATCTGTACGAAATACAGCATGGCTTTCGAAAAGGGCACACAACAGTTAATGACACTCGGCAGCGATTGAGACGGTAGCAAGAGCGAAGGACGCATGCCACAGCGTCTGGCCGGTTGTTCTGCTGGTGACCCTAAATCTCCAAAATGCCTTTAATTCGGCGAGGTGAACAGATGTGCTCTGGGCCCTCGAGCATAGCTTCCGCATTCCAGACTACCTATTGGCTATGATGCGGAATTATCTTAAGGACTGATGGCTATTGTTCGATACAGACGTAGGTGATCGGAGGAGGCTTGTCACCTCAGGGGCAGCACAGGGGTCTATCATATCGTTACCGATAGACTGCTGCGCCTGGAAACGCCAACAGATTCGTTTCTCGTGAGTTACGCTGACTAGGTAGCAGCAGTAATGCCCTCTAGAACTGCCGCGTTTGTCCAATTCAGACTTAATCAAGTCATGAGGTGGGTGGAACGGTGGATAACCCATCATGGCGTGCAGCTGGCCCTGCCGAAGACAGAGATCATCATACTGACAAAACGGAGGATGACGACTGCCATCTCGATGACAGTGGGCTTTGCAGAGGTCCAGACCAGTCAGTCGGTAAGGTATCTGGGAGTGACGCTGGACACTTAGCTGTCCTATTCCAGAGGTCCAGACTATTTTTAGCAGCATTATCGAGCAGATCCATCGAGCAAAACCTCTCCCGATTTGACATTGATTCTCTTCAAAGCACATAACACTCACTAATTGGATGTTTTTATTTGAGAAAAAAAAAACTTGAATTGGGAAAGGAAACTCGATGCAGGAAACTCCCCTAGCTTCTTTTTTTCTTAAAATCAACCGTCAGCACATATGGTAATTCAACCTAGTCCAAAAATTCAACCTTTCAAAGACCTAAACAGCAATGCCTCCTAGAAGTACGGGCCGTCAGGCTACGTAATCGTTCTCGCTGGGACGTCATGGCGGTAGGGAATTTGACATTTCCACGAGGCAGTGCCGACACACACCGTGATTTCACTTGAGGTTTTTTAACTAAAATATGAATAAAACCTTAATTTTTTTTTTGTCGATGCATTTTATTGTTAATATTTAGTTATAACTTGCATTTTGTGTCAATCAATTGTGTCAATCAATTGAAAGTGAATCGACACAAAACACCACATAACCTAAGAACATCTGATAAACATTTCGTGGCGAATTTTTCTAATTATACCGCGCGCACCGCATTAATTTGTGTTTTAGCTGTTCACTAGCACTGTTCCCCGGATCTCACTTTGTTTTCACTTTACTCACTTTAACACAACCCGTACAATTAACATTTTCCCGCGGACGTCCCATGAGACTATGTGTGTTTTTCGTGACATTTTGGCCTACTGCTCTGACGTCATCATTCTGCATTACGGCCCGTACTTCTAGGAGGCATTGTAAACAGGCAGCTACCGTCGTCACCCAAGGTTAAAATATAACTCCCTGACACAATTGCCTAACCATGTACCGGTTCTTTTAGACAGTCGGTTGTTGATGTTGAACCTTAATTTGGACATTTACAGCCTAGACAGACAGCGCAGCCTAAATGATCATTTACCGTAAATCATCATTTAAGTGCCGTGTGTCATATGGTAATTTGGACTAATCACCACTAAATGACCAAATTATCAATCATTTAGCAAATCGCTAATGATCATCAGACTTTCGTAATTTAATCTTTAATGAAGTAGAGTTGCCCGATATAATACAAATTTCCCTTTTAAAAAGTCGCTTTTCCTATTGAAAAATAATAAGACAACTTTTTTGAAACGTCAGATTAAATACGGCCATACCACATTGGAACGACCGGTTCTCGTCAGATCACCGAAGCTAAGCAGTGTTTTGCGCGGTTAGCACTTAGATGGGGGACCGCTTGTAAAACTACACAATTTTAATGTAGTTTTTGCCCGGTTTCGATTTCAACTTTATTAGTTAGCACATAAGAGAGGCAACATACATTGAAAACTCCTTCAGTTTCTCCATTTTACAAAAACTTGTTTCTTTGAGTGACAGATAGTCAGTGACAGTATTCTTCATTAACGCAAGGGCTGTATGTCAGGTACTTTTAAATTACTAATTTAGGTATAAATGATCATTAGTAAATTAGTAATTTAAGTGCCTGTGTGTCTAGGCTCTAACAGTGCACACTAGCTGCATCCAGATTAGTGAGCCTGTTTGCTTTGTCTTTGCTGAGCTGAATACAGCCTAAATAGTAGAGCCGAAGTAGCTATAAAATATATTACGGCGAAAAATGCCACGAATACTTCTTTTTTAAAATATAATAAAAATAACAGGCCTTATATTTGTCATGTGCACATAGCCATCACTTCTCGGCGGAAATACATACATATGTTGCGTCAATAATTCTGGCTTAGAATTTAAAAAGTAAAAGAAGACAAATTAATCGAAATTCATCTCGTTTTCCTCAAAGCTGCCAATTTATTGTTTAATTGCAAGACAACATTTTATCTAGTTTTGCTCACGATTTAAACGTAGCCTAGGCACCAGACCAAAAGTGGCTCGTGGTACCTTAGAAGGGGTCGGTAGCTAAGGAAATTTGAATACATTACCACAAGAGTATGCCAGGATACTGAACAATAGATTTTCGAACATGCTAGAATTTAGAAAACATTAAGGACTTGTTTCAATCATTAATATGCTGGCAGTATGTATTTGCTCATCCATAAAATTTTATGCTAAAACTATTTCTTTTATTTGGACTTGTTTAAAATTTTTTATGTCAAAATATGTTTATTAGATTGAAAGTTAAAAGGATTTATTGTTTATTTAATTTTTTTTGTTTGGCAAAATTTGTTTATTAAATGCATAGTTAAAAGCATTTAATTATCAACAGTCCGAGAAACATTCTTCCTCGCCTTAATGTGGAGAAACAATCTTCAAGGTTTTTCAACTCAATATATTTGGTTTTTCTAGCAGTCTGATAATCTGTTTATAAACTATATGAGATTCATATCTAAAATATACTAAATAATTACCCTCTAAAAGACCTATAATGTAACAATTAGTGCAAATGTTATCAATGCTAATGTTTGGCGAAACTAGCTAATGGGTAATTTTGTTTGGCGGCAACAGCTTGATTGAATAAGGTTTCTTGCATATTAAACACAACGAATTTCACAATCCTCTCTGGTTTTAATGTTACCCTTTAAATCACATTTCTCTCCCAAAACCAGTTTAGCAGCATGTTCCTGTTGAGATGCTTTAAACTGACTTTTGTATTCTTACTTCACTTTTTCATATTGCGAAAAATTCTCCCAAAAGCAGTTTTTGGACTTTTTGACTCATAAATTTCAGTGATAAAGATCTTTTCAATTCGATAAAAATATCTGGCTCAGATAAATTTTTGCAGCCGGAGAAGTGGATTTGACTCAATGCTGACATGCTCATTTATTTGCATGATCATGTCTACATGCAGTAAGTAAGTACTTTCACACACTTTCATATCTACGGGCCAATCTAATACTACTACATACCAGCTATAATTTTCCAGGAAACCAGAATATTTGCCGGTGCCAATTAAAATGACACTTCACATTAACACTTGTAAATAATTGAGTTTGTATCTCGCAACTAGTTCTGCACAGGAAAATCTGCAAACTATAAATTACCCATACCGAGTTACATAAAGCTAGAAATTTTATTTGATTTTTACAAGTAGTTTAGTAATATTATTTTGCACATTAGACTGCGGTTTAAAGTTATAGATGCATATCTATTTCCCAAACCTGAAATCGAATAGATGCTCGCCCATAAGTCTCGATGACTGTACCGCTTTAAGGCATTGTTGCTGCCCACTCGACGTTGCTACGTATCCAAAGCCAATGCGAAATCAGTTGGTTATTTTTGGCTTAAGAATACATTAGAATTGCAATAGTCAAAGATTTTGGACGCATTATGTTAATATTGACGTGATCCGTCGACGTTGTCGTCGTCTGGGCTCTACGCTTAAGCGAATGGGGTCATGAAAATCGCTGAACCGATAAATTGCATTTGAAAAATTGGCTTTGATCCCGGAATTTGTCGTAAATTGAGTTTTATGTAGATTTATTGATAGCAATTTTTCTCATTCTGCTTTTGCATATTTTGCTGATATAAAAATACACATATGTACCTACATACATATCTAGGAAGCTGATCGCCAGAATTATGCTAATATAAGGCTGGTGTTTGTTTGAGCCATGATAATGACGACTTATTGAATTTCCAGACATTTGATTTTGAATTTTATCGTGTCTATTAGCGTTAAAAGAGACGTTAGTAAATAAATGAGCTTAATGCTTTTTACTGATCTTTTGATATAGAACCTAGTTTGCTGAGAAGCAATATCCATTGAGGTTAATGTGACGCATATAGGAACTTGATACAGAAGCTATCAAAAATACTAAAATATAAACACTGTGTGGATGACATTTTAGCATCTAGCCGATTATTCGATGGGTAGATCAGTTGTCGAGGACCTGTGTGAAAACTCAGAATGTAGTTACGCTATTGATTACCGAATCGGTAAATACTTTAATCGGTAAATACTTTCTTCCATGGAAAATTGGAGAACAATTTAAAAAGGATTCTCGCGTTTTAGTCGACATTTGGTTTGGAAAATTGGCAGATTCACTGGTTTTCGCGAGCACACAAGGGTTTTTAGTTTGAGTGGACCTGCTGCCCTGAAATGGTTAATACCTGGAAAAAAGACTCAAAATGTTGAAACGGTTACTGTCCAAATATCATTGGAGTTGGGTAACCATTCAATACTCATTTCCAGCATTTTCGTTATACCCTTCAAAACCTTATGCTCTTCATTTGATGAAACGATTCAAGGCATCAAGGATCAGCGAAAGCATGTTGATGTAATCTATACAGATTTTTCTAAACCTTTGGACTCTGTGAATTATGATGTTCTTCTTTTGGAGCTTCAAACTCATGGTATCTCTGGTTCTCTACTCTCCTGGTTCACTTCCCATGTTGCTCATCATTCTTGTGTAGTAACTGTCAATTCCTGCACCACTGTTCGCTTTTTTCCTACTTCGGAAGTTCCACAAGGTTCAATTCTTGGCCCTCTATTGTTCCTGCTGTTTATTAATGACTTGCCATCTTGCATAAGTTCTTCTTGTCTTTTGTATGCTGATGACTTCAGGATGTTCAGAGTAATCGAGGCGTCTAACGATTGCTTTCAGTTACAAAATTATCTCTCTGCGTTAAATGACTCGTGTATTGCTAACGGACTTACTCTGAATGTCGCTAAGTGTCACCAAATGTGTTATACGCATAAAATTACGTATATTTTCTTCTCTTACTTTTGTTCAAATTCCTCTCTTAATGTTGCTGTCAATATCATAATACTGTTGCCAAGTGTGATGTCCCCCCATTACCAATATCTCGTGCAATCCTTAAAATCCGTTCAACGTAGGTCTACCCGCTCTTTGTTTTTAAATTCAACAGCCCTTTTTTGTAGTTATAATCATCGTCTCTCCATGTTGCAGATTCCTTCCCTTGAATCACGCAGAGTTTTCCTTGACGAGTGTCTCCTTTTGAAACTGAATTACCATCTTGTTAACTGTGATCTATGCAGCCGTGTTTCTGTTCGGGAATCTTGTCGATCTAATAGATCTTCTTTTACGTTGAATGTTCCTTTCGCGCGAACTGATGTGTACTTTTATTTGCCTTTATTACGTATAGCTAGACAACATATTGAGTCGCAACTTGGTCCCCTTCCGTCGACGCTCTTTGGACACAAAAACTGTTTAAAAAATAGAGTCCTTAAGTACGTTGTCAACTTTTGAACTTGCTAATAGCTTATTTTTTTATTTATTTTTGTACAGTAGTTATTTTTCTTTTCTTGGATTATCTTGTTTGTCTCTTTTCTTGAATTATTTTGTTTTCTATTTCATTTTTATTTTAAATTTTTTTTTATCTTCGTCGTGAGTATGTTGTTTTGGAGAATAGTTCAATAAATAAATAAATAAATAAATAAGTGACGGAAAGGTTGTGGTACTTGCTTTGGTGAGGGATCTCTAACCCTTCTTTGCATTTAGGAGACTGTTTTAATGTTCTGCGTTTCTGCATGTTACAAACTGGTAGTGTATATCCCTAACCTAACAAAAACGTACAAAAAATACACGAGAAGACAGCACGCTGAAGATAAACAATCAAGCAAACAAAAAATACCCTCAAAAATAAACATACAACCACGAAAACACAAAAACAAAAAAAGATCAATCGACAAAATTTTCTAACGGCTATGGGGTCGAGTTGTCGAGTTTTACCGATAACCACACAAGGGATTGTTCTTACGTTTTTCGATCCGTTCTTTTCCCATTATATTCCTCATCTAGATCCTGTTGTTGGCAGAGATAATAGCCTCGTATACAACGTGGTTTCAAAGTGGATTAGGATTAGTCAAGCAGCGTTGTATATCCGCAGCGGATTGATTTGGAATAAGTCGATCCGATCACGAAGTTTTACTGGATTGGATCGACTTGGGTGTTAAAAGATCCAGATCGAGCCCACTTGCCCACTTGAGTTCTATTCATATATGTGACGTTCACTGTAGTAGAACTAGCTGAATTTTATTCGGTTAATCCACGTTAATCCAGTCGCACCAAAAACCTACTTTGAAGTTTAATCTCAATCCGTTTCAAGCCAAGTTAGTCCAAGTCGGTCCGGTTTGTATATGAAGCTAGTCTCCTCATAATGAACGTAATTATGGTTTTGTGTGAATCCTGGCTCAGAAAAGGAGACAAGTTTGCACATAGCAACTGCAATGTTGTCAGAACTGACAGGAAAGATACACCAGGTGGTGAAATTGCAATTTTAATTTTAGTCCAAGCACGCACGTCATTGAAACTATAGCAGTTACGCTGGTCGTTCTCGACATAATAATTATAGCAGCATATTTTAATGTGACGAAAGTCGATCTTAAAAAAAACCGCTCATTCTATGACGGTATGGCGCTACTCACTTCCCTTATTCTGAGGAACATTCTCTGTGGAGATCTCAACGCAAGACATTCGCACTGGGATTGCATGAACTCCAACAAAGTGGGGAGAAAATTGTACGATCTCTGCACACAAAGACGCATAGTTATGCATTACCCGGATGCTGTTACGTGTTATCCTCCTCGAGGTAACCCATCTACCATTGATTTTGTACTCAGCAATGGTCTTGTATCTCTCTCACAACTTTCAGTCGTGAATGATCTATTGTCCAACCACTTACCTGTTCAGCTTACTATAAACACCAGCGTAACAGTAAAGCCTTAAGCGCAAATTAGAAATTGAGATCTGGTCGTCGACTTAGTTGCAGATATGCAGTATATGAGACCAAATTCATTGTCTGTGGACTAGTCTCAGATCTAGTTTGTTCGCAAATATTGCAAGTCTGCAACCAAGTCGACAACCAGATCTCCCTATTTGTGGGCCGTTTTACCCCCTTTCCTTTTACTTCAAAACCTCCTGGAGATATTTTCGTCATAGGCTTCAAAAACATATTTATCTGTTAGACTTGGATCTTTCTCAAATCATTTGTAAAGAACAAATAGATCTACTAATCTTTGACCTTCTCAATAAAACTCAGCAAGCCCGAGACGCATCTACACTACAGTATACCCCTAATACCGCTATACCCCTATGTTCAGTTACAACACCTCAAATTATTCTATTTTAACTTTTATTTTATTTACTAACCAAGCAAGGTACAAGTTACATAAACAATACAAAGCAAAATTGAAAATTAATATGGGTATATAAAAATTAAACGAAAAATTAAATAAATTAAATAATTAACGAATAAATCAATTACAATAAATAAATAACAAATAAATAAAACATTAAAGCTTCCACCAATAGCTTAGCATAAGGAGTTGCGGATGGCTTGGAAAAGGAAAGATTTGAAGGATAATTTTGAGACCGTTGAAAAATACAGATTACTTATGCTATTGAATATCCTGCAGCATCTATTTATCGACTAATTAGCTGCGTAATTAGTGGAATGTGGGTATTCCTTAAGTAAACGAGAGGACCTAGTGCTCCTTATAGGGTTATACAACACAATTTTACTATTCAGGAATTCAACTCTGATAACCCCTCTAATGACATCAAATGTGAAGCAGGGCGAAATCATCTTTCTTCTGGATTCAAGTGTCAATAATAATAAAACGGGAATTTGCTAAATTACATAAAAACAAGCAATTTTTTTTCGAAAGAATAAAGCTGTTAACTGCATTGGAAGTCTATTTGAGGTATAGGGTTTCCCAATAAGAGCGATAGAATTTGAAATTGAAATAAAATACGAATATTTCGGCCAAAAATGGTGCGAAATAGCTTTATTTGATGGAAAATGTTATGCCATTTATGATTTGAATAAAATATCATTCAAATAACCACCGCGACTTTTTTTGCAGTGGTGTTACGCTCGCTCCAATTTTCGATGACTCAGTGCACCATTTCCGCTGGAATGGCAGCAATAGTGGCTCGTATGTTGGCTTCAAATTCATCAAGAGTTGTTGGTTTGTTGACATAAACCTTAAACTTAACATAGTCACAAAGAAAATAATCCAATGGTGTTAGGTCACACGATCTCGGTGGCCAGTTGTGAGGGCCATTTCGCGATATTATCGAATCACCGAACTGTCCGCGCAATAAATCCATCGTAACTCTGCCTGTGTGGCATGATGCACCATCTTGTTGAACGAGAATGTCATCAGGATCGATTTCATCAATATTCAGGAAGGAAAATTCAGTCAATATTCCACGATAACTCTCGCCATTCACGGTAACTGTGCGACCCTCAGCATTTTTGAAAAAGTACGGCCAGATAATGCCAACATACCAAAATGCACACTAAACCGTGAATTTCTGTGGGTGTAATGGTGATTCGTGAATCACTTGTGGGATTGACTCACACCAGTAACGGCAATTTTATTTGTTTACATAGCCGTTCAGCCAAAAATGCGTTTCATCAGAAAACACGATTTTTCTTGATTTCTGATTTTTCGTAAATTTTTTGAACTTCTTGATTTTTCGTAAAAAGTTTGGACAATTTCCAAACGTTGTGGAGGCGTGAATTTATTTATAATTAAATGGCAAACCTTATTAAACACAATTAACAGCTAATGTCAGATTTTCAGAATCCAAAATGGCCACTATGAGCTGTCAAAATCCTATCATCCCTATTGGGAAGCACTGTATAAGTAAACTCTTGTGAAAATTATTGAAGCCCACACTGGGCGCGAAAATCATCTTACGAACTGAGTACGGATTATGCTCAATTTAATCTCATTTTCATGAAATACATGTAAAAAACAAACAATTCATTCCACCGAAGTATGCTTTTTGCTATCCTAGTTGCTCTGGTCAGCCACTTTATAACTTTAAAACAGAATGTTTTATATCACTTCAAAAGAGTAGTTGCTTATATAAAGTAACTTCTGTTGACCAAATTATCAAAAAAATTTTGACACTGAGCATCAAGAAAAAAGCCTTATAATCGACAATAGCGACGAACCCTAATTAAACTCATAAATCATCGCGAAAATTGTACTTAACGGAAGCTGTTGTAGCAAACGAACAATTAGATGCATGTAATTGACAAACTTGTCTACAATTCTTCATAAAAGTTGATTTGATTGTAAGAATTCATGTGCCGATTAAACCACAATATTCTCTCAGCTTATCACATATAAAAGTATAATTTTAGGTTACCATACAATCGCCACCAGCACCATCATCATCATTTGTAACACTTGAAATGCCATCATTTTCAAAACAGTGAATCATTTCGAGTTATTCATTTATTTCTCCATTCATTACTCTCGATTAGCCTCAAGCAAAGTGGACAGCGATGCTGTTTGTCTCGTTGCGGTAATAATCATGGTGATGGCTATGAACACTGAAAATATCTTTGGAATGATATCGCGCAAAAACTGGCAAACAGTCGGCTTACAGATGCTTACTTTGTTTTTTCCCCTACTACTTTGCTGAATCATGACACAAAGGTTGATATATTTTTGATTTGCTGGGTTTTATTGATTGATTGATCGGACGATTGACTAATTAATTTCATCTTAAGAACCAAATCATGTTAACAAAAAAAGTGTTGTACTCTCACTGGCCAAAATGTATAATGAGCGGATAACCGACGGATCTGATGAGCGAACGATCGTCGAATAGTTTTGGCATAGTTTGGTGTCGAGAAACACAGTTTTTGCAAGTACTTACTCTTACAACTCTCTTCTGCTGATTAACGTAAACATTTCGCACGCACTGTTTGCTTATTTGCCTTTCACTGACTTGCTGATAGTCCTTAACGTTACTACTAAAGCAAAGAACGTGTATGAGAAAGTGAAATTAGCGACGAGTTTTAACAAAAGAAACTTGAAAAAAATGAGCTGATTTTTGCAAAAAGTTTATGTTGCTTGACTATTTGTTTTCCTTTATTTGAATATTTTTGCTTTATAGTTGATTTATCATATCACTCTATAGCACTTTATAAGAACATATAAGGAACCAGTAATCTCTAAGAAGAAAAAGATTCCGAAGAAACAATTCAAGAAGATATCAAAAAAAGCAAAACACAATCCAGATTGAAAAATTCTAAGGCCAAAATTGTTCCCATAGCCAATATTTTGTTTATGAAAATAAAATGATGAAGGTCTTTTCTTAAAAATATGAGCAGTGCATTCGATATAAGGCAATGCTCGTTACTTTGATTAATGCAACAAATAAGGAATTTGCTTTCACATATAATTTGGAAGAATATTTATTCTCACATATTAATGTGAAATTGGCATTTTGCAAAATTCACCTCACCACTACTTTTTCGATTAAATTCTCACCTATTAATTTTCTCTGGCACGATTACCAGAAAAACTCACCTAGTCACGAAATTAATTCAATTCACACAGACCTATCTTTTACCGGCCAGTCTATGTGAATCACGAACTAGGCGTAGCAATTTGATCGTTATGTAATTAATTCAATACCAATTCAATCAATTATTACCGCTCAGCTTGCGAAAACAGCGAGCAATATTGATTATAAATTCTAGATCATCGGAGTTCGACGATCCAACGTCCCCGTATGTGGTGCAAAACGGCCGAGCAAAAGTGATTCCGTACAAAAACTTTTAAATTATTCCCAAAGTCTCTGACACCTTTGAATTGAACCGTGCTGTTTAGTTTGATGCGGTTCCAGTAAGAAAATCAGACAGTTTTCGGAAACCAAATATTGAATGGAAAGAAAAAATTAAATCGATTTTTGACATGATATTTTGAATCGCTTTCAAAGTGATTTTCAGAGCTTTTTCAGTTCAGAGATACCTGAAATCTGATTTGTATGAAACAACATTCTGAAAAACCGACTACTTTCGCGCAAACATTATATACCCAGGTAATTAAAGAGATCCTTTACTACAAGGATTAAATGCAGTGATCAGTTTTTTTAAAAAGTGGTTCTTGAAGTTGAAACAAACTTCGCTTGATTTTCTCACTGGGATGTGGTTCTTCGATCACAATTGAATTGCAATTGAATCAAAGCAAAAACTAAACATCACGATCATTTCTCAACTCATGTGCATAACGTGATCTTAGCAAATAAGCAAGAAAATATTAATAAAAAAAGGTCATATCGTGGTGCTACCACTGTACATATTGATCGTGTGATCGTGCAATAACTATGCCAGTGTTTAATGTACGATCGCAGCTAACCAGTCAAGATATTACGGTCCAGTGTGTTTTTGGATTCGGTTAGTAGCTTGCAGTATGCAAGATACTTGAGATACGAAACGCGTTTTCAACCGGTTTCCGCATCTCCAAGCAAAGTAACTACAATAACTGGTGACTTTTTTCGAGCACACGAAAGATACATACAAGCAGGCTCGTAATCTCTTTTACCTTGTAACGGCCCGGTGCCGCCGCACTGTCTACTAGAGTCCAAAGCAACTTGTTAAATGATCAGTCGGTTTATATCTTTTACACCCGTTTTTTTTTTTGGTAGTTTGGAAAGTTTCTTCTTCTAACCAATTCATCTCCAAAGCTCCTATGCATAATTTCACCGAAGGTGAGTAATTGTTTGGTATGTTAATGATGGCGGTAAGCAAATGGTGCCGGTAAACTCAAGGCTCTTGTCACTGGTTAGTTTTGAAGATGATCTGTTGAATCTTTGGAGCTGGTGTTGAAGCTTTAAAATTGGCAAATATTTGGAATGCGAATAAAAAAGATTTGAATGTAGGAAATAAATACATAATTGAGTGAGATGTTAAACGGAAAATGTATACATACTCGTAGCTATTGCTTTTGCAGCATGTGAATGAAAGCGTTTGAAAATCGAAATAATTTTTGTTCACTTTATAGTTTATGCATGTTGCTTACTGTTTGACTTGGTAAAATTAAGACATCGTGCTTTAAAGTTGGAATGATTTTGAATATTTGGCGGCATTTATAGCTTATTTATTTAAACCGAGCAAGGTGTGAAACAAAAAAAGAATAAAGAACTTTTGAAACTGGATTTGGAAAAAGACGGGGAATAGTAGTTGAACAAATTGTTGGATACTTTGCAGTATCTGTTCATGCTCGTTGTTTTAATGAACAGTGTGATTCCGATTCTAATTGGAGATAGGTGTTAAGCGCACACAGGGGCAGATTTGTCTCTAGGCCCGGTAGGCCCGGGCCTATTGCGGCAAATTTCGGGGGGCGGCAAATTTTCGATTTTGTTTGTTGGGGGAACTCGTTTCGCCGAAAATTCATATTTCTTTCTATATATATACAGTATTTCACATCTTATTTAATACAGTGCTTCTTAAAAAAATTAAGTTGCAATAACTAAAAACATAATAACAATATCAAAAAAATTTGAACACCATTTTGAAGAAAAATGTTTGTTGTTTATTAAATAATTTTATATTTGTTACAACGTTGCTGTTTTACATCTTAAAAAACAAAAAACTAAAAGTAATAACAAATTTCATGTCACAGCTTATTTGATACAGTTTGATTAAACATTAAAATGCCTGTGAATTATGAGGTTTGCAGTTGATTTCAATACTTCGTATGATAGCCCTTAGCCTTAAGCAGAGCCTGGAGCCTATTCGGCATTGAGTCAACGAGTTTTTTTGTGATGTCAGGAGTAATTTTTTGCCATTCCTCTAGCAGTGCTTTCTTCAGGTCTTGTTTATTAGAAATCTTGTGTTTTCTAATGTTGTTATCCAACAAATTCCACAGATTCTCAATGACGTTCATATCTGGTGACTGTGCCGGCGGAGACATCAAATGAGGGCAATCCCAAATTGGCCAGGACTGCACAATTCTGGACTTGTGCTTTGGATCATTGTCTTGGTACAACCGAAATTGGTTGCTAACACCTAGTTTTTCAGTGCTTTGCGGCAAATTGTTTTTGAGTACATCAAGGTTCTTTGTTTGGTCCATTGTTTCCTCAATAAATTTTAAATTTCTGACTGCGGCTGCGGACATGCAGGCCCAAACTATCACATTACCACCATCATGCTTCACAGTAGCTTCGAGGTTCTCTTTGTTTAGCTCAGTGTTTGCCTTGCGCCAGACATATGACATTCCGTCGGAGCCAATAATGTTTAACTTGGACTAGTCCGCAAAAATAACCGTATTCCAGAACGCGCACATGCTCTTTGGCAAAGGCAAATCGGCTTATTGCATTTTTTTTGGAAATGAATGACTTCCCACGAGCTACTCGCCTGTTGAAATCATGGTCGCGAAGCACTCGTCGGACGGTTTCAGCACTACAAGACTTCTTTTACTCACGATGAACCTCAGTAACCAATTTTGGAGCGGAAATCTTTGTGTTTGCTTTCACTTTCCTCCTTGAAAATATTGTTTGGCGCATTTCTCCTCTTATTTTCTACCCGATTTTCGTGTAGGAAGTGCTCAATTATGTACTGCACTGTAGAGACACTCAAATTCACACTTTCAGCAATTTTTTGAACACTTTGTCCTTTTTTAACGTGGTTTAATACCAATTCGCGCTGTTCAATTGTGATGCGATGACCCATTTTACAATTTCGGCTCATTTTGGCACTTCAGCTTACAAGATCTTGCTAAAGATTACTTAAACCAATGTTTAAACACAATCGAAAATTTAAGAAACAAAAACAAGACAGATTAACGGTGCGACAAATAGAAGTTTATTCGCATTGAAGTGTCTGTGTCAAATAAGCTGTGAGCTGCAATTTTTCGGCGCCAGTGGTATTTCTCTTTTACCGGACGCCGAGGAATATCGCTGGAACATTTTTTTCTTTGCATAGTATTCGTTGAGCATGCATCTAGTCAAATAGGGTTAAATTTTTTGGACCGGGTTCTTTATTTCAAAGCTACAGTGATTTGCATTTTTATATAGTCACTGTATCAAATAAGCTGTGAGCCGCTGTATATATATATATATATATATATATATATATATATATATATATATATATATATATATATCAGCAAAATGATTAGGTCCGATCCGATTTTAGGGACTAAAAACTGTTCGGGATCCCGGGATCCCGGGATTCTAATCCCGGGATTGGATTTCCTACATATAATATAGCTCACGAAAAGGGCGGCAAATATTTCTGAGACCGAGGGCGGCGAAATGGTCAAATCCGCTCCTGGGCGCACACCCGTTACAGGATTGTTGGGAGTTTTTTTATTTGAAAGATATTCAACGATCAATCGTATCAAAAATGAAACACAAGCATAGCATTTCTCCTTGAAGCAAGTATCGCTCGGCTTAAGAGACTTAGTCTGTAACTGTAAGATGGTAAACTTTCAAAATCGTTAGAAAAATATCTCAAGGCGAAAAGAATAAACTGCGTTTGGATGGATTCTAGGTTATCGCTATGAATATTGAAAGTAGGATTCCAGACGATGACACCGTATGTAAGTAATGAGCGAATTAAACATATGCATAGAGTTTTTGGAATCTATAAGTTGTTGAGCACCTTTTTTCGAGGCCGCGTAATGAAAAACATTGCATGAAAAAAATCACCTGAATCAGCATTTTCATGGCGATTAAGGGATCAAATGTCAGCGTACTTGACAGCATGATGCAGCTATTATATTATCGAATACGTTTCATGCCGTTCCACGTTCCAACGTTCCATCAAGCTCGGTGTTGATATCAGCTAACACCTAATATTAAATAGCTGAAATTGTTGCAAACGAGAAACTACGAGGGGAAAAAGAAGAAACGCTGTTGGGGTCAAAGAAAATTTCCGGCCGAAAAAGATTGTAAACGGGAAAAGGTATTCGATTATAGGATCCAAACGAAAAAGGCTAGATTTTTTAGTGAATGTGAGAATTGAACAATAAAATTTAAAAAGTGAATTTTGGGGGGAATAAATTTGTATTTGGCAAAAAGTGTTTATTAAGTTCATTGTTTATTAAGTTAAAACAACAAACGAAAGATAGTTGGGGGAAGGTTCAATAGACGCGATGGAACTCTATGTTGGGCCCAGTGATGGCGATTGTTGACGGTCACGGAAACAATTACGACCGCAGAGGCAAGGCAGATAAGGGGAAAAAAGCACAATTCCACGTTGAACTCAGTGGTGTCGAAAACTAATTGTGTTTTATGCTTGTCCATAATAAAAACTTGAAAATTATGAACCCTTTTAGTTTTTTGTAAAAAAAAATTCAAATTGTTGATAAATTTGACCCTTTTTCCACCATGTCAATATAAAATTTTCAAAATCCAATTGTACAAGAACGGCAACCCATCACCAAATTACCTCTATTTTCAACACTCGAAAATACTATTCACGAGAACTGAGGACCGGATAATTCGACCAATTTGAAATTCACAGGACATATTGGTGTTAATTAGAACCAAGTTTGATAGATGTGAAATTGAAACGCAGTCAACCCTGTCGCCGTTGTGCCATATTTATAAATCACTGAGAAAAAAACTATTTTTTGGCCTATAGCTTCCGATTCAGCGAACAAATTTTAAAAAAATTCACACAGTACCTGATCCTTACTTTATGCCATATTTGCTTGAAATTTAATTGAAAAATTTGGAACTTTTTGTCACCAAAATCTTGTAAATTTGCTCAGCAAAACAATGATTCTGTACCTATTACTTCCGAATGAAATCAAAACGAAATTCATGTAGTAAATGGACCTTATTGGAAGCCAAATTTCGTAGGAATTTCGTTGAAAAATCATTAAAGGGCTGCCAGCTATGATAACTTTTGTAATTTTTTGACATTTCTTTACTAAGTGATGTTGTCATTAAATTTGCAAATATGATTGATCCTGCAATGAGAATTAACAACAAATATTGAGGTTTTGAAAACTTGAAAAAAATTGCGGGTGGTAGCCCTAGAATTATTTTCACTCACATAGCTTCCGTTGCAGTAATTCAGTCGAAATAAATTTCACAGAGTGGGTTTAACTTTTAGAAGCTATTCATATTTGCTTCTAAAAATAAATAAGAAAAAATGTATTTATAAAAAGATATATTTATTTGATGTTTTAGGTTAAAGAGTAGAATACTTACTAAACTTACATTCTAAATACATTAAAAAAGAAAACTTTCTTAGCCTACTATGTAATTCTTAATTTTGGTGTTTGTTTGAAGTGTCAAGTGTTTGTGGATGTGTATTTATGTTGTGTACTAGGTGTTCCCACACTACTCCCCCCCAAGTGTCAGGATGACGCTGAGGTCGAGGAGGCGGAGTAGCGTGGTTTGTTAGCCTTGGCGACTGCCTGTACGGGACCAAGATGGACGATGGCCAGCTCTTGGGACCCGTATTCAGCGCGTGCCGAGATGGACGATGGCCAGCTCTCGGGGCTTAGGCAGTCGCCAGTAGCGCTGCCGAGATGGTCGATGGCCAGATCTCGGAGCTAGTGGCTGCCGCCATCGGTCGCGGTTGTAAAAATTGCCATGGCGACTGCCTGTACGGGACCGAGATGGTCGATGGCCAGCTCCCGGAACCCGCACTCAGCACGTGCCGAGATGGATGATGGCCAGCTCTCGGGGCTTAGGCAGTCGCCAGCAGTGCCACCGAGATGGTCAATGGCCAGTGGCCAGGTCTCGGGGCTGATGGCTAGCGCCACCGATGGCGGATATGTGGTGTGTGTGTGTTTGTTCAAATAAAATATTGTGTTGGGGCTGTTCCCCATGTGTGTTTTTATTTGTAAATCTATGAAAATTTTAGTAGCAGTGTATCCCGGTGTGGTTGTTGCTGTCGGGTCGGCTGGTCTGATCGGTTGGCTTCGGTTATCGAATTGTCTGCTCGTCGTGAGACTGGTGTTGTTGAATCGAGAACAGGACTTTCTTGCGTCTGCTGTTGTTGTTGATGATGTTGTACATTCCTATATCCATCATGTGAATTTATCAAGCTCCTGGCGAACTTATAGGACCACTTTGCGAAAGAGATCCGGTTCCTTAATTAGATGCGTTGTTGTGCTGAAGTTGAGTGCATAGTTACGGGAGCAATTGACTTTGGTAACTGCAGCTGGTACGGTTGAACGATATACGGAAACAGTGTATCGCAGTGGGACTCCAGCTCGCTGGGAATATGTTTTTGTAACATCATGTTGCCGACCGTAGCTATAGTCGTATATTGTACGTAGCTGGCTGTGGCTGGTGTTGAAATTGATGATAAGCTCTCTCGTCGGCTGATGTCGGCGTGGCAGCAAGTTGGTGCGGCGCAGCGAGGCGACGGTTGTCAAGCCTCGTGGCAGCGAATTGGTGCAGTGCAGCGTGTTTGACTCCCTTCTTGGACTTCTTAGGCGCACGTGCCTACATCGGAAGTGGAAGCGGTCTGACGAATTGGAGGTACTAGTGGAATGTCCGTTCTGAGTCCACGACTGAATTCGAGACGATGACGAAGTATTGATGTTTTTAGCGTGTTGAATGATGAAATTCTTCGATAAAGCGAAGATATGTGATTTCCGGCAGAATGATTCGATATTTTTCTGTTTTCGTCTGTCAAGTCTCAGCGGTCCAGGCTTCTGCGTGTTCCTATCGGGGTCACCAATTTTAGAAGCTATTCATATTTGCTTCTAAAAATAAATAAGAAAAAATGTATTTATAAAAAGATATATTTATTTGATGTTTTAGGTTAAAGAGTAGAATACTTACTAAACTTACATTCTAAATACATTAAAAAAGAAAACTTTCTTAGCCTACTATGTAATTCTTAATTTTGGTGTTTGTTTGAAGTGTCAAGTGTTTGTGGATGTGTATTTATGTTGTGTACTAGGTGTTCCCACAAACTTAACGTGACGCAAATTTCGTACTTTTTGGCTATGGTTTTTTGTTTGTTGCTTTGGGTAAGAAATATTTTGTTTACATGATACTACAAAAAAGAGTATTACGTATTTACACATTTTTAAATCACTCAAGGACAGTTTCTTCGAAAATCAGTTTTCTGGCGGCTCTAGTGCGCTAGAGTTTTTTTTTTATCCTCAACGAAGATAGACAGGAAGAAACAAACGAAAGCAGCTAAATACTGCTAAGTACAATTGAGTTTGAATGAATAATTTCAGAGACAACTCTTTGATCATAACACTGGTGATAAGATCTGTTCTCCTTGATTTATTAGAGGGTTTTCCTGGATGATAATATTTTGCGCATCTTTCGGCTTGTTTCACACGTACGAGGTTCCATTCGGTTCGGCTCGTTTTAGGTTGTAACTGAAAACAAACCGAACCGTACGAAACCCCTTCACACGTACACGGTTCTTACTCGGTTCGTATTAGGTTTTGTGTTTTCTTCCTCAACTTTGGGCAGTGATGTCAAATTCATAAAAGTCTTCAAAAATTTCCACACAATAGTTTTGTATTTATGTTTTGCACAAGTTTTGTCCCACAGCACTACTTCAAATTGCACTGCACAAAAACCAGCGACTGATAATTTCGAAAAAAATTGGAGGAAATAATAAAACTAACTAAAACTGACTAAACTAACTAAGTGAAACGCCTAAATATTTCAAATTAAGAGATCTAAACTGATAATTTATAAATTAACAAAAAAAAAATCAAATGATCCAATCAGGTTAAAACCGAAACTAAACCGTGCATGTGTGAACGCCTTGATTGCTTTCTGTACCCTGGACACGAATTCACACCTAATAGAAACCTGATGAAACCTATTCGTGTTCAGGGAGTGTACGGTGCGGTACGGTTTCTATTAGGTACCGAATAGAAACCGAAGCACCGTTTCACACTTGCCGTCAGCGACCGAAAACGAACCGAACCGAATGGAACCTCATATGTGTGAAACGAGCCTAAGCCGAAGTTTTGATTTGTTGTGAAACCTGAGCGTATAATGGAGATATGGAAAGTCGCAGGTGAACTTCAGAGACAAATACTTTTTCTGTGTCACTTCTGGCCGTTTGTTCGTTGGCAGTTCTTAGTCGACCTTCTTCGATGGTATATAATTTCGTTAATTTTTTTAACCGCCTTTCATATTGCATAGTGGATATTTTTAGTGCAAATTAGGTTCTTAAAGAATGAGTGAAACTTCAACTAGCTGTCTGCGCTCACTAGAATCTTTGTTGAATCGTGCTCTAGCTATTGCCAATGGCTTCGTGACAGTCTTTATTTCCTGTAATGAGATTTTAATTGATGAAGAGGAGATTGTTTTTCGAGGTGAGCAATTCTATTTTATTTTAAGTGTTGGGTTGTCGAATATCTTCAAGATATGCTCATTAAAAAGAATAACTGCAGAACTGACTTCATCTAGTGAATTGAGTGGGGCTTTTAGCAATATTCAGTTAGTGAAGCATCGTCTGAATGTGTTCCAGTCGGTTTGGTTCGAATATGTAGCGAAGTGTGTGACATGTCCAGACTAATGATGACAGGAAAGTGATCTGAGGACAGATCGAACGATACTTCTGATTTACGCGAGAGAGAGAGAGAGAGAGAGAGAGAGAGAGAGAGAGAGAGACAGAGAGTTTGTTGGTATTCAATTTGAGATTACGAAGTTTATGAGATTTGGAACTTTGTTTATGTTTGACGGCCAATACGTTAGCTGGTCGATTGAGATATGCTTTAAGCCGAAAGGTTGTCTTTTGGAAAGTGCTTCGCTCTTAAATGCTATGAATATAGATCCCCAAAGCTTATGTTTTGCGTTGAAGTCGCCAGCCACGATGAGTTTGATTCACAGCAATGAGAAAAAGATTGTGGTCAGTAGATTAATGAAACTACAATCTCGTTCGACTGTTCACATAGACGAATAAATGTTGTTTGGATGTAATCTTCGCTAAGTTCTTCCAAAAGATACTGGAGCAGATGTTTTTTTATTGAGTATCGCAGACTCTTCTCTAGCCATGCCATCTGGGTGTTTGGTGTCGCAGATTGTATGAATGGTGGTGTAGCCTGCGATTTCGATTTTATTATTTGTTGCCGTGGGGCGGGATTCCGATATAAGGAACTCATAAATGTCGTGAGTTGATGTAAAGCAGGGTTTTTCCGCTAAATACCGGGCAATGCAATTCGCAACCCAATATGCTATCGTCAATGGTTTGATTTGCTGTTAATAAGAAATCAGAGAAGCACGTTTTGATTTTTAAATATGTTTTGCCTCAAATTACTTATCGGCGTCATGAATCAATTCGAATTGTCTGAAAGAATTAAGAAAACAGAAGAAAGTTCATGGTTAGAGTTGCTTTGAGCAATGGTTTCAGCAGAGTCGTGTGCGTTTAAATTGATTGCGCCAAAATATTTGATGCCAGGAGTTACTAGTGATGAACATATAAAAGTCTCTGGCATAGAGACTGGTCTATTCGTTGCAATATTCAGAGTTTATTCAGCATCGTTTTGAGATGGCATTATCTCTTTTCTTTGAGATTGAAATGCTGCGCAACCTTTGTAGTTTTCAGTATGGTCGCTACCACAGTTGCTACATTTTTTAATTGCAAGGTCTTGTTTTCTTTTGTCAAAGGACTTGGTAGCGTGGAACTTGCGACAGATAACATACACTGGAGAGTGAACAATAGGTTTTAGTATGGCCATGTTCCTGGCAATTCGCTTACTGCCCGGAACCTTTACATTTAATCAGTTCTTTAATCGCAAGCTTAACATTTTTGTGAATGTCACCCCTTATGAACTTGCTGACTTCGGGCTTCAGTTCCTCTTTGAAGAGTGGCTGCTGCTGTTTGAATTTACTAAATATATCTATGATCGATTTCACTTCAAAACCAAGGGCTTCAAGCTACTGTTACATCACATCAGTTTCGATATCAGATTACATACCTTTAATTACCGCCGAAAATCCTTTGACGCTTTTATGCAAATTTGTGTAGTACTGAGGACTCTGAGTGTTTAATTCTTTTATCACCCTTCTGAACTTTATATCCGAACAAACTTGAATTTGGGTCTCGAAGACATACATATCCACGATTTAGTAGCATAACGTGCCTGCATTAATAGCAACATGTTGACTAAGCTATTGCTTGTTTTATCTCTTATATAAATCGGTGGTGTCTTGATTTGTTTTGGTTTTTGGCTGCAAATAGATCTTAATAGTTACTTCTGGTTGAAGCCTGCTGCTGATTGGGCTTATAGTTTTATGGTCAATTTGAGACGAGCGTCTTTTGACTATATCGAAAAGGCGATCAAAATCATCACTTTTTTTGTTCCGTTGAGGGATTCAAGGCCTTCCATCTACGCTAGCATTGTATGCCGAACCACTATCATTAGTCGCTTTTCCAGCCATGTTATCCAGCTGCTTACTAGGCGATAGAGATGTGTTTGGATACTGCTTAGGTAGCTGTTTTGAATTAAGTAGATTTCAATTTGATCTGTGTTACTATACAGTATCCCGCCATTGAATTATGACCGATCAGCAAATTTTAGAAAATTTAGCTTTTTTTTTAAATAAAGCAGAAGAAAATCAATTGTTTTTATTTTGCAATAACATATATTTATTGGTATTAAAAAAAAATTGATTAAATTTTATTATTTTGTGCTTCCTCTTTTGGCCTGTATTGCTGCTTGTATTCTACTAGGAATGCTTTCTACACATTTGTTTATCATTTTTCGCATTCCATCGTCATTTTTCCCCACTTCTTCGATATTTTTCTTCAATGCAGCGATTGTGTTGTTTCTCCGGCTGTACACCCAGCAATTCTCAATAGGATTGAAATAAGGTGAATTACCAGGCCAAGGTAAAACCTCGAATTCTAGGGAACTTAAACAATCCATGCTGGCTCTGGATGTTTGGCATGGTGCGCGGTCTTGCATGAAGATGTATTCCTTCTTGGGATGTTCTAAGGTATCCAAATATGGCAGAAAAACATCCCTCAGCACGTCTATATACTGATTAGAGCGCATTGTTACCTTAATGTAATAGATTGGGCCAAAATCTTCAGCTGTAATGCAGTTTCAAGTCATCACTGAGGGCGAACGTTTAACTGTCCGAATATCGATCCGAATATCTCTCGTGGGGCCTCCTTCAAACGAATTTTTACTCTCCGTAACCGCTTCTAACCTGCATTCGTCATTAAAGATAACCTAGGAGCAAAATAGGTTTAGAAAAGTTAAATGATTCGTGAGGCTGTCTCTTCCTATGACATATGAAATGAAATATGCTAAACAAAGGAATTTACCTTATTCCAGTATTCACTCCCGTAGCTGCTGTGTATTTTCACCCAATATAGTCTTCGTTTGCGAAAAACTTTGTTTAATTTTAGTTTTTTTCCGGGCCGCCTACATAAAAGGTTGTTTTTCTTGAATTGCCGTTCCAAAGTTCTCAGCGATATTCTGATGCCAGCTTCGTTCATATCCCTCAAAATAGCCCTACCTGGTGCGTTGCGCTCCAGCAGAGCATTCTGCAGGATTCTTCTATCCGATCTCGGTGTTGTTCTTCTTTGTCCGTGGCAATTTCCTCGTTTGTTCCCAGGGACCGTTTTTGAATCGGTTGAGCTACGCGCAGTTATGGCAATGTTGACCACGGACGATTTCGAAATTCCTACAATTTTGGCATAGCTTGACTTCTTTTTATTCAATAAAGCAACAACTTGCGCTTTTTTTTCTGACGAAATATCAGCCTTTTTATCCATATTGTCTAAATTATACCATTGACTTAGTAATAATAGTAACTTCACATCATTTCTCAATTTTCCTAAACTTCCAATGTCATTTACTTGAATTTCTTTTTGTTTTTTTTAATTTGAATATTTATAACTTTGATAACTGTCTCGAACACGCTTCAAACTTAAAATGACAAGGAATGCACTTTTGCACTTATTTATAATTGCTGTTTTGTTTGAACATCTGAGAATTTCGGATTACCCATTTTATAACTTACAGGTATAGGGAATACCCAACAAATACATAACTTCCCCTTTACCGAGAAAAATAGCAAAAATGACACTCAGTGCCCATAAAATTATCAAAATTCTTCAAAACGGCACTCGGTCATAATTCAATGGCGGGCTACTATACTCTCTGGTTCCTTGTGGAAGACATTGAGCTGTTATCAAAGATAGTATTCAGGATATATAATGAACTAAATATCAACCACCAGATGGCCAACGAACTACACATAGTGTTTAGTTCGTCACATGGAACGTGAAGGAAGCTATCACTCCAAATACTGAACAGCCATGGTTGTCACAATCACTGATAACCTGAGTAGCCTTGCAATCGAAGCTCATGTGAACGACGTCTGGGAACACCTCAAGGCCACTATAGCAACAAACATCTCAGTTTGACGAAACTAAAAAGAGAGCCTGGTAGGAACGACTGGCCAGTCGGGAACATTGAAGCAATGAGTTCAGTTCTTTGATGAGCTACTAAACAACGAAGAAGACAATCAACTGGAGAGCTCGATAACTCTTAACGGAGTCATCACCAACCATTAAATACCGTCCGGGCGAAACGGGTCAAAACATTTCGAAGGTAAAAATTCCCACGAATAAAGAAAACATTATAAATTACACATTTCACGTTAGACAATAATTATTTTCTGTTGCTACTCAAATTGCATAGGCACTAACTTACACTGTTCAATATGAAAATAATGGAACAGGATGCTTATTCGAACATATCCACAAGCCAAACGTTTCTGACTGATGTCTACCAGGTGTAACAATTCACTTTAGTTATTAAACATGCGTTCAACTACCCAAATCAATTATTCCCCAGAAGCAAAACATTTCCTGATCGTCTGCCAATCCTCTCGATCCTCGCGCAAATAAACTCATGTCTTACCGTCTAGCTTATTCTCTGCGCCCCGCCAATCGAATCACAGACACACCAGTCACAAGTTCATTTTACTTCAAGATCAATCGACAGTCTTGGCACGAATCTAATTAGACATTGCAGAGATAGAGCGTCGCGCATTTGAAATTGCCTAGAAAACGTACCAATTTCAATAAATCCATTATTGATGTACTGCTAGCTATCTATAGAACATTGCCTCTCTACATTTCGATTCCTACGCGTTTCGAATCAGACTCCGGCAAGTAGGCTTAGTTCGACTTTCGCGAAATGTTCCAATATTAGATATTACATAAGTCGCTGTGTGTGCGACTGACTGAAAACAGAAGATCGTTAACCCCTAATTGGCCGATAATTCTACACATGTTAGATCATACGGCCGCGTAAGCAGTTGAGCGCTCCAAGCCCCTAGTGAATTTGAAATTGTAACTATGCTTCGTTGGAGTCGTGCCCGCCGTTTTAATTGAATGGAATTAGCGAATTGGTCGTCGTCATTGGGCATAGTTTGACAGAGCTATTTTTAAACATGTCCTACCCTTATTGGTGCCAAACCGAAAAATTTTACGAAAATTATTTTTGCTGAGCGCCTTTTGAATTGAATAGATTGTTAGATTTCGAATACTAACGAAAATCTCGTTTTCATTAAATATCTAAATTTCAGTAGCAACCATTCGCATTCGCTTCCAAGACAATTTTCATGTTATTGGCTACGGGTGCAGCGTGGGTGCTCATTATTCGCAATTCGTTTCGCATAATTGATTTATTGTGCAATCGCGCGGAAATACTTGTAATGACGAGTTTCGTTGTTTCCGTTCGCTGTCAAATCTATTTTTGGTAAACATTTGTCGGTTGAGTGGCCCGCGTGGCCACGCTTCCATTCAATCGCACATGCATACATACTAGGGCACGCAATCCCGAGATTTCGGGATCTCGGAATCTCGGGATCCCGAACCATTTTGGACATTTTCGGGATCCCGTATTTATTATCGGGACTCCCGAGATTTCGGGATTGATCAAATTCAACCCTTTTTGGGAATTAGAAAGCAGAACTTAATACTAAAAGAAACATTGTTTTATGAAAACGGAGGCGGCAGCCAGTTGTAATAATGAATAACAACTGGCGTATGATTACATGCTTAATATCCCGCCAAAAAGTGTACCCGAAATATCTTTTTCAGCAGCTGGATATATGTGCAGCAAAATCAGGTCTAGTTTAAATTTTGAAACTCTTGACGAATTATGTTTATTAAGAGCATACTTTCAAAACGAATCAGCAGTTTGAACCAATCGATATTATTACTTATCACTTGTTTCATTGCAAAGCAATATTATTTTGTAATTGATATGTAAACAACTAAAAAGAATAATGTATTTTTATTACATTATCGTAACATCCGTTATGCTGATAAAATTTCAATTCGTTTTTAACTAATTTTATAACTAACTATCATGACCAAATAAAGAGCTTTATTGGACAAGAAGATAAGAAGAAATTAGGTCATAAGATTAATTTAGATGCAATTATAGATTAACGTCTTACTTGCTAGCACCCATGTACATATGTGCATAAATTTAACATTATAATGAACTTAGCTTCCGGTTTTATGTATATATAATTGAAATAAAGTTTTAATTGAGTACGAATAAGCCATATCTGTTTAAATTCCTTTAATATAGTTTTTTTTATAAAATCCCGAAATCACGGGACTATCTCGGGATCTCGAAAATTCTAATCCCGAGTTTCGGGATCTCCATTTCAATCTCGGGATTAATGCCCTAATACATACTAACATCGATTCGTATTATTTTGGTCTCTGGAATTCTTCTCTCCATGCAAAATTCGAATGATCAAAGGTAAGAGCAAATCAGTACTCTCATTTCCAGTATTGAGATCACTAGCTAATTAGGATGCCTAACAGTACATTCAACATAATTCTTTATAATTACCACAGGTCAATGACTACAACCGTAAAAGCATATCAACCTCAAAATGGCTAATATTGTACACACGCTGTGTATAGATCAAAAGAATCAAAAGTTGCTCACCTGGCGAAGCTCAAAAGATGCTGAAAATACATTGACACACGTACGTACACTTCAGACTGGGTGAAAAGTTCAGTGGTCGCGGCCGTGCGAAAATTCTTTAAAAGACGAAAAATCTTCAAAGGTAGCGCTTGCCAAGCCAACCGATACTGAAAGATTGGTCGATTTCCTGGAAACCGGCGATTGATCTGATTTTCGGATTCTGTAAACATTCTGTGTGAAAATTTCAAAGGAACCGATACAAACGTAGGCCGAATCCTACTAGGTGCTTCACTGTCGGCGTAAAAAAAACTACGCTCGAACGCTTCGCACCACAAATCCACTTGTGACACATGGAGCAAAAAATATCCATGATCACCTGCTGATTTTCATACATTACCTTACGATTACTCATTACGGCACCGAACGGTGCGGCAGCAACGGCAGCATGAACTTTTATGCAAACTTCTCTCTTTGCGCGGTGAACAAAAAACATTCGATTCAGTGTTCAAAAACGTGCTTCTTTTATGAGATTGAAAAATTTCACTATGAAGTTTAATGGAGATCGTTAGATATATCTGGTCGGACTGCGTATGGATAATTTCAAGTTAAATCAGAGCTTTTTAAATAAAATCGCAAGGATTCGAATCGTTGTATAATCCACTGACCTAGTAGAACACTTTTTGGAAATCTCTAAGCTATAAATTTCATAAATAGATTGAGGCGTGGGAAGTAGCTTGCTGGAAGCGCTTAAACTGATCGCGAATTTTGGATTCGCATGCAGTAAAGATACACGCAGTGTTTCGCATTCTATCAAAGCCTAGGAGCGATAAAATATCTTCAAGGTGGATAGTCTAATGTTTTTATTCTCAATTAGATAAGTCTTTGAATAGTTTCTATTTTGGCGCTAGCACTTTGCTTTCGGTAGCAGAACGAAAATTCCACAAATCAAAGTCATCGAGATATATGTATATACGCTTGAATTAGATTTGAGTTACTTTAAAGTGTGTTAAGGACGAGTAATCAGATTGAAATAATTTTAAGCTTGTACTTTGAAACGCCGGAAACGACAGTTTATTGGAATCCAATAAATGAGTTTAAGATGCAGATATTTCATTCATGCATCTATTAGTTTTAGCTCACATACAAAAATACGGTCTCACATGCATTCAGGTGTAGTTTTGATTAAAAGATTCGAAATGATAAGGATGTAAAACAATGATTTAAAATTGCGTTACTATTAAATTGAGAAGATAAACTCTAACATATTGTTAAAACAAGTGGAGCTCAGCCTGGAGATTTGATTCGTTTGAATATTCCGAAAGGAATATTCAAACGAAAGAAAAAGCAAAAGCTCCAATGCTCTGACAGCTTATTCATAAACCTCATAGATTGAATATAAATACCATAGCAAAAACAAACTATAGAACTATGGATGTTTGCTCTGGCTTCTGTGAGCAGATAATTCATTAGAAATGCAGGTTACAAAAGCTGTTCAGTCTTCGGTCTCTGGTGTTAATTGGTTTTGTTTGAAATACAAATCCAATTTCCAATTTTGTTGATCGGCTGCGCTCCGTGAATCGGGTGGTGGAGTCAATTCGCACCAAATTTAACGTTTTGGGTGGCAGGCTTGAATCCAGTGCTGCCATTTTAGCATTTTGAATGCTACATTTAGCATTATTTTTCTAAAACGGCATTCAAAATTCGGCGCTAGCATCTAGCATTATATTTAGCATTTAAATTTAGATTTCGGAATAATCTGGCACTCATCTATTTACAACCTCGCCCATAAATTTTTCTCAATAATAGCTCTGTTCCTGCACTTTTACTCGCGTTCATGAAAGGAAACTTCCTGAATCATGTGGTGGCGGAAATTCATGAAAAATACAAAAACGCGCTTGTGGCATTTCCTCAGAAGTGACAACCAGAAATGACAGTTGTCTGATTTTCATATAATGATAATGATTACAAAGTCTAAAATACAAAGATTATAAAGTCACATACATTGCTTTAACAATGGTAACGTTCAATTAAATCGCGATGATGCTTAAAATCAGTGATGGGGTCCCATCCACTTCAGACTCCCAGGAGCTCGGGCATCTACAAGTTCAAGTTAACGAAAGTATGTGCATTCTAGTTAGATATTTTTTCCTGAATAATGTGAATCAATTGTTTTGTTAGGGCTTCAAATGCAAGGAATAGCACGGATAACGCAGGAGAAAAATCTTCGTTATCCGACACTAATACTTTTTCTTCACTTAAAATGAATAATTGTTACTGTTTTGATGGTGAGATTCAAAACGATGTTTTGAAAAATATTGATAGAAATAAGCTTTACACAAGAGAAGAAGACTTAGATATAACTGATATGTCTGTAATAGGTATAGAATCGTTTCGAGATGTAAATTTTAAACTTCTATATGTTTTGGTTATACATACGAGGATTGATCAATAAGTAATGATAACGAATATAAACCAAGCTGAATAAATTTAAAAGATATATTTGTTTTTCAACATAGTTTTCTAACAAGTTAATACATTTAGTCCATCTTTCTTCCAAACCCAGGATACCCTTAGAAAAACATTCTTTATCTGGACTCTCCCAAAATGCCTCAACAGCAGCCATCACTTCCCTATCATCTTCAAATTTCTTATTCCGAAGGTGTTGTTTGAGCCGAAGAAAGAGGTAGCAGCTACTGAGAGCAAGATCTGGCAAATAGGGTGGGTGACCAAGTAGTTTGAATCCTGTTTCTTTAATTGTATCCATCGCAACTGCTGCCTTGTGAGCCGGTGCGTTATTTTTAAGAAACAGAACTCTAGCTTCCAGTTTGCCGTGTCTTTTTTCCTTCATTGCCTCTCGCAATCTTCTTATTTGGTCAGCTTAGTAAGAACCTGATATAGTGGCTCCCTTTTCCAAATATTCCACCATAATAATTTCTTCAGCGTCCCAAAAAACTGATGCCATAACCTTTCCTGCCGAACTCGACACTTTGAATTTCTTCGGCGTCGATGAAGAGGGTCGCTTCCAGGACATCGATTGCATTTTGGCTTCTGGACCAAAATGGTGGATCCAAGTCTCGTTCATGGTTACGAAATGAGACAAAAAATTCTCCTGATCTGCCTGGAACTTTTCGATTTCATCCTTGAAATGTCGACTCGTTTCTTCTTATGCTCGTCCGTTAACATTCTCGGTAACCAACGCGCAGAGACTTTTTCTTCATATGTAATTTGTTGGCAAAGATTTTTCGAACACAACCATATCAGATCCCTGTAGCCTCAGCTACATGCCTGAGGGTCACTCTTTGATCTGCCAACACGATATCTTCGACTTTTTTTACGTTGTCTTCAGTGAGGGATGTGGATGGACGTCCTTCGCCGTGTTCATCTTCAGTTTATGTTCTTCCCAGCTTAAACTAATTGGCCCAGCGTGCAACGGTGGAATATGAAGGAGCAGAGTCCCCTAATGTTTCCACCATGTCGCCGTGTATGTCTCTGGCGGACAATTTTTTCAAAGAGAGGTACTTAAAACAGCTCCAATTTCGTTTTTCCCCATTTTGATGTTCTCTTTTCGACTGTTCGTATTCAAATGAATCGTGGCCTATTTACATATATGTTTTTTTCGTGCTGACTTTGTGAGTATATGCAGTAGTAGAAAAATTGTTTTTTTTTTTTAATTTTATGCGAACTGGAAATAACCGATTATCATTATTTATTGATCAACCCTCATATAAATAAAAATATTGTTTTCATATTGAACCATGCTTAATTCAATTAAATCAGAAAGCATTATTTAGCATTTTAATTTTACAAGATCTAGCATTATTTAGCATTAAATAAAATTGAATTTAGCATTATTCCAAAAAAATAAATGGCAGCACTGCTTGAAGCTTTTTCTAAACAATTAAACTCATTGGTATCAGTAGCAGATGCTGAGCAGAAACTGACTTCATCTAAAACTTCAACTCCGGTGCAGTCAAACAATCAAAGTTATACGCTGATGTCATCTATTCTAACTCGTGGTCAACATGAACAGCAGCAATGCATTTTTCAACAAAAGCAAAATTACCGCCCCAAAGTCAACAAAAGCAGCTGCTGAGACAAAATGTCTAACCATACCTTGAGCTGCAGTATCAAAAACAACAATCACAGATTCGAAAACAGCTTAGCCTCCGGACCATCAGCAACAATGTTGTCAGCGTTAATTGCAGCTTCTTAAACAACAACGTGAATATCAGTAAAAACATTTTCAACAACAATGAAAAGAAGCTCATTGTACCTCAGTTGTAATGCCATCCTCCTGTGCTGCCTCTTGGAGCGGAGCTGCAACTTGGTAGTGCTGATTTTAATGTTTCATTAGAGTAGTTTCAACTACCCCTCTTGAAATTTTACTTGCTCGTGCTGTTACCGTTTCACGTGTAACACGTTCAAAACCCTTATCTCCTCGACTGGGACAAAAAGAAGAGTAGTTCCGGGTTGCTTTGCTCGCGAAAATCGGGATGGTTCGGGCGCCACTCGCTTCAATTTACCGGAACTACCGAACCACCGTCGCACTGAAGCGAGAAATTGTGACGATGAACAGTAAGCTACGGAAAGGATTGCGCGAGGTAGCAGAAAATTGTCGAAATAATGAAATACCGCCGTCCAGATTAAATCTCACAGAGTTAAAAAAAACTTTCACTTTCAAACCATATAATTTCTATATCATCGCATCAATATCATTCATTATTTATACGTTTCGACATTTTGTATGACAATTTTCTTAGTGAAAAACATACTTAGATCTATATGATGTATCGAATCAAAAAGAAAAAATAAAAAATGAAATATAATGTGCACATTAACTACTTCAGTCTCGCTGGGCCCCCTTCCGTCGAATTCCGTTGTTCGCTCTGCTCCCCTGGATGACTCCGTCAAATTCTGCTGTTTACTCTGCTCTCCTGGATGACTCCTCGATCCAGGTCGAAATTTCGGATTGAAAATATAAGAAAACTCAAATTGATGTTCGTTACTTTTTTTTTATGGACATCCGCCCACTCGGAGCAATTAATAATCTCTACTCCAATTAATATTCAAGATTTTCTGGACCTCCGTCTACTCCGAACAATTACCACGCTCCACTCCAATTAATCTTCGATATTTTTCTGGACCTCCGTCTACTCCGAACAACTAAAGACCTCCTTCCTTCTCGTAGGATTCGTTCGAACTCTCTTCAATATTTTTTTCGAATTCCAACCTTACTTAGAAAACGGCTCATGTCTCAATTTTCACATGAAGTTGGTTGAAATTCTGACTTACTTGTTAGTTGTACTCGTACATGTCTGCCCACTATGCGACAATCGTTGTACCAATTTCACTCGTGTTGCTTTCACGTGGATAGGGCAGCCGTCGCGTGTTTAGGTACTAACCCTCACTATTACAATCTACTAACTAAATAAAAAATTAACGGCTTATTAATCATATATACATAGTATATGGTGATGACGGCTGGTTATTTACTTATAAATTACTATCTCTAGGATGTCACTAACCTAGGCCAATCCAGACGGCGGATCTCTCGCGGTAATAATTTGGTTCATAGATCTCCAACGCCCTCTTTTTAAAATAGAAATACGCGTAATTCGCGACGCTGTGACAGTGATGTTACTGATATGTCCGAGAAAGACTGAAAGTTGGATATATCCCAGAAGCTTGAAAAACCTGCAAACGTCTCTTACAAAAAAATCGCCTATGAATTAGATTGCAACCGTATTGTAAACTCTTTCCTACTGATGCTTCCAACTCAACTAAGCGTGATTGAGTGCCTTGATTTCTGACTTGCTGGTGTTTTTGTTGAAGAATTTGAACCCCACCATCGTGAAATTTTTCGCAAAACTATGGCCCGGATCCCGCTCAATTAAACCGATACTGTCTGTCTAAAAACTATAGTTATCATATCTTTTATCAAAATTTTCGTGGACTTAGAACCAAACTGGTGCAAAATAAGCTTCCTCCCATAATAAGTTCCGATGGTTTTGTCTTTTGTAATGACTTATCATTTATACATCTGGACTGAAATTTAATTTTAGACGATCTAATGTGGATCAATTGCGTGACTTCCTTCCTAACTATGATTGGTTTTCCGTGTTGCAGATACCTAGTCTGGATTAAGCTACGTTTTGTTTCCACACTCGATTTTTCAGCGGTTTTTTACAGTAACAACAACTACCTTTAGTAACAACAAGGTTCATTTTCCTTGGATGTCTACACAGCTTTGTCATTTGAAAAATTCCAAAATTAAAGCCTGGAAACAGTTTCGATTGACTCGTCCAGAGCCTGACTACCAATTTTTTTTCTACATTAAGAGATCTGTATCATAAAGAAGTTTTATTTACATATCAGAGACATATGCAACAGTAGAAATTTAATTTTCAAGCACAACCTAAGGAATTTTGTTAATTCTAAGACTTATAACTATGTGTACCCATTCGCATTGAAATCTAACGACTCATATATTGATGATCCTTTTGATATTATTAATTTATTTGCTTCTGTTTTCCGTAAGGCTTGTCGTACGGACTTGCCAAACTCCAGACTCTTTGACGAACTCAGCAGTCTCCTATTTGGAGGCGAAACATTTAAAAATTGACTAGGATACTATTATCGCATTTGTTAACAAACTTAATAATAATATAACACCTAGCCCAGATGGCATACCTAATTTAGTATAAAAATAGTGTGTGTCGTCACTATTACCTGCGTTGTCTTATATCCTTAAAATTAGACATCTTTCCTCATTTGTGGATATACTCCATCGTCACTCTTACATTCAAGAAAGGAGGTCGTAATGACGCATGTAACCATTGCAATTAGGGCAAAACTTCACTGCTTCGCTAAGCTTTTTGAAGCTTTATTCACCGATATTGTAGCCTTTGATTGCAGCCTTTGATTGTAACCTTTGATTGTTTCATAAAAGATCGTTCAACCACAACAAACTTGCTTGAATTTTCTCACTAAGTAATCAACTCAATCGAAGCTGGCCTCCAAACCGACTGCGCCTACACAGACTTGAGGAAAGCCTTTGATAAGCTTGATCATTTTATACTTTTAGCTAAGCTTCAGTTTCTTAACATGTTTTTAAATTAGGTTGACTCTTACGTGACGAATGGAACCCAACGTATATTCTTTCGCGGTGCCCTGTCATTTGAAAGTAAAACCATGCCTGGTTTGCCACAAGGTAGTCACTAAGCCTTTTACTGTTCGCCTTATTTATTAATGACGTAGGCAGTCATCTTCTGTTCTGCTTTATGCCGATGACGCTAAAATTTTCAAAGGTGTGAAAAACTTTCACGATTACAATAATTTGCAGCAGGATATAAACATACCGACTGACTAACAAGTGTACAATTATATTTTACACACGCAAAAATAATCCTGCAATCTATGAATACTCGCTTTTGAGTACCTTTAAAAGATCAACGAAAGTACTCCACTTAGGAGTACTGCTGAATCAATCATTCACATTTGACGATCACATCGACTCAATTGCTGTGAAAACTAGCATTGCCTTAGGTTCGAGGGAATTCAACGACATTTTCCTAACTAACACCCTCTTTTGCGGTTTTTTAAATCTTTTACGAATAGATACATTCAACTCTCGACGTCAACATTTCAAAATTTTATCTGCCGCTAAAATTTTGGCAGGCACCATTGATTCAAACTACTTATTAAGCTAACTTTATTTTAACGTTAATAACAATCGTATCAGACGGGTGAGCTTTTTGTCGATGTCTGAAGATCGGACCAATTATGGTTGCTTTAAAGAAGCTTATTAAGTATTTGATTTTCATTTGTCTACAGCATCAGTTCAACGAATTCCATATAAGAAAGATTAATTACTATTATATATGTAACCTCTGGATTAGACGAATTTAATGAAATGAATCTGCGTATGTATCTTGTCCCGCATCCATTTTCACACATAAATGTTATTTTAGTAAGCTGTCCGACTTTGTTTTGCCTTACTATCCCCATTCTACTATTTTTGTATGTGGTGATTTCAACTTGCCTTCTGTTCTGTGGGATCTTATGTCCTTAATAATTTGTCTTCTAATGCATTTTCAATTGCTCTTTGCGTTCTCAACGGTAACAATCGATTGTTGCGCCTTAATTTTTCTAATTTTCTTTCTTCTAATCCATCTCATCTTTCCCTTATGCTGACCTCGACCCTCATCATCACTTATTGAACAACAGACCTGAGTCGACTTATAGTTTGTTTAAAGCTGACTATCTACAAACTACTGCTGAGCTCATCGCTGTCAACTGGTTTTCATTTTTTGAGAACTTACCTTTTTTATTTTTGCTCTCTTCTTAATTCCCTTGTCTCTAAGTCTACTCCTATGTTTTCTCCGCGTCGTTGTACGTGTCTTCTTTGGCTTTTTGTACAGTTTCTAAAGCACTATCGAAAAAAATAAGGCCCAAAGTGGATTTCTTCATAGTTCATCTGAGCCCAATGACAAACACCGGGGTTCCAGCGGAGCGTTTCCCGAGAGGAAAACCGAGTCGGTTTAGTCGTGCGTTCATTCAGCATTGTGATGACACACACCGTGGTTTGGAGGCCTCTCGATTTTGTAGTGCAAAACTAAACCGACTCGGTTTTCCTCTCGGGAAACGCTTCGCTGGAACCGCCGTGTTTGTCATTGGCCTGATGCATTTTTTTCAGTGTCACCGGTCTTTGCGATTAGTGGCTAAAAAACAGTTGAAAAAGCGGAATGAAGGTATATACTTCGCCCATATTCAAACGTTTATTTCTTCTAATAACTCAAAGCCTTTCGAGTCGTATGCTCATTCCCTCATATCAACCAACCAATTCTCTGACTCTTATTTTTTGGGAGAAACTACTACTTCTATTCCTCAAGTTTTTTTGTGATTTGTTTGCTAGGTATTCGGCTTTTTTGTTTAACTCGTAATATATAAATAACTGGTGGGTGATCCGCGAACTCTCTTGTTTTTAATGTTTCCAAGTGTTACGTCATGTAAAGGGTGTTTTTAGAGGGATCCAATTTCAAGTTTGAATAAAGTAAAAAGTATCAGTCAGATTGCCTTATTTTTTTGGCTCTTCATATTTACGTTTTGAAGATGATCTTGTGCAAATGACCGCCGCGACTACTTCTCAAGAAGCCAATTCTGGAGGCCTAAATTTCGACCTCTTTTTTAATCAATTTACGTGTATTATTAAAGTGTCAATTTTCGCTAGTTTATCAGCGTACACCTACAATTTCAAGAATTCCCACAAGAAGTAATCCAACGAATTCGAACCGCACGATCTCGGTGGCCAATTGACGGATCCATTTCTCGAAATAAAGCGATTTCCGAATTTTGTCTTCAATAAGTCGATGATTGCGGTCGCTATGTGGCTCGTAGCGCCGTCTTGTTAAAACTACATTTCACATCCATATGACGCCAATTCAGGAACAAAAACTGGTTTATCATCGCTCTATACCGGTCGCAGTCGGTGTGCAGTAACGCGCTTGGCGTCTTTGAAGAAGTTTGGCCCTAATATGCCACCAGTATGTATGCAGTACATTTTGTTGGATAAAACGGTGTCTCAATGACTTGACGAATGCGGTCTATAAAACTCACGAAGCGGTCTTTGAGTTTGCACAACTTAACACTGGTTTCGGAAATATTTTTCCAGAATCTATAGACGCTGCTGAGGTGGAATTCTGTCCATAGCAATTTGTCAAACCTTACTGAGTAAAAATGAAAGTGACTTTGATAGCTGTCTTCAGTTGATTTGTCAGTGGTCGGTTTCAAAATGCGACACCTGTAAAAAAAAGCTCCCTTTATTTTTTCAACAAGCCTGATTCCAATACGTAGGACTATTTTTATTCTGGTAATCTTTTAGAGTATATAGCATCGAAAGTAGCTGATTTCGACTTGCGCTATTAGTGCTTTTCGACAATCCAACAATCTTATTCATCATCACTACTTGTACTTGGTTTGAATTCACAGCTTGCACTCATCGTACTGGCGCTGCACAAAAGGTTACCCAAGCATTCTAGGTTTTTTTAGAGTATGCTTTATTGCCGTCCGTATATGTACATGCTAAAAAATAAATAAAGGACTAGAAGAGTGCTAAATATTGTAATTCCTAGGGCTCTCTTATGTGAAATCCACCTGAATTTTATTGTGCAGTATCGCAGCCTGAGGTTTGAAATATAAGAAGCTTTTCATGGCTCGCATATTGAGACTTTTTCGATACTTTTATGTATATTTAGTTCCAAATTTATTATCACGTTGAAATATTTTGAAATACTATGTGCTCACACTCACGACTTTCTAGAGCTAAAATAAATATACTCAATCATTTTTACCTTAAAATCACCAAACAACATGCCTTGGAGTCAATGACACCACAACACAAATTCCTCAAGAAACTTGATTATGCTCTCTAAGGTCCAAGAAATACAAACAAGTCCTGTGAAACCCTTTTCTCTTACTTTTTATTCTATCTTCGTTTTCGCCGTCTCTCCTTCAGTCTAAGTAATTCGTGCCTGTGCAAATATTCCATGCTAAAAAATAAATAAAGGACTAGAAGAGTCCTAAATATTGTAATTCCAAGGGCTCTCTTATGTGAAATCCACCTGAATTTTATTGTGTAGTATCGCAGCCTGAGGTTTAAAATATAAGAAGCTTTTCATGGCTGACATATTGAGACTTTTTCGATACTTTTATGTAGGCTAGTTCCAAATTTATTATCACGTTGAAATATTTTGAAATATTATGCGCTGACACTCACGACTTGCTAGAGCTAAAATAAATATACTCAATCATTTTTACCTTAAAATCACCAAACAACATGCCTTGAAGTCAATGACACCACAACACAAATTCCTCAAGAAACTTGATTATGTTTTCTAAGGTCCAAGAAATACAAACAAGTCCTGTGAAACCCTTTTCTCTTACTTTTTATTCTATCTTCGTTTTCGCCGTCTCTCCTTCACTCTAAGTAATTTGTGCCTGTACAAATATTCCATTTGCATGAAAAAATTGCATGAATTCGCATTCGTGCTTCCTAGTGAATCGCGAAATTCAACACGGCCAAAAGTCACGTGCACCCATGATTTATCGACGTCGTCCGTGGTTGTAATTCCTAACAATCCACAATATATTGGTTTTGCTCTCGAGTGTGTCGTCACGCATACATTAACATCAGTGGATTTAAGTTGGTCAGCGCCAAGGGACTCGAACCGGTACGGTGTTATGTGGATTGTCAGGGAGTTCGAGATACGGTACATGGACTACCTTTATCACCGTTTTCAATCGATCGAAGCATCATGCCTTGGAGCTAGGAAGGAAATCTTTATTGATGCGGAACCCAGTCTCCACTGCTGCCCAAAGTTGATGTTGTTATGAATCAAACGGGATCAGTGATTCAGCCTTAAGACCACCACACAGAATTTCACATGATGAATCGAATCAATTTGGATGATAGTGTTGTAGCAGAAAAGTCGGTCAAGTTTGAATTTTTTGATGAATTATACCAATATTTTCAACACGATCTAAGTCGCGAACGTGCTAGTCTACTCGATACCAACCAGCCAAGAAACAATTCAAAATTAGATTTCAATTTCTGATATGAATGTTCTTACATAAATATTAGCCATCACAATCAGCTCCCAGCTTTGAAAAGCGTGACTTGATTCTTGGACTTGTTCTCCTTTTGCGGAAGTTTCCCTCAGTGAAAATATGCTAATTATTCTATGTGCTTGTCTCGTTGGGCCTTAAGTGGCTCCCTTCAAGTATGTATATACACTTCTTTGTACGTACAGAAGATATTTCCATGACAAACGGCTGTCGCCTGAACACAAAAAAGTAACAAGAACTCGATGAAGCAGAGAGACGGAGTAGCTGAGCAATGGACGTGAGGCATGAACCAATGCGAATGTTATTAACCTCGATATCTTATCTAACATGCGCGTCGGCTTAAGATGAAGAAGTTGTAGCATTGTGATGATTGTGGTGTCAGCCACTGGTACCAAACGAACATTCTATTGTTTAAATCTGACAGTGAACTATCACTTTGCCGGCAAGCTAGGTTTTTTGATACTGAGTAAGTATCCAAGTCGCGAATGCGATGAGAGGCGCATAGTATCTTGACGGGTATGTTTAGCTTGAATCGATTAAAAAGAAATAAAGAATGAAATTCTAAATCTTGGAGGTAGGGCGACGAACAAAGATGTAGCTATAATCATTTCGTTGCATTGTCTTAAATGATTGACATCTTATCTGAAAATTACGATTTGAGACAAAAGTTCATTTTTTTCTTTTCTTTACGTCGATGTGGTAAGGTACATGATTCCAATTAAAAGTATATTGAGTGATGATTTTGAACATTTTTCACTCATTCAAATCGACTAGTAACTGAAATTTTTAGTTGCATCGGGCTGAATTTGACAAGATCTACATACACTGGGCAAAAAAAGTCCGTGAACACCAATCGAAGCTGGCGGGTATCTGTAAATTCAGCTGCATTCATCTATGGATTTCGATTGGTTCTTTTACTCAATAAAGCTATAATATTTTGTTTGGTACAAAAGGTCATAAGAATTTTCCATTTAAGGATCCTTCAAATGACTTTGAGTATATACGCATCACTAGGCTAGGCAAAAAAAGTCCGTGAACACATGTTTTAATGAAGGTATTGAAGCAGTTTGGGAAAGCATTTATTGCTTTTAACTTTGATTGCTTATGACACACGGCTTAAAGAGATAGAAGGTATGAAAATTTGAATCGATTTCTGTCCTTCGATAGCTACGAAAATGAAAGTTACCGAATCGGTTCGAGAATCAATAGTTAACCTACGAAGAGAGAGAAAAAGTATCCACGAAATCGGCAAAATTGTTAGGAAAAATTATAAAATGGTTTGAAGAATTAGGATGCGCGGCCAGCAGGCCTCGTACTGGACACCCGCCAAAACTGAATTCCGCCCATAAACGAGAGATTATAAAAGTGATTCGTGAGAAAGCGGGTACAAGCGCATTGACAATCGCGCAAAACATGTCGCAGGATTATGGAGTGTCAGTTACACCACAAACTATCCGTAACCATTTGCACAAAAGTGGATTTCACGGTCTAGTCCCAATGAGGAAGCCATTTATAAATAAACTTAATCGGAAACGCCGTCTCCAGTTTGCTAAGGAACACCTATCCAAGTTTCTTTCGTTCTAGGAACGTGTTATTTTTTCGGATGGGAACAAATTCAATTTATTTGGGTCCAACGGACGAGAGAAAGTATGGCGGAAACCGAAGGAAGCCCTACAACTCAAAAACCTCAGACTTACGGTGAAGCACGGCGGAGGATATATAATGATATGGGGGTGTATGAGTGCTGGAGGAGTAGGTAAATTGCACATAATTGAAGGTATTATGAATCAGCATATGTACCTTGATATTCTGAGTGACAATTTATTTGAGAGTGCCAGAAAATTTGGATAAGAGGAAACTTATGTTTTTCAACAAGATAACGACCCCAAGCATACTGCCCGAAAAGTTCAAAACTGGTTCCTTTACAGAGTAGATCGACTTCTCAAAACCCCTCCACAATCGCCAGACCTGAATCCCATTGAGCATTTGTGGGGTGAAATTAATAGGAGAACTCGTAAACATCCGCTAAAATTCTTGCAGGATTTGAAAAGAGCCATCAAGGAAGAATGGTATCAAATTCTGGCAGAAATTACAACAAAACTAGTTGGGTCGATGCAAGCACGTCTCCTGGAAGTAACCAAAAATAAAGGTGGCCCAACATCGTTTTGACTTACATTGAAACTTCATTTTTTTTTAGTTTATAAATTACTACTTATATTGTGTTCACAGACTTTTTTTTGCAATATTTTTTAACCTTTTTTGATTTTCAATTTCTTGGGAATTTTTCTGCCATCAAAATATTAATGTTTAGTTTTAGATATATATTTTGTGCTTTTTAAGATACAAACAAAATGTTTTTCTTTTGAAAATATTGCTTGCATGACCCTTGTAGTGAATTCAGATCATTTGCTTATGAGTGTTCACGAACCTTTTTTGCCCAGTGTACCTGTATATCATCTTTGGCTATACGTGCGGACAATATAATATATTCATAGTTATTGTTAGTCCCACATCTATCTTTGACATACCTATGCTGACAGTTAGCTTATTTTTGACTGCTGTATTTCGCTTACCAGAAATTAGAGTGGGACTATGAATGTGTTATATATATATATATATATATATATATATATATATATATATATATATATATATATATATATATATATATATATATATATATATATATATATATATATATATATATATATATATATATATATATATATATATATATATATATATTTAATGAGGGGAAAATCCACACCGATACACAGGCCTCCAAACCTAAGTTTATGTCGGACTCTGACCTACTAAATACCACCTTTTTGTCTACGCCACATCCCAACAGGAATACCAATGGATATTATTTCGTCGCACGGGGGCAGTTTTATGCATTTCTATACCCTCTTCTTTCCTTGTCCTCCTTCCAAAGAATTGCGTGTATCTGCGCTACTACTTTTGACAGGTCGGTCCATGTTGCTTCAGATACCAGTCGATTATAGCAAGACTGTGTACACTGAAAAAGCACATGGCGCCAGACGCCATAGTTTATAGACTTCTGGCGCCATGTACATAGTCGATTTCGGGATTGTGATAAAATATAGCGACACACGCCATAGTACATGGCGAAAAATACATAGGAGCAGACGCTATGCTTATAGCCTTCCACGCTATGTACTATAGTCCTCCACGCCATGTACATGGCGTGGAGGACTATATTCCATGGCGTGGAGGACTATAGAACATGGCGTGGAGGACCATAGTACATGGCGTAGAGGACTATAGTACATGGCGTGGAGGACTATAGTACATGGCGTGGAGGACTATCGTACATGGCGTGGAAGACTATAGTACATTGCGTGAAGGACTATAGTACATGGCGTGAAGGGCTTTAAGCATAGCGTCTGCTGTTATGTATTTTTCGCCATGTACTATGGCGTGTGTCGCTATATTTTATCACAATCCCGAAATCGACTATGTACATGGCGCCAGAAGTCTACAAATTATGGCGTCTGGCGCTATGTGTTTTTTCAGTAGTCCTATAATATTGAAGTAAAATGATAGTATACCCACGACAATCCTTATCGGCTAGATAATTTGAAGTTGGTAGAAAGCTTTATTCAATAATTTATGATCAATGCATACGAGTGAAAGTTACGAATTCCACGACTACTCCTAATAACATTCAGATACCTATTCAGAACTAGATTAACTCATAGCTCGGTCCGTAGTCCTTTCTATAAACCTCAATTCAAACTGAGAACCCCAAGCATTACAAGCCTTGTTTGTCCACTAAACAATTTAAAAACTGCACGCCAGAAGTTTTTAAATTATGGCGTCTAGCGCTACGTGTTTTTTCAGCGCACTTCTATCGACGATAATCAAGAGTCACTTGCTGACATTTATACATCCCCTCACACAGTATGGCTGCGAGTTATAATTGGAGTTCCATGAGCCATATTACATGGATCATGGCACTATGTAATTTAACGTGTGGGGCCATAATTTCTGCGCCATCCAATTATGGCGCTGGGAGCATAGCGTGTGGGACCATAAATGCTGCGCCACGTTAGATAGGACCACGCGCTATGTAGATTCTGACGTTATGGCGCTGGGAGCCACATTGCATAGCTCAGAGTACTATGTACATAGCGTATGGGGCCATAAATAATGCGCCATGTTACATAGCTCTGGGCGCCATGTGGATTTTTTTCAGTGTAACGTTGCAGCAGCTTGACTCTGTGTCGAGAAAACGGCGTGCAATGGAAAAGAATGTGCCCCGAGTTTTCTTCGATCTGGCATGTCGGGCTACTCGAAGAGTCGTCTAGACCCAAGTGATATAGGTACTTTCGGAATGCACCATATCCAGTTAGAACCTGCGGTAGATCGTATGTCACTTCGCCATGTGGGCGCTTGATCCATTTTTTAATATCGAGAATGAGCTTGTATGTCCATCTACGAAACTCTGCCATGTCTTTTCTGATATCTGTCGCTCTGTCTTGTTCCTTCTCCTGAAATGGTTCGATATTCCCGAATAACCCTGAGAACACTAGGTTGATTGTTTGAACACATCTTCTTCTGTTTTTTTTCATTCTATAGTCACTAAGGGCTCTAAACAATATGGCTAAGCTAGTTCGATTACGATTAAAATTTTAAGTTGTTTGAAACTCATATCGATATTTGTAAGAACTCCCAACAAAATACATTACAAAAACTTCGATGTTTTAGTAATTCAAATCAAGATGCAAAGGCATGTTTAAGTTATTTTCCGAGCTGAATCATTTAAGTTTGGTGGAATTCACTTCAATTATTCATTGATAGAATGATCTGTAGACAGAAGAATCATTTCTCATTGATATGAGCAAGTGGTCTTAAATTTTGATGTAATTAAGCTTATATTATAAGAATATAACACTTCCGATTTAATTATTTAACTTCAAATATTTAAGACCCAATCTAACCTTTTGCCGGTAGAGCTATCGAGCTCATCTATCCACTCACTAAATATTCAGTCATTGCAAAAAACAGTAATTGTTACTTTCACTTGAATATTTCATATTATTCATAGAGACCGATGCGAAATGTGTGGGATTCCGAAATTAATTAACCTGAATACCGCATCGTACGCAGGAGTAAGCAATCAAGCAAAGATATTGGAATACAGCTCAGAAAACAGAGGATTCGTTGCGAATTGGCGGTATTTTGTGAAGGCGTGATGCAAACGTCTACAAGACCCGATCGCTTGCATAAAGATGAATTTAATTTGCGTCTGTGGCTGTCATAATTAAGTACCGAGTGGTGATTTAACACTTTATGCATCCATGTAGACTCTTATTTAGCGGGGGGTTCATTTTTTGCATGCCCACCATTTTCAACTTCCTGTTGGCTTGCGAAGGCAAAGCGCAACGCGAACTTAGGTCTATAAATTGCAAGTGGCCTGGTCTCATTTGCCCGATGTGGGAATAGTCCTCTTTAGCCATTACTGGATACGCATAACTCATAAACTTGGAAATTTTCTCATTGGCATCTATTCTGACCTTGCAGCATGTAATTATCACGTACTTTGCCGGAACGGGTATGCTCAACACATAAATCTATCTTTGCGATGCGAACGTACGAGTACAATCGTAGTAAGTTATCTACTTTATAATTATTGTGCGCGATCTGTACGTGGCCATAAATAGTTGAAATTTGTAGTTTACGCCAAAATCGGAGAGGTGCCTATTGACATGAGTAAGGAATGCTCGTGTGTGAAAACAAGTTGCGATGTCGGCAACAAATTTGATGAATCGAAACCAAGTGTACAGTGGTGTGAGAAAGTTTTTGTTTCTGTTAGTATTTTTGAAATAATTTCTTAAAGAATGTCTGATCTGAACTAATCTTTTAGGCTAGTTTCCTTTTTTACTTTCTATAGAAGTGTTTCTATCAGAAGTGACAGCTAATTGAATAAATGAAAAATTGACTTTATATACGGTCAGTGTGGAGTGATTAACTTTACGACTCAGACTAAGAATGTGATTGCAAAGTCTGACCTGGAAACGCCGTACGAAGTCCGCAAAACGGCGCCCAAAGCACTGCTACTACTTAGCGATGTTGTGAAATTACACCTTTTCCTGGTGAATCTCTGTCTAGATGATGGGCAGCCTTGCCGGCTGCTTCATTAAATTGACCAGTTGGAAGGCGTCTACAGTTGGAAGGGATCTGGTGAAGGCCTTCTGGTAACAGTGGCTTCTGGAGCAATCACAGGCTATTCTTGCTGATCAACCAAAAAGGCAGCCTAGATATACTTTTGGAGACGGCTGACAAAATCGCAGGCTTTTTTAATCAGCACCAACAAAATGAGGTCGCTATTTGAGCACCGCAATATGAGGTTATCGTGCCAGGAAAAAATGCCAATCACTTAGCTAGCTAAGCTACATCTGTCGATACGGCTTCAATCTGGGCTCTGCAGGAGATATCGCTCGCGATCACAGCACAAAAAACTCTCAAAAACTTGTTTCTGCCATGAAAAAGTTGGCTCTAAAACACAAAAGTGCACAAGTGCCCTCATGCATCTACAAGACTGGTTTCAAGAATCCAAAAAAAAACGAAGTCGCAATTCTCTTCAGACAGTGAGGCAATGTCTTTTCACCAAGTAATGGTCTTATAATTTACGACAATTTGTCTAAACGACACTATCTTGTTGAAACAGGTACAGACTTTCCGATATTTATTTAAATATGATTGTCAGGATTTCCCATTTTTAGCGCAAACTTCTCTGCCACAATGGGCTCGTCATCAAACTAGCAAACGTCATCGTGATGTATTCATTTTGCTCTCTACGAAAAGCACGTACACATCGTATAGTCTTTCAAAACTTAGAGCTTTGATTGAGTCATCCACAGGTCCATCGATATATGCGTTTCTGCAAAAGTATCATACCATCAGTGTCAACACAGGGCTCTCGCCACATATTTCTTACTGGTCCTCCAAAAGTATCAAAATCGCGCAAACTATCCTCTGATAAGCTCGTGATTGCTAAAAAAGAATTCGATTCCTTACTACAGCAGGGTATATGACACAACCCTAAAACAACTAATCGCCTCCATTTAACAGGGTCTCTAAAGCAACGAGAGAATCGTATCCTTGTGGCGGATCATACAATACCCATTATCCAAGACTTTAAGTATGAACTATATGTCAGAACAATCTTCTCCAAAATAGATCTGACTAAAGCTTATCATCAAATTCCAAATACTGTAGTCAACATTGGGCTATAAATTAAAATGCCACTTCTTTCGACCTTCTTCTAACATTTGACTGGAACAATCTTGTTGTCGACTAACTCTCTCATCTAGGTGAAATTAATCATCGCATTATTCTCGACTTTACCGCAACAGATTTTACAAAACTTTTTCACAAAAATTCCGACAATTAGGTTCAGGAGACCCCAAAGAACTCTAAATACACATTCAAGAGACAACAACTTCAAGATACAGGAAATTGATGTTCCGCTTAGAACCCAAAAATCCTCATTAAGTCGAGCTTATATTAACCAAATTCTTTTGGCCTTTGATGAACAAAGGCCTAGAAAGTCTATTTTGTCACAACTGGAAGATGATCAGATTCATGAGTAAATCTATATTGACCATCCCTGTGATGTCCAAATGTTTTAAGCTCATTTACGCCGACATAATTGCTCCCTTTAACGCACTCATAAGAATACACTTACTGGCTCACAATCATCGACCATTACAATCGTTTGCTTATAGCAATTTCTTTGACTAGCATTCTTATAGTATCAGTATTCTTATAGTATGACATCGATAATAATAGACTAGGTATTTAACTGTGAATCGAAACAGAGGTTTAATCGGTTGCAATCGGTTGTAAATATGTGAGGTCTTATCTTTAAAAACTTACAACAGGTGAAAGTTTTTTATGTTGATGCCAAGACTCAGGAGATGTCCCATTATGCTTTAGCACAGTCTTGGTGGAAGGAACGTTTAGGAAAGAGATCGAGGCAGGGGAGATAGCGGAGCATGCTTCGGTTAAACAACAATGGCTTATAGTCGGTGGTGAAAACAGCACATGGCAGACCTAGATAAGAAAGAATCGTGAACTATAACGCTACAAATGGCACTTGCCGAAAGGGCGTGAGGGTTTCGGCAGTCTCAGGTATTCTCCGTTGAAGGTGCAGTACAAGCGACTAGACTTAAAAATTCATTAGAAAAACGCCCATAGTAATAGCGATAAAGAAGAGAAAGGCAACCCATATTATTTATTTATTTATTTATTTATTTATTTATTTGTTTAATGTCTAAAACAACAGAACAAATCCAATTATGAAATGGACAATGAACAAAAAATCTAAGCATATATATAGGCATATAAGCATATATAAGCATATGTAAGCATATATAAGCATATGAAAGCATATATATCAAAAGCCAATTAATAAATCAAAATAAAAATTAATATATCATATGAGCAATGAAAAAAGATAAAAACGTATTAAATAGAAAATGTAACGACTTTATCTTTTAAAATGGGTTTGAAACGTAACAAAGCTGGTGGCAAAGAACCTAGTCTTAGTGCATTATGCTGCCTAAGTAAAGGTAAAAGCGGTGAAAAGTAGTACGTATCAGTCCGCGCAAAAGGAACATTAAACGTTAACTTGGATCGATTTGACCGATCCGTAACACGAACGGAAACCTGGTTGCAGAGGTCAGATGGGACAAGTTGACGGTGTAGTTTGAACAGAAGGCATTCATCGAGAAAACGTCTTCGAGATTTCAGGGATGGTATTTGCAGCATGGTAAGTCTCGCACTATACCCACAGTAAGCAAAATTGAATTGGTAAAAAAGAGCATTGTACAGATTCAACTACATCAATCAAATATTGAAAATGTGGGCACCAAATTTGAAAAACAAGTGTACACAAGTGGAGACATCTGTAAAATATTTAGAAGATCTCAATATAAAACCCGAAAGTCTGGACGCTTTGGCGGTTATGTGCAAGATATATTGATCAAATAAAAGTTTAGAGTCAAAAATTACTCCGAGGTTTTTAAAATTAAAAACGACGTCGAGAGAGGCTCCAGAAATGTAGTAAGAAAATACTAGTGGGTGAGTTTTACGCGCGAAAATGACATTTGGCGACATTTTTAGACATTCAAAGTAAGATGGTTTGCATTACACCAGTTAACAAGAGTGAGCAGGTCATTCTGAAGCTGTAAGCAGTCTTCGATTATATCGAATACTATGAATATTTTTAGATCGTCTGCAAATAGAAGAGAAAAAGAGCCAAGCAGACCCGGGAGATCATTAATGAAAATTAAGAATAATAAGGGGCCAAGGATCGAACCTTGTGGAACACCTGAGGAGGGATAGAAGAGAGTAGACGAACAGGAGTTCACAGTAACAACACAAGTACGTTAATGAATGTAGGAAGAAAACCAGGAAAGCAGCGGACCAGGGAAACCATATTTGTCTAATTTCAACAGAAGAAGCTCATGGTTGACAGAGTCAAACGCCTTGGAAAAATGTGTGTAAAGAACATCCAACTGTCTTTGCTGATCAATGGCAGAAGCAACAGTGTTGGTGAACGATAACAAATTAGTAACAGTAGATTTGCCTTTGACAAATCCATGTTGCTCGGTGGCGAGGAAAAGCACGAATAGAGGATAAACTCTGCTGTAGACAACTCTTTCAAGTAGCTTACTGAAGCAAGGCAAAAGTGATATAGGGCGGTATTTCGAGATGCAAGCAGGGTCACCGGTTTTAAGTATAGGGAAAATATTGGCAGATTTCCATAAGAAAGGAAAAACGCCAGATGCGATGCTGAGGTTAATTATAATCGACAAGGGTACACAAAGTGAAGGAATACCGTCAGAGCCACAACTAGAGCTAGAATCGAGACAACTCATTAAGTACTCAACTTCTAAAGGGTTTGTACGGAAAGAAGAGAGCGCTTTCAGGCTATGACGATACGACGAAGGAGTTGAAAACGAAATATGTGGAGGAGAAAGAGAGTTTTGCGGGGTTGGAAACGACGAAAAAAAAACAAGCAAAGAGCTCTCAGTTCTCTTCAGTTGTGGCAGCAGAAATTTCATCAAGAAACTTGTTTTGAAGAATAACGGGGGATTTTTTCAGGTGACGCTCAAAGGATTCAATACGTGAAGTAATGGTTTCATCCCCATTAAGCTTGAAAGCGTTGCGTTGGACTTCGTCTAGTTCTGCTTAAGCAGGCGGCCTACCTCAGCCCATAATGGGATTTATACTCAAGCCTTGGTATTATGAGAGTCTTGTAGATATGCCCTTTGTCTAATGGAGTAAATTATTTCTTGCCTCTTTCAAGGAAACCCAGGCATCGTCTGGCATTTTTCATAATTCGGAAAAAGTGGCTGCTCTAGCTAAGTTTCATGGAGATATTAAAATCAAATAGGTTAGAACCAAAATGTTAGAACCAAAATAGTATGGCTATCAGGGGGAGTGTTGCAATAGAGTGAAAGAAGACAGTATTGAGTGAAAGAAGATGCATTAAATGCTACAAAGTTCGCTGAACTTAAACCAATAATGCTTACTAAGCCAATAATGAGGTTAACATGCGATCTCTGTCAACATAAGTAACATTCCCGCGAAAGTCTGCCACTTTGTCAGAAGAATATGTGAAGTCGACGATGCTGTCATCAGCAAAACTTCGAATCTGAAAGAGTTGGTGAGAGAACAGTATCTTCCGGTACCCCGGCATTGGAAGTGTGAACACATAATTTGAGTCTATTCAGAACAACACGGAAGAAACGATTTACACGGAAACTTTCAATCCACTTAACAAGGACGGGGTCAACACCAAATGCTCAAAGGTTGGCTACTACACGGTTAGAAATTTCGGTGTAGATTTAAATATTTTTTGTATTGTATATATGTCTACACCAAAAATATATTAAATGTTAATAGTGTTCAAATATTAAAACACGTTCCTTAATATTGAAAATATTAAACATTAATATAACAGTAATTAGAATTTTGTAATACTCTCTGTATTGATTGGCAATTCAAACGTATTGAATATTAATTGCATTGGGGATACTTTGAGATTACGAATGTATTAAATCTTACTATTGACTTAATATGAATGGATATTGATTCCAAATATAGTAGCAATTTAAAAGTAATATACGCTGGAATTACTTTTGAATGGATTCAAATAATACATTGCAATGCAACTAGCCTTTGATAACCTTTAGAATTTCCAAGAAAACAAATTATATGAAGCATTAAAAAAATAGTTATATTTTCATAATTAAATTAAACACAAATTCGGTAATTCGTATATATGAATATAAAGTAATACATTTTTATTTTCATTTCAATTCATTTTTCAGACCAATATATAAGGAACTAGCAAATAAGGCGCTTCAAGTATCATATAACAGTTGTAAGGCTTTTTAAAACGAAGAGAAGCATATTTCAGAAATACTTTATGAATTGTTTTTTCTACTAAGTAGCACTTAAGAAACTCATTCATTTGCTTTACTGCATATAACTCAGCCAAAAAATAATATTCATTATCAATAAAGAAAATTTTTTTGATTTCACAGAATTTACCGCATTCTAAAAATAAAAAGCTATTGGAACGATAATGAAATCCACCATCAATTTTTAAAAACTCTGTAATATGTATGTTTGTGTCATTATCAACATCAAAGTTGCGCAATTCATTAAAATCATTTTCTTTTATTTTCCTTAATTTACCACATATCAGCTTTTCCTTAAAATCGAATTTGATCCATATATTGCACATCATTTGTTGATGTCTATCAGATAATGTTTTGCAGAGGTTAATAAAATTCCCTACTGAAGAGCTAAGTTTAACAAAATACCTATGCTTAGCTTCGTAACGGATTGTAGATACGAGAATTAATGGACCCATTCTTTTGATTATATAAGGATAATGACACAGAAGGTGGTGCTTTGGTAAAAGTGGAATGCCAAATTCCTGTATAATCAAATTTAAATGGCATTCTATTGACTTGGAGAGTTTTTCGATCATATCCAAAGAAATTTTTGGGGCTAACACTATATGAAGAATGTCCAACATAGTTGAAAGACCTTTAAAAATGTTTGGGAAATTGTTTTTATATTCGTAAAGAATAAATGGTAAATGGAGAATTAGGCAAAGGTTTTGGCTAGCAGTGAGTCCAATGTTCGTTGAGCTTTTTTCTAAACTGATTGCAGATGGTAAATTTTTTCGATGCAAATATCCATAAGAAAATGTTTGAATTTTTTGATTGATTTGTTCAATTTTTGTTACTCCTGCACTTATCAAATGTTGCAATACACATCTAACTATAAAAGGTATGCACCCTTCGAAAATATCATGCATAATATCAACACTTGGATTTTCATATATATCGAAATTCGCTATTTTATTAAAGTGGCAATATCTTTTGACTCCGAAAAATTCGTTAGATTTCTGAATAACAGTGTTTGGTTCTTTTTCAAACATGCTTTCATATTCATATGTAGATCGCATGAGATCAGGAGAAATCTCTACAGAAGATTGGGTTTCTGTTCGACTCATTTTGCAAATTCGACAGAAGTAATTGGCTCGAAAGGATTGAAAAAACCCGAGGACAGTGTTTGCACCTAGGTTATCATAGCTTAAACTAGTTAGGGTACCTTTTATATTACTGCCTTTTATACGAATTCCATTTGTTTCTAAAAACATTATGTCTTTTACAATAGGTTCTATGATAGTATTGAAATTGCACTCATCATTTTTCAAATCATTGGCGTAAAACAATGCTACAAGATGTATGTTATCTAACTTTGAATTATATTGAAATTCTAAATTATTAACTCGAAAATATATAGCTCCAATCTTATGAACTGAAGTTTTACTGCCTAACGGATTTACAACTTCAAAGTCGTCATAGAATAATTGCAACTGAATTGCATTATTATTATTTCTGAAGAAGCTATTTGATTGGAACACGTCCCCGCAACAAAAATTTTCCAATATATCAGATTTACATTCATGAGCCTTTTTGAAGTAAAGATTACAAAATGATTCATTTTGGAAGATGGCTTGCAATGTTTTAGTTATAGGTACAAATTGAAAAATGCATTGAACATATACATCCTTATAAATTCTCATTTGAGTATCATATATCTTTTCCCACCTACCACCTATCGGCTTAGACTCTGGACTAACGAAAACGTTATTAAAACTAAGATGTTTTTTTCGCTTATAACTAGTGCTAACGTTCTTAAATTCATTATTTACTTTCATTATATAGTTGGAAAACGCATTTGATGTGTTGATAGTGTTAAAATTTCCACATTCTGTTAAAAAATATTCAACATCCTTCAAGCAACACTCAACAACTCTTTTAGTAGATAATATTATATTATCTATGCTACTTTGTGGAATGCTCATGCTAGTTAAATCTTGTGTGAATTGTTCGATATTTGTCTTTAAATCTTCATTGCGATTTGGTGGGACATCGTTACTTTGGAGCAGAATCTCATTACTATTAGAACGAAAATGCTTATTTTCTGATACATCTAAGAGTTCGTTTTTGGTTCGAGGCACATTGCAAACTACGGCATCGTTTGGAAAACAAATTAATGCATGCCTCCTTAATCCACTAAATGTATAAAATTCACGTTTGCATAGCTTATTTGAAATGCATAGCATTGTACATTTTTTATCGTATAAAAAGTGATTGCATCGAAGATGTTTTATTACATTTGTAATTGAATTAAAGTTTGCCTGGCAAACAAAACAAAAGTAGTTCATGTTTCTGGATTTTTTTAAATTTTTTGGGCGATTTTGCTTTCAAACCTAGAGCGTATTTCTAATATACGATTAGATTTAACTTTTTTTTCTATTTCATATATAACACTCGCAAAAAACTCAAAATAAACTTTTAATGCTGCATCATATTCCAGGTTAAATACGTAAAAAGACTTAAAAAGTAAATCAAATGCTTGAACAAAACTAAAATTTAAAGGAGTACATACTAATCTGCCTTCAATAATAAGATAATATTGAGATATTGCAAGTGGATGTGGACCAACAGCGATCAGATATGGCTGGCTTCCACCAATTAAATACTCATCTTTCGGTGTATTCGACTGTAGTAAAGAAAAGAGCATAACATCAAAAACATACATAAAACATATAACCTTAGCAATACCTTTTCGAATTTTATTAATTTTAATAAAGATTTGCTGTAATTTGCTCGTTTCTTCTCCTTCGATTTAGGTCCTTGAGCTGTTGCTGGTAAAAGTTTCAGGAGCAACAGAAATGGCTTTATTTCACAACTCCAACCTTTAAAACTAGAACTGTTAAATATGTGTATAATAGAGTATTCTTACACAGCTTGCCTTCTTCATTTATATTTTCCGGTCCGATAGTTTCCTCTGCAACATGAGATATGAATTTAGCATAGTCATTCCACTTTTTAAATAGCAAATCCTTGGTCTCACCAAATCGTAGCAGGAAATCATGTAAAATCTTGAATTATATTGAATAACAAAGGTTTCGAAAAATATCTAAGTTCATTCATACCAATTCGCTGTTGTACAGGAAGAAAGGGAAGTATTCAAAAATGTTAACAGACTTTTGAAGACAGCATTCTCTAGCAGTGATTGTTTTGGAGAGTCTTTCTTTGATTTGTTCTGCTTGCTCAACAGCTAAGCAGTTTTTGAAAAATTCTTTGTCGTCTTCACTAAGTTCATTCCTAGGTTTGTTGCTTCCTACTGCGTTATCTTGTCTAGCCGCTTTGCACCTTCCGAAAGTTCCATCCAAGCGATGTCTTTTAACATTCAAGTTTTTTATTTTGTTAACCAAATATCCTGAGTTGGTTTCCGGGTTATATAGTAAATCCTGCAAAATGTGTATCAATAATATTTGCTGTTGTGCATATTTCCAAAGTACTTACGATTCCACCAAATGTACTGTTCGGAACTTTCAAAGATGGAAATAAAGTTATGATTGCTCTTGCACAAGCAATTTTCTCATGTTTTCCAGGGTAATTGCCACTGATTCTGCGGAGAAAATCAACACTATATGCAACAAGCGCTCTCCGCGATGTGTCTTTTAACGTTCCGTTTTGAGAGTGTTCTGCGAAAATCCAATGGCATTCGTTATTTTCCAAATAGGATTTAAGACCCTAGTTAATTTAACGAATATCAAAATTTCAACCATGATAATTGAAAAATAAGTTATATACCTGTTCATTGATTAGCAAATCTGCTCCGATTGCGGCATTAGATCGCTTGACCTGACCTAAAATCTCATCGCTGTCAGAGTTTGATGGACCTGACAACATCATACATAACATACGTATAAACAAAAAGCAACGTAAAAACACATTTTTTACCTTTGGAAGAGTCTGATGAATCCACGCAAATCATGAAGCATGCGCAGTTCTTAAATTGTGAAACAAAAGCAACTAAATCATCTTCATTTATTATTTGCATATCCCGATCTCTAAGCACAAAAGTTTCTCTATTTTTTGCCACTGTGAACAGAAAAATGCGTCTTAGTTTCGATTACAGAAATTTTCTTTCATTACCTGATAAAATGATGTCACTCGCGTTAATAAAATCACTTTCGAATTCACTGCACTTTATCACTTTGACTAACTCCAATTTGTTTTCGGGTAAATACTTCACTTTTAAATAAAACCCCCCGATGCTATCCATTTCACTTTTTCTTTTTTTTTCCTAATGATTTTTTGGATTTTCTCCAAAAAAACTCCTGGCTTCCTGACTAGCAGGCATCAGCCAACGTTTACTTGATTACAGTCAATTAAATTGTCTTTATTATTATTCACTTTTTCTTATGTTTTTCACCAATGGTAAGGTATCTCTTTACACACAATTTTGTTGTTCACTCATTTTCACATGTCAAACTTTCATACGATTCTATTGTCAATTTTTGCACTTGCTTTTGGTTCTTTCACCAAAGTTCTCTTGTTCATTTGTTTTAGGATCTTTCACCACAATATTCTTGATTGTTTAAATTTAGGTTTTTTTCACCACAATTTGCTTATTCACTTTTTATAGGTTTTTTCACTACAGCTTTCTTGATCGTTTTTACACTCAATTTCGAAACTTTTACGGCAAATAGAGCACAGATGATTGGATATTTTAAAGCATACTATTCTGTTTCCAACATCCTAGTTCCTTATTCAATTATTTGATTCAAACACAAATTAGGGAGGTATTTGATAGAGCTACATATAGCAGAGATAACAGACGTCCAGAGAATCACTTATTTCTACACTTATTTCTACACTTATTTCTACTTTACACACAAATTGCGTATTAACAACGCACTATTTTTTACACAAGACAGACAAACAAAGAACACAAAGGCATCTCGAAACAACTCGACGACGCGAACACGCAGTTCACGACACGATGATTCATGTCTTGTCAATTCCAGAGAAAGACCGTCCTACAGAGAAAAACACTCACTGCAGTTCTCCGGCTACAACCTTCTACCGCAAGAGACAACACACGAATCATCCATTTCACTGTCTGAAAAAAAATGACAAATAACAAATCACAATATATCACTTTCAATTTATACATATTACGATTTAATTCTTCATGCATTCAATGTTAACCCAGTTGGGTTTAAAGCTAATACATTTTAAGTCTATACGTATTAAAAACCAATACTTCGAGAATTTAGCTATAATATTGAAAGTGTATTGCTTTAATCCAATAAAATTGTATTAAAATGAAAGTTTTGATTATTAAGAATATGCCTTAATATTCATAGGAAATTGAAATTTAATTTCTTCTGTATTGTATATGGCTGTAATACAAAAGGCATATTAAAATATATCCTCATATTTCTAACCGTGTAGAAGTAGATGCCAGACTCTGTCAAAGACCTTAGAAATATCAAGAGAAACGACTATTGCTACGCAATGAAGACAACGGTTTGATCTCTCAGTAAGGAATGTAAGTAAGTTTCCAATGTCGGGTTCAGAATGGAGACCATACCGGCAGTCGTCGATAAGAAGTGTAAGTTTGTATTTGTCTTTATTCAGCCAATGGAAAAATGCAATAAATTTTTTTGAACCATGACAGATTATCGCGCCCGTGTAATTAAAAATGTCTTTTGCTTTGTGAATACAGGATAAGAATTTGAACCATTTTGTTTCATTGAAAAGTGCGAAAGCTGCTAATACCTAAAATTCGCATAGCCGTATATGGGGCCTGATTTGAGCTTAATTTTTATTTTTTTTTAAAGAAAATGAAAATATGGAAAATGTGTGAATTTGAAAATATTTTTATTATAAATCATTTGTACATTTTTAACCTAACGTAAAGTTTAATTAACAAAGGAAACTTAAAAATAAGCAGGTATGTTATTTTGGCCTGCTGGCTCTTATTGGTTTATTTTTTAAAGTTTTTTGACATAAGTTTTGTTCCTTACACACTAATGGTAGTATCCAGCCTGTACAACAGCAGTGACTACCCAGGCAATAATTCCCTTAAACACTACTTTACACGAAAATTACGATCTAGCCTATGCCTAATTATAGTTAACTTAGCTTAGTTACATCTAAATTTTAGCCTAGGTCTTAAATCTTACCTCTTCTGTTTTTCGGGAAGCCTATATAGTCAAAAAGCGCATCCATAAGCTGTCGTTGCAATGCTACCATCGAAGAGCGCATAAAAAGCTCATTAGAGCCACCTGTAGGTACGCTCTAGTGATCAAATCAGTCCATTCTCATGTCCGTCTGTCTGTCCGTAGAATCGTGTCGTTAATTCTACAACTCGGTCCCTAAGTGGCTTCAGTCCTGACTCTTGATACAAGAAAAGGTTCTTCGATCACTTTTCAGCTACCGAGCTGTGTAGAACCTGCCAGTGCAGAAGTGCAGGATTCTTCCTTCGAATACCTCCGCTTCTGCCATGGCAGTCTTTTAACATGTAATCCAGGATGGGGATGCATAAGTCAGAATAGGCCGGATCAGGGTCTTAATGCAAATGGATTTAGCTTTGGTGGTCATGGCAAAAGGAGGTAGAATGCGTTGAAATGCAGATTTGGCAGCTTTGATTTTCCGCCGCAGAAAGGTACTAGATTTTAAAAATTCCTGGAAATCGATTCAGAGGTACTTTAGAGATAGACCAGGAGTAAACTTAGGTGTTCCGAACGACACAGCGAGTTTTTTTTACCTTCGTGTGGATAGTTTGAGATCCCCAATAATTGAAAGAATTGCAAAATATGCATAGGTGAGTCTTACTACTGTTTGGTTTGATGCCCCATTCGTCAAAGCAAAGACTTAGTTCTACCAAGTAGTATTCCAGGCTCTTCGCTGCTTGATGCAAATAAGAGCATGTCATCGGCATATTGGAGAATTCTGACTTGGGGCTAGCCCACTGTAATCGGAAGGTCAGCGGTGAATATGGTATAAAGAATTGGTCCAGTAACAGTACTTTGTGGCACTCCTGATATCACAGGCTCTATGAGAGAATCTATTCCATTAACGCTGATATTATTGTCTGTTGGTAAGAAAGCTTGCGGCGACTCTGATTACCTCTTGTGGGAATCCAAACTTGATTAACTTAAATAGAAGGCTCTCGTGCCAGAAAGAGTTGAAAGCCTTCTCGGTATCTAAAGCACACACTATTGTCGGAATGTTTCACTCATTCAAGTGAGACACAACTTGATCATGCAAGTATGAGATGGTGTGCTAAGTGCCGTGCTTGTGCCGAAAGCCAAATTGGTGGTCAAGAATTACCTGTCAGTTCACAGTAGTTTTTTTTATCATTTCCATCCATATTCTCTCAAAAATCTTCCCCAAGTTAGGAAGCAAGGAGATTGGACGGAAATTCATGGCCACTTTAGTTTTGCTCTCATTATGGATGAGAACAATCTTATTTAATATATGTTTGAGGTGCTATAAACGAAAGCTTATAGATGATTCTATTCTATACAGTAAACATTTTAGAAAGGACTCTTAAGTTTTCCAACCCGTGAATTTCCGAAAAATTAATTGACTAAAAAGTTTGCTTCGGTTATTGAAGTAAAAACCAGATTTCAATGAAAAGCTCAACACATAATACTTTGACCTTTCTGTCCAAATTATTTTTTCCATCAGTGTTCTTCAACTATCCAGTTGAAAGTAATGCCAAAAGAGCACATAGATTCACCTGCCAACTCCACTCCAAGTCTTTGTGGAAATTCATTTCGTTTTCTGATCACGTTGTTATCTTACGTGATCGTGAAAACCACTTCTAGACATGTATTAATTATAATGGAAAATTTAATAGGCATTTTATTTATCGCGATCACCAGTATACATACCTGCACGGTCGCAGGCTCCACAAACTAGGAGCTGTGTTTAATATCTTTATCGGGATACTTCTTCTGTTCACTTGACTTCATTCCATACTAAACCCACACGGCCCCGTAATACACATTGACGTCAGATAGCATGTATGATAGTTTGCTATTCGATTAAACGGATCGTTTTTTTCCAATATGGAGGCGAAGATAAAATGTACCGTAAATTATGGACTTTATAATACAAATAATTTCCTTAACATGTCCCTTGTCGCAATTCATTCACTATATAATTTTTTGCACATTTTTATGTTTTATTTTTCCAATCGCTTGACATATTTGCAATTTAGCTGGTATTTCTCGTATTCGAAACGAATCGAAACAAAATGATGGCAAAAAGAACTCCTTTTACCGGTCTGATTTCTTCTTTTGCAGAAACAGGTACGAGTACGGCAAGTACCGATAACAATGAAGTCGACGGCGGTGGTGGCAGTATGGACATTTCCATGGATGAAAGGCATCAACAGCACCAGCATGTGCGTCGAAAGAGAAGCACTCATAACGAGCATCAGTACACCTTGGAGGTACTGATCGCTGTCGATCGCAAAATGCAAGAATTCCATGGGAAAGAGATAAAATCGTATATTTTAACATTAATGCAAATTGTAAGAAAGTGATTTATTTTCGAATTTATTTGGTAGCATGTCAATTACCGTTCGATTTTTTGCAGGTTTCGAACATTTACTCGGACGCGAGTATTGGGAATTCCATCAACGTAGCCGTTATTAATATTATGCTGCTAAAGGATGACCTCAGTATTCAGTATATTGACAAAGGTAAGATTTTTTCCGCGGTGACGCTTCGAGAAAGTCGATATTGCTTTAATTCAAGATCCAATTGTTCGCGAAGAGAAAATGGTTTTGCGGTGACAGGAACACGAAAATCAATTCAATAAAAACAGTTTCAAAACTTTTACTTCACCGATATAGGAGTGAAATGGCCAGAGATCATGATTGCAGAATAACTAGATTGGTGCCGCCGCCTACTAGGCTGGTCGCTTGGCTGCTTCTGAACCATTCGATCAGAGTAGACTTCTGTCGGCTCGAAGTAAATCATTTGAAATTTCAAGTGCACTTAATTGAAATTAGTAGATCGGAACACGCACAGTTCCCTGATAAAAGTGGTGCACTACACCACTTGGGGAGGTTAAGTTGCACTAACTGAACGTACTTAAGCACTTTCATCTTGACTGGATGCAAACCGTTTGTAGATTCTCGATAAGAGTTTGAACTTGATGAGGCTGGCGCTCTTGCACTAGTCGAGTTTCATAATTGAAATCACTTGAACATGCCGATCCGTTTTAATTTACTGTACTTGAAGCTGGACGTACACTGATCTGGTTAGAATAGTTGTTCGGTCGGTTTGAAATCTTAGTGGTAAATATCTTTCAATCGTCAGATGGCTAAATTGAAACAGTATGTTGTTTCGAGGAAAGTGAATGATATGCATATTAATTAAATTCAAATTTGCAACAGTTCATACAGATCTTGTACGAAGCTGTAGATTCCGTTTCAGAAGAAGAGTGAAACTGTAAGTAAGTAACTACACTTATAGAACAGAGTTAGATTGAGAAAATTGTGAAGGCAGCTAACACCTGGCTATTTTATTACATTACAGTATTTTGTGAGATTATCCAGCTTCTCTGTGACGTAGCTAACGTAAGTCATTAGCTTCTTAAGCTAGTGGATAATTCTCCGAACTAAAAAGTGGCCAATACGTCTGTTTAATGTGGCTTTAGTAAAGTTTTGAAAATCTTTAGCTCTATGTTTGCGCTAAGTGCCTAAAAGTAGGCTAAGGCAATTTGTATAATTTTGAACTACAAAAATTACAGAACACTTTGATTTTTATGAGAAATAAATGCATGCAATTTTCGATAAATGTGCGGGTAACCCTTAAGCTACGGAAAGTTCGTAAGCGAAAATTCTACAAAACATTGTCCCACTGAAAAAAATTAGTTTATTGTGCAAAATACAAACGATTGATAAAATTGAAGCTTTTTCTACACAGTTTGAAATTTTTAAAGGGATTTGTCTTACAAGAGCGGTAACCCTTCAAAAAATCAGTCGTTGTTTTTTGGCATCCAAGACTTCTTTGCGCGAGAAGTGACAACGAATCATATCAAAATGAAATTCTCAAGGTTTATTTGTTTTGTGAGTATGTCGAGAAGCCTAATCTGTTCTTACATCTGGAAGAAACGCTTCGCAAAATGAAAACTTTATCCCCTACAGCTTTCGATGCAGCGTTCAGTATGAAATCAAATTTTCAGAGTATATTGGTATTGTTATAAGACAAATTGAGGTTTTATTTTTGCGAGATTAGGGTAGGGCTGGAATTGCTGGTAATTTCAGTTATTTTCGTTCCAAATCATCCTGAGATAAAAATAACTAAGAAATCTTTATAATCCTAAATTCTGAATTTTTTGCGGGCGGTAGCACTAAAAACTATTCTGCCCCTATAAGTCTGATGAAGTCATGGGATTCAAACGAAGTTCATAAGATAAAACCATATTTTCACCGGACAATATCAAAGGTCAGTGCTGCTGTTTGGCCAAATTCGAAATAGAATATCCTTTTCAATGAAAAATTGATTTGTTTTTGTGGCTGAGCATAATAATGATAGCTAGGTACCACTTTGATACTACCAGCAGCGGCTTAACGTTTGTGGCTAGTGGCACAGCCACACCATATTTTTCCTTTCATAAACATAAAAAAAAGCCATTGTAAATTTTGCGTTTGATCGTATGGAAGCATGTCTTGTCTGAAATCCCATTTTGTTTCGTTTCTCATGTTCAATCTCCCGGTTTTAACTCACTGAGGTAGTAGAAATGGAGTGGACATCGACGGTATAGCTTTTCGCCCCCCTGACATTTTCGCACCCACAAAATACGTTTAAGTTAACCTGCCAGGTTGACAATCAAGAGTCGACTAGAATGAAATTGGAGAGGAAATGCTTGGAATTGACAGTTCACATAGTTCTATTAAAGAGAGCTTACTTAGCCCAACACAACACACGTGCGATGCTCTTGTCAAATTCTCTTCCACACACACGAAGTTTAATCCAAAACTAGTGATAAACGGCTATTTCCAGTTCGCATAAAAAGAAAAAAAATTGTGTACTACCTTATACACCCACTAAGTCAGCACAAAACAAAAAACATATAAATAGGCCCCGATTCCAGAGAGGTACATTCGTTTGAATACGAATAGTCGAAGAGAGAATATCAAAATGGAGAAAAACGAAATTAGAGTTGTCATTAAGTACATGTGTTTGAAAAAAAATATATATACTAAAGATATAGACAGTGACTTGGTGAAAACACAAGGGGACTCTGTTCTTCCATATTCTACTGTTGCACGCTAGACTAAGGAATTTAGCTGGGAAGAACATCTACTGAAGATGTCATCTACTGAAAAAGTTGAAGATGTCGTATTGGCAGATCGAACAGTGACCATCAGGCATGTAGCTGAAGTCACAGGGATCTTAAATGGCAGTGTTCAAAGAATGATTGCAAACGAATTACATACGAAGAAGGTCTCTGCGCGTTGAAACCCGAGAATGTTAACCGACGAGCAAAAAGAGAAACGATCCGACATTTCGAGGGTGAATCTCGAAAAGTTTTAGGCAGATCAAGAGAATTTTTGTCACATTTCATGACCATAGATAAGGCCTGAATCCACCATTTTGATCCAGAAACCAAACAGTAATCGATGACCGGGAAGCGACCTTCTTCACCGACACCGAAGAAATTCATAGTGTCAAGTTCGGCGGGGAAGGCTATGCATCAGTTTTTTTCGGATGCTGAAGGAATTGCTATGGTGGAATATTTTGAAAAAGAAGCCACTATATCAGGCTCATACTACGCAGACTAAATAAGAAGTTTGCTGGAGGTTAGTAAGGAAAAAAACGTGGCAAAGTGCAAGCCGGAGTGCTGTTTCATCAAGACAATGCACCGGTTTTCAAAACTGTTGTTGCGATGGCTGCAATTCAAGAAACAGTATTCGAACTGCTTTAATATCTGCCCTATTTGCGAGATCTAGCTCCCAGTGACCTCTACCACTCCTTCTACCTCTTTCGTCGGCTCAAGGAACACCTTCGGGGCAAGGAAACTGAAGATGATATCGAAGTGATGACCGCTATTGGGGCACTTTGGGAGATTAAAGAACAAACAAATTTTCTAAGGTTATCCTGGGTTTCGAAAAAAAGGTGGACTAAATGTATTAACTTGTTAGGAAACTATGTTGAAAAATAAATAATTTTTTTTAAGTTTAATCACCTTGGTTTATATTGATTCTCATTACTTTTGGATGAACCCTTGTTCGGATTTAGCCTAAAATTAAAGAAATATTAAAATTTGAAAAATAATATACAACAAAACTTACCTTAACCTGTCACTGACAGATGACAAACAATATCAGCTGCAATCACTTCAATTTGTATTCCAACCAGCTGATCATTGGAATATTAATGCTGTATGCTAAATCAAATCGTTGTTGTAAAGAGAAATAATTGTATTGGAATTATACGTTATACCAATGAAGGCGGTAAATTTACCGAAATTTTCATCGTGTGAAAATTTCTTTGTTTCGGCATTAGATAATTGTATTTGAAACGGAGCGGATGAATTGGAATTTGTGTTATCGAACAATTTGTGGAATAAATAGAATTAAACGAGAATTAACCAGTGATTTTGATTTCAATTTCGAAACATCAGTTAAGTCGGTCTATTAACAGTCGAAGCAGTTGGTTAGTTAGTTAATTCGGTCGAATAGAAAATCGAAACATTTGGTCCTTCGAACCGGATCATTGAATTCTCGGCTCCGGTTTTTTTAATATTCGAATTTGAAAATAGAAAATAGAAATTAGACTTTTGGACTTAAATCGGGTGTGCGTTAGTGCAGTGAAGTTGGAATTCCTCGAAGACAATCGCTACATAGAAATTGTCAGCTGGGTAAGTCCCAAACACTTATTCCTTTGTTTGAACATCCTTTCTTCCTTTCCTCATATCGTTTATTCCAATATCTTTGATTTATTCAGAATTTAAAATAATTCTTGAGATCTAACGTTCGTGAATTTAAAAATCTATCTTACACATCTATAATGCATCTTATTGATCTATAAGTTATCTGACTATAAACTATCTACTTCATTTACATATAATTTCGTTAATTTAAAATCTATCCTACACATCTATAATGCATCTTATTGATCTATAATTTATCTGACTATAAACTATCTATTTCATTTACATATAATTTCGTTAATTTAAAATCTATCTTACACATCTATAATGCATCTTATTGATCTATAATTTATCTGACTATAAACTATCTATTTCATTTATATATAATTTATCTTATCACATACAAGTTATATATATACTCGAATAAATAAAAACTAACGAGCATTCGAGAAAAATAATTAAAACTTTGAATAGTGGTGGCGTAAATTGAAACGTGATGTATATAGTGAATATCGAAAATTAGGTCGTGAAAGGTGCGTAAATTGATCAAATTCGGTTGTTTCGAGAAATTCGCAGTTTAATACTGTACCGTGACATTCCGTTATAACTGTGCCGATTGAACTCGTTATAAAATTACTTTGAGAAACTTTGTGCCTTGATTGTTTGAACGTCAATATGGCTGATGTACAAAACTTAATGTTGCGGCAAAAAATAGCGTGCGACCAACTCGTAAAAATGCAAGCGAATTATCGCAAAGATTCTAAGTCCAGGAAAACTGCGACTTATTATCGAACCTTAATCGATAAAGTATCTTCTCATTATGATCGATTTCTTGCAACGCATGAGAAAATTCTGGAATGCGTTAATGAAACAGTTATAGATTCTCAGTATTTTTCTGATGATCATGAGAAGTTTGAAATACTGCATTTGAATTTTAAATCAGAGTTGGAAGATTTATTGCAAGGGTTAGAGGGCGTAGAAGATAAACAAATTGCAGCTTCTCAAAGTGATAAAAAATCGAATGAGTCAGAATTGAAACTCCCGCGTATAAATTTACCTAAATTCTCGGGAAACTATGAAGAATGGGTGTCATTTAGAGATCTATTCGTGTCACTCATTCATGAACGATCCGCCTTATCGAATGTAGAGAAATTACATTATTTGAAATGCAGTTTGACAGGGGAGGCTGAAAACTTAATTCGTCACTTTGCATTAACTAGTGCGAATTACGACTCAGCGTGGAAACTTTTGAACGAGCGATACAACAATTTGCGTGTATTACTGAATGCCCTATTTAAAAGGTTATTTGACATGAATAATGCGTCTGAGTCAGCTTCCTCCTTGAAAAATCTATTAGATAGAACAGTTGAGTGTGTCCAATCAATCGAGAATTTGCAAGTGGGTGATTTGTGGCAATCGATTTTAGTATACATGACTACGCAACGGCTTCCTCACGAAACTAGACAGTTGTGGGAACAAACTCAGACAGGGAACACAAAATTTTCGTCATTCGAAGAGCTTAGATTATTTTTGCATCAACGATTTCGAGCCTTAGAGGCTACAGGAACCGATCGTTCCAAGCAAGCTCGTCAACATGCTCATAGTCGCACGCCTAGTAATCGCTACACTCATGCAGTTCAGACCCAATCTTCTTCCATTTGTATTCATTGTCGTGAATCTCATCGCTTGGTGCATTGCCCTCAATTTAAACAGCTGCTACACGCGAATAAATTTGAAATCGTAAAAAGAAATGGCTTATGTTTAAACTGTTTGGAAAAGGGTCATTTGATAGCTAATTGCCCCAGCAAATTTAGATGCATGAAATGTCAGAAGGCTCACCACACATTATTGCATAAAAATGCTTCGAACATTTCGAACCCACTTTCATCGACTTCAGAAATTGAACCCGCGAGCGTGAATTCCGTTAAAACCACAACAAGACGGGAAGTGCTGTTAGCAACAGCTCGCATTATCTTGATTACACCATCTGGACTAGTTACCTTACGAGCGCTTTTGGATCAAGGTTCGCAAACATCCCTGATCACAGAGTCGGCAGTTCAACAAATTGGATTAAAAAGAACATCAACAAGAATAAGTGTTGTTGGAATTGGAAAATCGAACAAAACTGACGTCAACGGAATGGTCGTCCTTAGCATGTGCCTTCGAAAGGGAGCTACACTAAATTTTGAAGCGTTAATTATGGATAAATTACCCACTTTGATACCCGCTCGAACCATCACAACTTCTGAATGGAAACAGCTGGAGGACCTTCAACTCGCAGATCCATTCTTCGATCGTCCCGCTCGAATTGACATATTATTGGGAGCTGATGTAGTCGGGAAACTGTTGTTGGGTGATATTAAATATTTGGAAGCGGGACCAATTGCTCAAGATACAAAGCTGGGTTGGATAATTTCGGGGCAAGTAGACACCCAGTGCGTGGAAAATCTGAAATGTTTGAAAATTGAGGTGAATAATGATGTTGAAATTAATGATCAATTGAAGAGATTTTGGGAGTTAGAGCATATCCAGCCACAGAAAATACCATCACCAGATGATAAATTCTGCGAATCCTTCTTTTTGGAAACGACAAGTCGTGACAATACAGGCCGATATTCGGTGAAATTATCTTTTAAAAGTGTCGAAGATAAAAATACATTAGGATGTTCAAGAAACATAGCACTTGCAAGTTTCATGTCTTTAGAAAGACGCTTCCAAAAGGATGACAATTTAAGGAAAGAATATGTAAACTGTATTCAAGAATATTTGAACTTAGGACATATGGAAATAGCCAAGAACCAAGAGGAGCACGTATTAAGGGGAGACCAACGGTACTGTGTAGCACATTATCTACCTCATCACGCAGTTCGAAAAGAAAGCAGCACAACCAGTTGCAGAGTAGTTTTCGACGCTTCTAGGAAGACTAGCTCTGGCGTATCGCTGAACGACATTTTATTTACCGGCCCGCAATCCAGAATGATTTGACGACAATATTAATGAGTTGGAGGAAATATCGGTTTGCTTTCGTAGGCGACATCACAAAAATGTACCGCCAGATAAAAGTCCATCCAGAAGATGCCCAATATCAAAGAATTTTGTGGAGATTTCATCCGTCAGAAGAAATCAAGGATTATGTACTTAATACAGTAACATTTGGAACAAGCTGTGCACCATTCTTGGCAATTAGGACGTTACACAAATTGGCGGAAGATGAAAAAGAGAAGTTTCCTAATGCATTCAACTCTATATTAACTGAATTCTACGTGGATGATGTGCTGTCTGGAGGAGACGATCTCTTAGAAGCAACGAATAGGCGAAAGGAAATATTTGAAGTGCTCCGAGCTGGAGGATTTCCTCTTCGGAAGTGGATTAGCAACGACTTTAGAATTTTAAAAGACGTACCTGTGGAAGATATTGAAATGCAAGAACCATTAGACTTGAACTTAGACCAGGGATACAAATCCTTAGGAATTATTTGGCATCCAGTAACAGACCAATTTAGTTATCGTATCAAATTAAATGAAGAGAGCAAGCTATACTCGAAACGTCAAATGTTGTCAGACATCGCGCGTCTTTATGATCCTTTGGGCTGGATTTCTCCAATTATGATTAATGCAAAAATACTTTTACAATCTTTGTGGTTACAAGGGCTTTGTTGGGATGAACCGTTGTCAGCTGATATACACAAAAAATGGATTGAATTCAGAACTAAATTATTGAAAATCGAAAGCTTACGAATACCTAGGTGGATACATTATACTAAAAATTCGAAATTAGAACTTCATGGATTCAGTGATGCGTCATTAAAAGCTTATGCAGCGGCAATTTACTTAGTTGATCGACGTGAAGACGAAACCCACTCACATCTTATTCTAGCAAAAACAAAAGTCGCACCAATACGGACTGTGTCAATACCACGTCTGGAGTTATGCAGAGCAGTATTATTGGCAAAACTAGTAGCAAAAATCAAAGAGTCATTAAATATCGCAGATATTAATACTTTCCTATGGACCGATTCCGAGATCGTGTTGGCCTGGTTGAAAAGTCATCCGACCCGTTGGACAGCATTTATCGCCAATCGAACTACGGAAATCTTAAATCATGTCGGTAACACTTCATGGCGACACGTCCCATCGAATCAAAACCCCGCCGATTTAGCTTCTCGAGGAATAGATGTAGAAGAAATTTTCGAAAATTCGCTGTGGTGGTGTGGACCTATCTGGTTATTAAATGAGCCCTGCAAATGGCCTAACACGAAAAATTCTATTACGACTACGTTGGAAAGTAGAAAGTTAGTTCTCCTCAATATCATGCAGAAAAACAATGAGGAGCTAGAATATATGTTACGTAAATACTCAACTTTGTCGCGCTTGATCCGGGTAACAGCATAGTGTTTTCGATTTTTTGCGCTCCTCTCAAAATAACCCGTCTCTAAAGGATACTTGAAGACAATAGAATTACAAAAGGCATTGAACACAAACGCAACAAATATCGAATGTATAGAAACTTGAATAGAACATAGAAACTCGATATAGAACTTCGAACATAGAACCTCGACCATAGAGCTTCGAACATAGAATATCGACTATAGAACCTCGAACCTCGAATTTTGAACCTCGAAAATAGAAACTTGAAACTAATGTTGAATAAATTATAAAAATGGACACTCGACTCAATGGATACTGATTTGCACAGTTCCTTATTTGGAACTATCGATCGCATCGCCAGAACAAAACTTATGAATTTAAATTGAACTATTCAGATCGCTGTTAGTTGGTGCAAAAATTATTACAACATCTTTGGAATAAATGGAAGGTCGAATATTTAAACCGATTACAATCCCGCCCTAAATGGCTCAGCAAAGAAAAATGTGCTCGCGTGGGAGATATTTGCATTTTAAAGGACGAAAAAGTGGCAGCGTATAAATGGCCTTTGGCAAGAATAGTTGAACTGCATGCCGGTAAAGACAATTTAGTGCGGGTCGTGTCAGTGTTTTCGAATGGTAGAACTTACAAACGTCCAATTTCAAAAATCGCTTTATTACCTATACCTAACTATAACTCGGACACAAACTAAAAAAGTGAAAATCTCAAATCGAACTTCATATTCTCAAATCTTATAATCGGCATAAACAAATTTATTTTCAAGTCAAATGACAAAATTAATATAGTAAACATAATCATATCAAAAGTGATGATTAAACGTAAACATGTACAACTTAATATTAATGAATTACCAACCAGATAATTTAATATTGAATTATAATAGTAATCTTAACAGTAATATTAATAGCAACTATTATATTAAAATATAAGTTAACGTAATAAGATAACAGATAGTGAATAATATAAAATTATTGATAATAGACAAATAAACAAATTAATGATAATGGATTAAAAACTCAAGCCATGCTCCACAAAATATATAATACGTGAGATTTTGTGTTCGTTTGAAGTCCTTAGTCCCATCCCTCCCAGCTGACACACTACCACCCTGCACAACACAGTTATTGACGCAACTAAGGGGATCGCCAACATAGTTGGCTGGCCTCCGCCTTATTTGCACTGTCGATTCGCATCAAAGGAGAACGAGAAAGCGACCAGTAGATGAGATAACGCACTCTGCAGATGAATTGAACTGAGTATCTTATATACTAAAGAATAAATAATCATATCCTATTTGCAGACTTCAAAAAGTCTTACGAAAGGTGCAGATTTAATGGTATCAACTCCAGTGAAGCGAAATTGGGACTTGAAGAAGGAAGCCAGATGTCAGGACTCCTTGGCCGAAACTACTGAGCTGATGTCATGCCTTATTCTGACTCTATCGATTCAGCGGGGGGAGAATGTTCGGATTTAGCCTAAAATTAAAGAAATATTAAAATTTGAAAAATAATATACAACAAAACTTACCTTAACCTGTCACTGACAGATGACAAACAATATCAGCTGCAATCACTTCAATTTGTATTCCAACCAGCTGATCATTGGAATATTAATGCTGTATGCTAAATCAAATCGTTGTTGTAAAGAGAAATAATTGTATTGGAATTATACGTTATACCAATGAAGGCGGTAAATTTACCGAAATTTTCATCGTGTGAAAATTTCTTTGTTTCGGCATTAGATAATTGTATTTGAAACGGAGCGGATGAATTGGAATTTGTGTTATCGAACAATTTGTGGAATAAATAGAATTAAACGAGAATTAACCAGTGATTTTGATTTCAATTTCGAAACATCAGTTAAGTCGGTCTATTAACAGTCGAAGCAGTTGGTTAGTTAGTTAATTCGGTCGAATAGAAAATCGAAACAACCCTCGTAATGTGAGCAGGAGTTGAATTAAATTAGCCTTAGATGAAAGAGGAAACCAACGAAAAAGTTCAGTGATCGGCGAGTCTGTGTATGTAATACCCAATGACATAAAGAGTAATCTACCGGTAAGTTCCAAATTTAACACTCTGCTTGCGAGTTTATCGTTCGCATTTGGAATGAAGTGTACAAACAAACTGGCTTTTTACTTTTTTGAAAATAATGTTGCACTGCTTTTTTTTGAAAACAATTTTTTTTCAATAAAAACCGATCTTTGAAAATGTTTCACAAAAGCCAAATGGTAGGTAGGTTAACTTCGAACTAAGCACTGGATAAAGAAATCGAATGTTACAATTTCATTCAAGTATCCGTCATGAGTAACAATTTTTACTTTTTTTGATTTTGCCGAAGCCAAAACTTAAGTTTACGCGATTACAATGAGAGAGGAACAAGCTGCAAATGAGTCAGTTTTCTTGATATGGTAGCATTAATGTGAGTATTTGAATGTTGGTCTACGATATTAAAAGTTGTATCTGTTACATTGCGCACACTCAAAGAATTTGATTTGAAGGGAAAACTTTTACCTCAAACATATGGCGAACTTCTCGATGCTCAGTGGGTGGTAGCGTTTAGCGTTCCGTGCGCAACATTGGTATTGGCTCTACCTAATGTCGAAAAATGGGAGCTTTTTTTTTACAGCTGTGCGAATTCAGGATCGCAGAAGTTATACTTGACTATAATATATATTCTATCAGAATCTTCACATGCAACATATGAGCTAGCGCAGAATGATGTCTACTACATATCTCATTTACTGAACGCAAACGACGAGCTCATAATTATGAGGGACTTTAATATGCTGACAATTATTTGGTCCTCTTGCGCCGACGGCAACTTCTGCGTTGCAGATGTTGATTCTGGCAGTCACCGCCATGAAGTATCGACGGGAGAACGCTAAATATCGACGGGAGAACGCTAAATTTTGACAAGAGAACGCTAAATATCGACGGGAGAACGCTACACCCGTGTATATTACCAGCACTTTCACAAAGAAAATCAGGCATTTTCTATCAGCTATTCGTTGTGACTCGATGCAGTGAAGTGCAAATGTAAATTTATTTTATCTGTTTCAATAAATTTCTTTGCTACTCTAATACATTTCTCGGATCATTCAATTAGTTTAAGTATTCCTTCTAAAAAAAATTGTTTTATCTTTGTTGGAAGAGTTAGCCGAAACTTCGTCCTTCACATCTTCATCGTTTGAAAACTTCTTCGCACGAAGCTCTATTTTGGGTAAAGATAATAATTGCTGAAAGCCTCATCAGAGCTAATACTAATCTCAGAGCAGGGTGGGTGATATAAAATATTGAAGACCACCTTATGCAGAACAGCCAACGCAAAACGACTCTTATGAACTAGTGCACTGTCGTACAGAAAAAAGTCACCTGTGATTAATTTTCTTCTTCTTTTTTCTTTAATGGCTTCTCCCAACTACATTAGAATCGAAGCATTGTAGTCTCCGGTCATGGAGAGTTTGTTTTTGTTTTTAAAATCGATCAACAGAATTCCTTCTGAGCTCCAAACAACGGTCGCCATGACTTTTCCAGCAGACTGTAACTCCTTGAAATTCTTGTGTTCCACTGCATAAAGTCTTGATTGGACTCAGGTTCATAATGATAAATCTAAATTTGGTCTCCAGTAACAATTCAACTCAATACTCCATTCTTGTCTTCGCTATAGAGGTCCAGAAGCTCGCGACAGCACTCCACGCGCTGTTATTTTTGAGGTACCGTAAGCATTCTTGACACTGATCGTGAAGAGTATTTAAAATGGTTGTATCTGATACTCCAACCATTTCTGAAAGCTGTATCTTCTTTAGTCTAGCATCTTCCAATATCATTTCGTTGGCTTTTTGAAAAAATTTCCGTATTGGTCATTTCGATTCGTTGTCTTCTAGTGAGTCCCTTCCTGGTTTATAAAGACTGTGCGACTTGTGAATCATTGTTTTAAATGGAAAAGAGTCTCCGTAAATGGATGCTATCGCTACTTTTATGGTTTGAGCCGACTTTTCTTGTTTGGTGAGGAGCTTCATGACAGCGCAGTACTCGATTTTCTCCACATTTTACACTTTCTTCCAGATTGAGTTGCTTGGTCGACGAAAGTTCAAAAACTTATGACTTGATTGAAATAAAACTTGGTATTTATACTTTTTATAAGTAATTTAAGACCTACCTTTTCACTCTGAAATAAAATATTTGTTCTACTGTAATGCTTTTCCACAGAGTAAACAGCAAAAAAAAAATTAATATCACTGGAGAATTTTTTAAAAACTTGCTTCGGTAAGTTTCTTGATCATCCATTATCCATAAAAAAAATAATAACAGAAATTCTTGTCCGTGGAAACAATTGTAAACTTGGGTTTTTTATTAGCTTGAAATGTTATATTCCTGAATAAACAAGGTCACTACGAAGAGATTTATATTGTATCCTAGCAACTCCAATATGACCTAATATCGATTTTTCTTTTTTAAGGAAAATCATAAAAGAACATGTTTCGAATTTCGAAACAGATAATTGAAATTTGAAATTTCTAACTTAAATTGGGTGCTTTGTGGTAACAATAATAGCTTCGAATTAAAGTCACTGAGCGCGTTCAAGGTCCTTGCAATGCAAAATACTTAAGTACAGCAGTATAGAAAACCTACACAAGACATCTACTACACAAATTTTCGTTTAAAAAACATCTTTCAATGCTAAAACAAATAAAATTTAATACTCCTGCACCATTGTATCCATGCCTACTTGATTCGCATTTCAATTTAAATTGAAATGCCAATAATTTTAATGTTTATTTATGCACATTTCGCAGTCTTTAAGTACTGCCATTATAAGGTACTATTCAATGTGCTCGAGGCCACAAAAGAACAGATAGATAAACATGCAATGGAGCTAGCAGATGCAAGCACGTTGATATCCAGCCAGCATCGACCAATAGTAATACCACTGGGCCAGGTGAACAGACAATAAAAGAATTGAATTAACCACTGTGGGTGATCTTCAATGTATTGCACTCCTATACGAGCCTGAGTCTCTTATTAAATCTCGCCGACGTCATTGAAATCATTGAAGCAAAGTTCAGATGAGGTGACAGCATGATCGAAACGAGCTCTACGGATTAATTTATTTGAAATAGCAATGTGTTTATTGACGTAGATCAGAACTTAGTGCACGCTTGAAATGAAGTTGGAAAATGTTCTTGCTTAAGGTAAGATAATATTAAAATAAGGGTCTTAGCGTAAATTGCATCAGGCTCAAAATTGAACTATTCAATAAATTGAAATTTACCAAAAACTTGCATTTGAAAACAGTCCTCATAGAATCTTATGTTACATTCAATTAAATTATTCTGGATGTAATTCAGCGTCTGTAAAGTTAGGAAATAGCAGGAATCTCGCGTAGGATTAACACGGCTCAAATAGAGTAATCCTCAGATCAGATGCAATTGCTCAGCAACCGTTAATCAGATCAGTTTTCGATGAAATGGTGGTAGCGCAAATAAGCAGAAACTGCAGATCAATTTCCAATTGATGCGTTTATCTTCAATCACGCTACAGGTAGCAACTCATGCTAGTCTGGTGCTCCTCATTCATTCACTTCAGTTGAAAGAATTTGAAATGTTTAATGATCGTCATCGATTTGTTATCTTTTCTATTTCCACGAATATGCCGAGCTGAACAACATGTATATATACGAGTACCTGCACTGCACATGGTATCGTGTCTCAGCCACAATGTCACTGTGGGCTTTGATGCCACATAATTATTTCTGTTGACTCGAGAATCCGAACAAAGTCACTTGCTCGACGCCCGATGCATTCTAGAGATACAGTGCTGAATCTCAGTTGAATTGAAATGAACAGATTGCTAGATTCTTCACAGACGGGGACACCAAACAAACATAATGAATTTGTGGACGACGGGCTCAGACGGGCTGAGATTTTTCGATAAACAACTCATAAATAAGTTGTCCAGGAACATGTCCCGCTCCATCTCCATCGCCGAGTAAAGTGCCTAATGGACTCTGATGTGTATTTTAACAAGTTGATTTGTTATTCTGCATGCATTATTCCGAGGTCAGGTCTGAAAACACTTTTCATCTTCTTCGTTCTGTTTAATCACTTCCTACCTACATGCCATTGTGTACGAACATAAGGGAGGCTATGATTTCCAAAGCACTCGAGTTAAATGTCGACCCGTATGTTTACTTTTGATGGCGGTAACTGTTTTTGTATGTATCTGGCTTTAGAAAGATTAGTATTTAAATGTTTGCTTTGTCTTAGATGGCTTTGACGAATGGGTAGCAGTAAAATCAAATACGATTTCATGTCATCTTCACCGAATACCATCTTTTAAGTACCTGTATCCTTTCTGTAATATCGAACAGGGCCACCAATAGCTTTAATGGGCCAGAGGGCTCAATATTTCATGTACTTTGTTAAATTCATCTAATCCAGACTATACATATACAATAGTAATTAATCTTTCTTATGCAGAATTCGTTTAACTGATGCTGTAAACAAATGAAAATCAAACATAGAGTAAGCTTCGTTAGATAATCTACTTATTGCAATGACCGGTTCATTGCACCATAATTGGTCCGCTGTTGGGGAATTGACAAAAAATTCATCTGCCTGACACGTTTGTCAAAAGTAAAGCAATCCCAAGCCAGTCCTCGTACGGGTTTAGGGGTTGAAGCTGGATAGGAGCTTGACAACAAATGCAGTCGCTTTACGGGGTAAAGAGCTATTTGAACTCAAAGCTTGATGCGCGGGCCCTCATCCGAACCTGCATTCGAACCAGGGACCCCACACACAAGAAGCCAGTGCTCTACCTACTAGGCTTCCAATTCGTCATTAGTGTTAAAAAAAAAATTGGCATATTAAGTAGTTTGATTCAATGGTGCCTGCTTAAATTTTCCCACCAAATAATATTTTGGTATTTTGACGTTGAGAGCTCAAGGCATCCATTCATAAAAGATTTACGCCGTCTTGATAAGGAGGCAGACGGACAGGGTCATACCACGGAAGACAGCGAAATCAGAAGCGTGAGAACAGCTTTTAAATGGACTTAATTTGGTGCAAACAAACTTTTTGATACGGCTCCTACAAGACTTGCGTATTCGACAATAGGTCTACTTAAGCTGCAAAAAAGGTCTTGGAAAAATGTCGTTGAATTGCCTTGGACGTCTTTTGGCAAAACCTAAGTCGATGTGATCGTCGAATTGTGAATGATTGATTCAAAAGTACTTGTTAATCGATTACTTTCGCTGATTTATTTAAAGGTGCACTGCAAAGTGAGTATTCACAGATGACAAGATTATTTTTGCGTGTGCAAAATATAATTGTTCACTTGTCAGGATTTATAAGGAGATCATTCTTGGAGAACCAGCTAGCAAATTTATTTAGATCCTGCTTCTAATCATTGCAATCGTTAAGGTTTCTCACAACTTTGAAAATTTTAGCGTCATCGGCATAAAACAAAACAGGATGACTGCAGAATCGTGCCTACATCATTCATAAATAATGCGAAGAGCAGAGGGCCTAGATGACTACCTTATGGAACACCAGACGTGGTTTCAGATGATAAGGCCAAAAGGATACGCGTTGGATTCGATTCGTCAAGTTAGAGTCAACCCAATTCAAAAACAAGTTAGAGAATCGAAAGTAATGAAGCTTAGCTACGAGATAGAGTAATGAAGCTTATCAAAAACTTTTATGAGTAATCAAGCTTATCAAAAGCCAAGTTTATGTGCATAGGCAGTCAGTTTGGAGGGTAACTCCAATTGATTCGGTTACTTGGTGAGAAAATTCAAGCTGGTTGGTTGTGGTTGAATAATTTTTCATAAAACCGTACCGATATGGGACCATAATGGATATGCAGTGAAAGGTAGGATTCGCAATCTGATAGGTACTAAAAATAATTCAAGGCTGAAAAAAATGAACAAATTTGCTCTGCGACTAAACTCATCAAAAATGGATCCAAATTCGGGAGATTTTGATACTTCTGCCTCTTGTTGACGGCCCTGAAATTTAGGTAGATTTCTAGAAAATGCTGTGGTATAAAAGACTAGAAGACAGTATGAAATTGCGTGTGCGTTTCGAAACAAAATTTACTTTTACTATAGAATGTTTGCTAAAACTTATAAGGCCGCTGTAAATCGCAATTTGCGAAGATTAGCGATTCTGTTGCATCTATTTGAATTCAAGACTCCCATGAGTGCAGGGACTAAAACAGGAATGTAGCCCAAAATAATAAAAAAATAACCTTTTTTAATATGAATTCAAATGTGATGCTTACCGTGCGTCACCTATAATACTTTGACTTTAAAACTGTTTGCTTTAATTAATTTTCAACTTCTAGCACAAAACAACCCTGGACTAAGTTTTAAACAAAATTGAAGCAGATAAATTCTTTAGAATTCTTTGCACTTTATGCATTTTTTTTATGTTAACTTGAAGATTGTACCGAGAATCTTTTCCTCTAATGATCAGTTTTATCGTCATTAAAAACTGCTTTGGTTTAAAAGCTGGCTTCGCAATAATTCTCAGATTGTTTCGGAAACTGACCTCAAACAAAGTTCGGGTTTTTTTTCAATTACACCATTTGCTTCCAGATGTTTGTATATGTTGCATGTCTTTTCTTCAGTAATATTACCACTCAATGGAACATGTTTGGGACAGCTACCGTCAATGAGTGATGTTGCGAAACAGCTGTGAACAAACACCACCGCAGCAGAATTCAGTAAACATTTCAGCTGACTATTCACTGGTTCCCTGGGTTTTTTGAAGGATTGCACTTGATTGACACAAAAAAACATACACATAAACAAGGACCTAGTTCAAGCAAGAGCTCGTGTATCATAGCTGCATTGAACCTACTTTAAGAGCTCAATAGCCTGTCATGTTTGAATTTTCTAAAAATCAAGAACAAAAATAGATTCAACGAGAATATTCTAGCGGACACTAGGTTTGCAAGAAAATCTAAGGAATCTTGTAGATTTTAAATGCATGTTCTGACTTCATGAGTAACTCTCCAGCGAGTAACTTTTTATTTTCCACCTGCTCTGTGCTTTCTCTCCAGTAAATTATGACCCCGGAGCTAATGCTGCTGCGGCAGCACAATCTTCAACCTGAATATCATCCGCAACTTGAGCACGAACGGCAACAGCTACAGCTTCAACAGACTCATATTGAGCCACCACAGCAACTGCAGCAGCTACATCTGGAGACAACATTGCACCCCGATACGCACCTGCCAGATCGAGAACAACGCTTTCTTCAGTCTCAACTGTTGGCTGTTGACTGTTGGCAGTTCTACAAACGTGTTGTGTTAACAAGTTTTCTTGTGGACTCTTTCAAACTGACTCTCTCAGCTGTTCATAGTGATGTTGGTTGCCTTGACTTCTAGCCTACTGATGTTTTTAATCAAGACCTTCGAACATCTTCGAAATCGTTTAAATTTTATATAAGATCAAGCTGGATCTTCAGTCAACCAAGCGACAAAAATCTTACCGACAATACTCTGCTTATAAATTTTAAACTATTTTATCAGAATGGTCACGATCTTAGAACTAAACTGAAAATATTCAAGCTTTCTTCCTAAACTTCCTCTGATGGTTTAATCTGCTTAAGGGAAAGAAACTTGGCTTTTTGCTAATATTTTCAGTAAATAAACTCTGGCTCTGCGCTATTTGTTAAGGAGTGACCGAGATAGAGCCTCAACCCAAAAATCAAATGGTGGCGGGCTCCTGATAATCATTTTTAAGTCGTTTGATTGTGTACTCTGTGATTTTGTTGCACCTTTTCCTTTTCAATGTTTAACAGCCTGTGTTTCTCATTCGCATGACATGTGTCTACTACTTATTACTGTATATATTCCCTGCCATACCGTTTAACCCTCTTAAGAGTGTTTCTTTAGAAATCTGTAAAGTTACATATTCATTAAAAGTCCTCTTTCTCTTTAGTTATCAGTGGAGATTTCAACTTGTCATCTTTTCAATGGGATTTATCATCATTCGCGATTGTGTCCGAAAAGCAAGCGTCCAGTATTGTTTCCTACCTTACTGAGCTCTGCCTCAATTAAATTCTATTCCTAATGTTAACAAGATCTGTTGGACTTTGGTTCCTTCCACTTTCTTCATGTCTTTATCCTTATCAATCCTGATCCCCATCACCCTCCTCTGTCTTTAAATATCAAGCTCGTTAATTCAAAGTGCAAAAGGAATTCTGTTTGTCCGCGCTTCAACTTTTTGAAAGCGGATTATGTGGAGATTATCTGCTATTAAACACTATCAATTGTACTTCTTTCTGTCATAACCTAGATATTGACATAACTCTTGCATCCTATTACGCTTTGCTTTGTAATGTAGTTTTCCTTGACGCTCCCAGGACATGGTCCCGCAAATCCTCAAGTTCACCTTAACTCTCTGTTGCGGTACCTATTGCTCTCTATAAAAAAGACGGGGCATTTATAGAATATTTTTAACCCCTTTGGTCAATCGCTTCAAGACTTGTGCAGATCCCAATTAGAGGCAAAATAATATATCGCATTAGTTCAGTAGAAATGCTTTGCTTACATAGAGGCCTCTTTTTTTTTATAATCCTTAGCCCTTCTGGTCCTACATTAATGCGTTTAGAACTAATAAATATTGGAATTGTTTTTTGCGGGATGATTAAAATTGAAAAAAAAAGTATTTACATTGAAAATTTTATTTGACAAAGTGGTTTCGAAAGTATGCACTGATTCTCATCAGACACCAGCACACAGTGCATACTTGACTGATGTGACCACTTGCAGTTGGAAATCATTAACTTTTATTTAATCATCCCGCAAAAAACAATTCCAAATTGATTCGGCTTCGGAGGCTTATTCCGCAAAACGATTGAGTTTCCCGTATCAATATTCTCTGTTTTGATAAGCTTTAGAGACGATATGCGTTGTCTATGCTGATTTATAGACAAGAAGGGAACCATGATCACAATTAAATGACCTTTACTACTAAATATTTCCCACTTCCCTGAGAACTACTAAACATATTTTACAGGGTCAATCAAAGTGTGTCGTTTGATAAACATCGTCAATGTATCATTTCTGATGTCTTACGCTTCTGGATCTCTTCCCATATTGTTTATCTTGCTTGTCGTGTTATATTCAAGCCCTTCTAGTACTCTCTAGCTAATTCTGCTCATTAATGATCTTGCCAGTTGCTTCAATTCCTTATTCCTTCTTCACGCAGATGACCTTAAGCTCTGAGGCTGCATTGCTTCCATTAGTGACCGGCTCTGATTTCAATTGGACTTAAATGCTTTACGCATTTTCTGCTCTGTGAATTGTCTTTCCCTCAATATTTCCAAATGTATTGTTATGTCTTTTCCTAACAAACCTGTTTCTACCTGCTTTGACTACACACTTTCTGGTAGTCTTTTGTCACATGTTGATCATCATAAAGACCATGGCATCTTCTTCGACCCTCGTCTAAAATTTGATCTTCGTGTACAATATAAGAGCGTGATTCATTAACAAATGGCAAGGAAGGAAGTAACAAGTATGCAAGGAAGGGACTCGCCTGAAGACGACCCACGACCAGGAGGATCAATCGAAATGACCACTCCGAAAATTGTCCAAAAAGTCGAAAAAAGGATTTCGCAAGATGCTAGACCAAAGAAGAAACAGCTCGCAAAATTAGTAGGAATATCAGATGCAATCATTTTAAATATCTTTCAAGATTTTCTTGGTATGACTAAGGTCACCGCCGAAAATGCTCCTGAGAAGAAACCACCGAAGAAAAAATAAGTGGAAAAGTAACTAAAATGTCCTCCTTCTACAGCCCAGACCTGACACACAACGCCTGTGGTATTTTCCCAAAATTTAGAAAGGAACTTCGTGGGAAGAAGTTTTAAAAAGATGTAGAAGTGAAGGGCGTAGCTTCGGCTTACTTTCCGACAAAGGTGAAATATTTTTTTAGAAGTCGTATCTAAACTAATTGAAAAATCCCAAAAATATATTAGAGTAGCAAGGAAAATAAGTTTCCGGTTTTTACATGCACTTTTTACTCCCATTCCTCGAACTTCATTATCGACTCTTGTATTACATCTAAAACTTCAAGAATTGCAGGATTTGTTCTACGGTATACTCGTTGTTCACTCAATATCTCCGCTTGTGTCCGTCTTTTCACATCGCTTGTACATAGTATAATTGAATACTGCTCCCAAAATTGGTCTCCTTCTTTTCTTTATTTGCCAGATGCATTCAAATTCGTTCAGCGTAGGCTTACTCAGTGTCTCCTTAATAAATTTAATATTCCCTTGTGTTGATCAACAATCATCACTTTGCATTGGATATTCGTTTGAGAAACGAAACCTATTTTCTGCTGGCTTCCATCGTAGAAACAACAAACAACAAGCAAAGCAACAAATAGATGTTTGCTCTTCATGCACAATGAATATTTCTATTTAGATATATTTTTATATGTTTTATTACCATTCCATGGATCCCTAGCAGAGTCACATTGCCATAACTGTTTGAAATACAAGATGGATTGCAGAACATTTTTCTCATACTGTTCGTCGGTTTTCCATTCCATTAGGCATAACACTACCTTTCTTTTCACGCTCAGTCGGTTTGATCTTATTTGTAGCATGAAGCTCTAGCCGCCGCTAACGCGACGTGCGGTATAAACAAAACCGTGCTGCCATGTAAACAAAATGCCTATTCTTTCCTTATACATGCAACAGTTCCCCATCAATTCAATCCAAGCTTATTGCAACATGAAGCACTGGCACAGCGCGGGTGAATTTATGTCGTTTTGAGATCACGTCTTCGAAACCGCAAACTACAACAGACGGCCTCGACAGTGAACTCTCTTCAAGTGCAATCTGCGGTTTTTTGCGCGAACGAGATCGAATTCTTTTGCTGTGGCATTATGGCTTGAACAATCGTTGTGGCGTCGTTGGCCGGTGGCAAGGCGCAATTTGTCTTCAGCTCACATCGTTGCCGGTGACAATAATTTTAATTGTTTCACTCACGACTTGACACCTTTTCTTACTAGCGCAGCTGATAATATCGTTGTTGAGGTCTGCAATGATTTTAGTGATTGTTAAAGAAAAGGAATGGTCAATGATCAATCCTGAATTTGTCATATACATATGCTACAGACGCCAAGTTAAAATCCTTAAAGCGGACTTGTTGCCATTGAGCGGTTAAGCAGAGTTTGGTGATTTCGAAACACTTTTTTTTAAAGGTCCTAGCTTGAGCTTAACTTCATGCATATGTTATATGTAAAAATTCTATCGACTCAGTATATTTAATCATATTCCACCCTATAATAGCCGATGAATATCAAGCGACACTCAACAAACAATTCGAATGAATATTTAGTGGAATTCAGCAGTCTTAATGACTCTCATTTGTATTCATTACAAATCCAACACTTCCTACTCGTAGGGTCTGCGCGAGACAGCTTTTTGTCAAGAAATGTTTGACCTTGCAGAACGCGATAAAACACAGTAACTCAGTACTTAAGATACTAGCACTAAGCTCTTACAGGTCCGCTAACTGCCCGAAATAGACTCAGACTCGGGCCGATCTCATCATTTTTTAACTCACTTAAGACTCTTACCAGTGAAGTGCTTCTCGACAATCTGGCATCGAACCTAATTTACATAAACTCATTTCGATGTTGTAGAAGTGGAGACACAGTGTTTCGAGTAAACTTTCAAGTGATCATAATTAATTCACTCTACTGTATTTTTATCATGGTGCTGCGGTCCATATGCTTTCCAGTCAAGGTCGCGATACTAGCATATAGTGTAGCGTATGTGGGTTTAATGGCGAAGAGTAAGCTGTATAGATTTGTCGCAAGTCACCACCTAGTGTGCTAGCCAGGAAACTGGAGGAAGTTACATCATTGCGCAAATCTTCAATCAATCAATTGTTTTCAGATAAAAATTTAACTTGTTTTTCGATATTAATCAACCTTTCACTTTTCTCTTAATCATTTTTTGGTTACAGTCATAATTCGGATGCTAGTGCAATAAAATTTTTGATAGTGCATTGGTCAAAAGTCACTCAAATTTTAAGGCTTTGTGTACTGTTTAAATAGTAAACACCATATTAATTTTAATGGTTCTACACAACATACGTAATGCTAGTATTCTCAGATTGTGACAAGACACATTCAGAATTTATGCAATACTCTTCTTCGAATCGCTGCGCTTTTGCTGTCCATCAAAATTGTTTCCTCACTAAAAAAAACTTAACCCGTTCATCGCAGGAGTCTGACCCGGAAACACTTTTGTACTACTTCGACTTGGTTGTGCTTTTAGCATGTATCTGACCAACTACTTTGGTTCTGTCAGGAGGAGTCTGTAAGGCGACCCGCTTATTTTTTCAGCCGCAACACAGTCACAGCATATACTGAAAGGCATAACAAACGTCTTCTGAATGAAGCACCAAGCAAAGAAAGTGTGCAATGCAACATCAATTTCTTTAATGCAGCAATTTCGTCCTGGCTTTCCTCATTTTATGAAAGTATTTCCTAAAGTAGCCATGATTTGATAGGAATTGGCTCAGGTAAAAATGAATTTCACCGTTGTCACGACTAAGCCAAAGTTTTGTGGCGCGGATCAGCCTATTTGTCCATGCTTTTGTTGTGCCTGTAGCATACCGGTCCTGTTAAAGCTTCAGCGTTCGCGCTCGTGCTTGAGCGGCTGCTATCTCTCTTCCCAGATCTGAGCTATTCAGAAAGGTCTCCTTACGCTCATTTGCCAACAAATCGACTGGGATTACTTCTGCTATGACCAACACCGTACGATAGTAGCTGCTTGCAATTCGCAGCATCCTTCTGCATTCAACGCTTGCCATCATAGCTCGATACTTTGCAAACTTTAAGGTGGTGGCCTATATCTATGCACCATACAGCAACGTTGAATGAACTGCCGTCATAAGCATTTTGCGTTTAATTTGTGTCCCCAATGCCCTATCGCATACTTTTCAGATGTGCTCCCCATAAGCCAGTCTGGTATCAAGAGACACTTCGAGATACGTCGCAGATTTTTTAGTGTTGACTACTTTGGAGTCGACCGTCATGAATTTGACGGTTGTTATCCTTCTTTTCGTCAGCATGGCGATTTCAGTTTTCATGATCGACCATGGTTTTCCACCCAGTCTTCAACTCTTCTCATTAATTGATTTAATTTGGGCTGAGCAAGGTGGGCATTTCTGGATGTAATCAATGCTACTATATCATCAGCGTACCCTACCATGAGCACATCTTCTGGGATTTCAAGGCTCAGGCAACCATCATATGCTGCGTTCCATAGATCTGGCCCGAGAATAGATCCCTGTACTGTTCCGGCAGTAATAATTTTGTGGACATTTTTCTGTTTCGTCTCATATATAAGGTAAAATTTTTTTAGATAATCTCGAACTATGGCTAGCAGTTAATCCTTTAAAAATCTCTGAAAAATCCGCTAAGGTACTTTAAAATGTCTACCCGTTTCGATGAATTAAAAGCGTTCCGCAACTCTCGCGACACCAAAAATACGATCGGCCTGGCTTGATGACATGCAACTTTGGTACGTTCTACTGCTCCGATAACTTGGCTGATGTCACATATTGTTGAGTGGCCACTACGGAATCTATGCTAGTTCTTTGTATTGCTGCCGGCAGTCATAGCTTCAATAGGCCTTCCAGAAGTTACCCCACCGTATTAAGCATAGATACATAGATGGTGTGCTAAGGCCTTTCCCTTTCGCTTCCAGATCAAAGCGATTCGTGCCTCTATCCAGCTTGATTGGAAAAACATCCGCCATCAAACACGCACTATACATTGCTAGCAGCGTTGACGGTTGTTTTTCTATCATAGCTTTCAGCATTTCTACTGGTATGCTGTCAGGACCAGAGGCTTTTCGGTTCTTTACATTGATAGATGGACTACAGAGTTTCTCTAGAGCGAACAGAGGAATATCTTCCTGACGGAACATGAGAGCGTTTCCTTCTATCGTATGATGCGTTGGGAACAGTAAGTTCACGATGTGCATCAGTGTATCCGTAACCATGGCTGACCCAGGACTCATTTGACCAAGTCTACATAGTGTGTAGGCCTGTTTCCATGGGTTCCGGTTCACTTCATCGCAAAGCGCTTGCAACATTTATTTTTTCTTCACCTGATAGTCTTTTTTACCTCTTTTTTCCCCTGCATGTGTTCTACGGTAGTTTGGATGGTTATGCTCTATAAATAGACCGCAAAGTTATAAGTCTGGACAATGAAGATATTTGCTTCATGACCACTATTTCTTCGGTCCCCAATAAGCCTGTTGCTTTCCAGAAGGTCGTCTCCGACGTGGCGTCGATATGTCATATTTGCTCATGGTGAAATTCATCAGTGTATTGATCCTTGCTTGATTTGTCGCTTACTCTACCTGACCTGCCAAAGCTACCATCGAACGACTCCAAAACCTTTATCCTATCTAACTTGGAAATATTCCAACCAAGTATTTTTTCGACTGAAGCTCCGCTAGCTTTGGCTATCCAGAAGGTTATGTAGCTATGATCACTTCCAGAGCACTCCTCCATCACCTTCCAGGCCTTTGTCAGCGCTGACAATGCTTCCTAAACGAAAGCTATGTCAGATACAGACTCGCGGTTGGGGTTGAGCCCCTATTTTGAAAAACCATGTTCAATCTAACCACCATCTTCATAATTAATTTTCCCCGGGAACTCTGAGCTGGCATCACCAAAGCACCCTACAGATCTCTTAAAATATCTTCCAGTGCAGACACAGGGGGTACGATTCTGTATAAGTCGAACCAATTAGTGACCCACGCGGATGACATTAACATCTTGTCACGTTCCTTTACATCCGCCAAAGAACTCCTGTTGAAACTTGACCAGGAAGCCAAAGAAGTAGGCCTGAAGATCAATCAGACGAAAACAAAACTCATGACACAAACAAGAAAGAAGACCTCCATTAGACGAAATATAATTCTGGACGAATATAATCTAGAGAATGTGGACGAATTTATATACTTAGGCTCGAAATTGACAACGAAAGGCAGTGAAACTGATGAAATCAAACGGAGAATACAGCTCGCTAATAAAACTTTCTACTCCGTTCTGGTTCTACTGAAGACCAGCTGCATACACAGGAGGACGAAGCTCCAAGTTTACAAATCAATAATCAGACCTGTGTTGTGCTACGGATGTGAAACTTGGACCCTTACCCAAGCATCCGCAAATATGTTGAACGCCTTCGAAAGACGGGTCCTCAGGCGTATAATTGGAGCTAAACAAGAGTGCGGCCAACGGCGGATAAGGTACAACCACGAGTTGTACGAGGTTTTTGATGAACCAGAGGTTGCTATAATAATCAAACTGCGGAAGCTGCAATGGGCTGGTCACGTGCAACGAATGGACGAGCTTCGAGTACCTAAGAAGGTATTCGACGGAAGGGCCGAGGGTCGAAGACCAGTTGGAAAACCCAGAAAACGCTGGTCTGATTCTGTCGACGAAGACTGCGCAAAGCTGCTCGGTTTTTGAAATTGGAGGACGCAGTCATTGGACCGAGACAACTGGAGGCGTCACCTGCGAGAAGCCAAGGCCCGAAAGGGGCTGTGGTGCTACGACGACGGCTTATATTTTCATGCAAAGTTCCTTAATTAGGTCGTTTGGCGACAAATAGCAGCTGACAAAACTGATACCTTGGGTGCGGATCTAAATGTATTCCTGCCGATCCACTCGAACCCATCAACCATCTGCAACCCATAGAGTTGCATAGCCCAAAAAGTCTGCATACCAAGTCTCCGGATTTTTCATTCGGTTCACTTATTATGACGATTTAGGCTCAAGTTTCACATATTAGCTGCGTAAACAAATCGTCCGCCGTACGACATTTCTGCATGTTCTCTTGGAGGACTCTCATTTACGAAGCTTTTTCTTCTGCGCTTCAAACCCTTCTCTAAAAGCAGAATGTGAGTTGCTTCTTCTAAGCCACTCTCAATTCCGAAAAATTAAGTTTTAATACAATTTAAGGCTAGGATGCTAAGAATGCTAAATCTCGAAAGTCAACAATGAAGCAAATCGCAATTGCACCTTCATTTTCATGCTCAATTAAGACATTTATCTTTAAGAAATGCAATCATGTCCCATATAAATTATTCTCTTTCCTTTCATTTCAGGTGTTTATGCTGCCCATTTATTGAAGCGTTTTTGCTCATTCATGCAGGGACGCCGCGAACATTATGACACTGCCATTTTATTAACAAGGTTAGTTCTATCAATTCCAGCGTGCAATCTATTCAAATCGAGTTCATGTCAAGAATAATCTCTTTTTAAATTCAATCATAACAGGGAACAAATTTGCCGAAATACAACCGAAACCAAATGTGATACACTGGGCTTGGCCGAATTGGGTACAGTATGCAAGCGACACTCTTGTTCGATCGTCCAAGATAATGGTCTGCCAGCTGCTTTTACAATTGCCCACGAACTTGGACACATGTAAGTATTGACAGAAAAGAAAACCATTAGCCAATTCACCATTTGATGGGTCTTTTATAACATACTTATGAAATTAAGTGTACGGGTGGGATCAGATAATCCGGATGATGAGCCAAATGAAGCGTTGGCTGGCATCATTTCCTCCCCGAAATTTATAATTTTTATGGTTCAACGAATCGATTTTTCTTTCGATTTCTCAGCATAGATTCTATTCATATCGAACATAATTGCTGGATTTAATGAGATTTAACTGTGCGTTTTATTGATATGGTTGTCGTTTGAGTGGGAACATAAATTTTTTCAATTATGTTTTGAGGAAAGCGATTAAATTTGAATGTTGTCAGGCCGGATATGAAAACTATTATAAAAATCGGTGCCTACACGTTTCATAAATGCTGATCATCGAAGATGTAAGCTAAGACATTGTAGAACAAACTAGCATCAATTCAACCGAAAATTGGCGACAAATTTAATTCGCTTGATAATGTCTCGTAATCTTTCGTGAACTAATCCAAGTTTTAAATCATTTATTCGATTCGGACACATACTTCATGATTTTTATATACTTTTTTTCAAATCAATTATAAATTTCATTGCACTGTCTCATTTCAGCCTAAATATGCCACACGACGACGATTCGAAATGCGATAACTTTCGACGGAAAGGCAAACGAATGTTGAACATAATGTCTAGCACTATGGGCGATGACATCCATCCTTGGTCATGGTCAGATTGCTCAAGACATCACGTCACCGAATTTTTAGAGTAAGTCCATTGTTCTCGTCTTTTCATTTTTCAATTTAGCTACGTCTGTCTTTCACATAACACTGAATTGTTCTACTCTTAGTTTCAATACATATGAATGGTATTACAAGCAACAGCTGAGTTGACAACTGATTTGAAAAAAAAAACTATCAACAGTTGAGTAGACCGGATAGTAGAGATCAAAGATATTTAGAAGTTGTATATCTGGGTCAAGTATCTGTCGATCTAATGGTGGTAAATTGTCACTGCAAGAGTGTAATGTGTCGTTTTGATTTAAGATTTATTATTACACTCGAAGAGATTATGTCGGGTTGAAAAATGAACTGCAATTGCTTGAAGACAAAAAGATATTTTTGAAGTATCATTTAGTAATGATATAGTGAACAGCCTGGACATGCCAAAGGTGTTGATGGTTGTTAGTGAATGAAAATGATGGATTCGAATAAGGAAATCAGTCATTGGAGTTCGTTAGTGTGGCTTGATGCACATTGGAACTGCTAATGTAAATTGAAGTACACATTGATATGTGTGAAGGGAATAATGTGTCATGGAACTAATCACTTCACACTGAATCGAACTTTATGAAGCTTCAAAACTCGATAAGGGTTTTTTGGGACTACTTTACCCCCTAACGGACACGTTTTTACCATTAATGCAATATGTTGGGAACATTAAGCTTTCTGCTTTTGCGTCAAATTTGTTTTCTTTTGTTTAAGCTCATTCGCGTAACGAATTATAGCTTTCTTTATTGATGTAACCAAATATAAGCTCCACAAAAAGGTCTATGGCACATATTACTGAAATCACTGGAAATTAACTACATTTTCAGAATTTACAATTTATCAATTCCCTTATTATTCCTTATTTTTTTCACTAAAAAACAACGTAAACAAGTATTTGAAAGCAAAGAAAGCTTGATAGTATTTTTTGGGGATTATATAATATTTTCTAATTATTCTTTGCGTTGTATGTTTTAATTTATCATTTGAAAGTTTTCACGTAGGTTTCAACTGGTTTTGCAGCCAAGCAGAGCGTTGTTAGCATGGGAAAAATTTTTGTCATGTATCTTCTTGTATTACGGCCGCTTTTCCTTCAATGCACTCCTAAAACGCATCAATTTTAGTTAATGGCGAATTCTAGTGATGATTTTATTAGGTTTGAGGAGCTCATAATCAACTCTGTCCAGCTCATGCCACCATATACATTTCATGAGTACGGAACCATGGATATTCGTCGATGCTGATGCATACATCATTTTTTTCAGTGCGTCAGAGCATTTTTTCTCTTCTACATCAAAATCACTACTTTTACAGCATTTAAACTAGTGTACGTTAAACATCGATAGTACTATCGATACTATCGATAGTTCAGAACTATCGAAAAAATCGATGTTTTTTTTTGCAATCGATAGTTTTTGAATACTGAAAAAAATGCGTAAGGTAACATTTCGCTATCATCTCATCCACTGTGAGTATTTTACGTTTGCTTCGTTTTTCTCATTTAATAATATTTACTTTTCTTTTTATTATAAAACAGCACCAACCAAAGATAGCATACTACTCTTATATTTTGTTAGGTTTGTCACTTGTTATTTATTGTAAAATGATATAACATGAAGAAGGGAAAAATATAAAATTTAATTGCACGTGAAAATCATAAGCGCATAAAATTCAGACTGAGAGAGAAAGAATTCCAAATAATGATTTTGCTAAGTGTAATATATGCAGCAATCAACACAAAACAAGTAAAAACACGAAAAATGTATCAGATCATTTAAAACGGAAACATAAATCATAGTGGAAATTATTTTCTGTTGAACCTATAGCAAAAACCCAAGGTCCTAGTAACATCTTTGAGAGCAGTTTAACGAAATCCAGAACAGTCATCAATAATTATTTTGGAAGAGCGAAATTCTAAGCAGATGATTCTGCCCGAAAAAATATATAGATGAACCATACGTTCCTATGGTTGTTTTGGACATAGTGCCTTTGCAGAAAGGAGAACATGAAGGCTTTCGTAATTTCGTGGCTGATTTGGATGAAAAACACGCAATTCCTGATACCGCAACATTGAAAACATCATTGGTACTAAAATACTTCAAAGATGTTAAAACGCAGGTTCAAAATGCAATAGATGCAGTTCAACATATTTCTTTAAATACTGATATGTGGACAAATCGAAACAAAGAAAGAATACTGGCAATCAAATCTCATTTTTTTCATAGAGGTAAATTAATTTCTACACTATTAACGGAATTTAACATAAAAGGACGACACATATTTGAGGCAAGGGCAGAATAAAGGTATTTGTTTTATGCCTGTTTGATGAATACTGTTGTTGGTGTTATTGAAAAGAAAAATTTTCAGACTCGAAATTATTCAGAGAATTTAGGCCACAGAGTTCATTGAGTAGGTTGATTTTGGAAGATAGGGAGTATTTATCTTGTTGTTTCGTGTTTAGACGAGAAATATACTAAGCAAATGGAACATTTGGTCAAATATAAATACTATCGTCATTGATAATGCTTCTTCAATTTAATCATATTCCATGCTTCGCGCATACTTTAAATTTGACTTTGTCTGATATTTATGACTCGTGATTTTCATTTTATCATAAAAAAGTTCAAAGATATTGATACTTATTTTCAATCGAGCTCAGTTGTTTCAGATATACTGACAATTGCACAACGACAGCTCAACAAACCTGAATTAAAGTTGATTCAGCAGTTCCGTTCACGTTGGAATAACGCATACGCCAAGATCAAATGTTTCTATAATATCAGGCAAGAATTGACTTTGGCATTAGCCGAATGTGAGAAGGCACCTGAAACGTTTATCTCCGAAGATTTAAATGTGGAATATTATTCTGATATAAGAACCGTTTGATGTGGCAACGAAAACAATATCTGGCGCAAATTACATTATTCTTTCTTATATAGCTCCGTTATTACGAGGGCTGACTCTACAATTATCGAAAGTGCGAATTAACATAAAAAACACTGCTAGAAAGAATATTTATAATGCTTTATGCAAATCAGTGTGGGAACAATTAACACCGTTTGAGAAAAGAGCCCTTATGATGTAAGCCACCATTCTGGATCCAAGGTTCAAAAAATAAGTGAAGACGATAGAAACATAGCTGCGCAATCTCTTCAAATAGAATATACTTCTTTTCTGATGACACAAAAGCCGGAGTCAACTCAGAGTAGTAGAATTTCATCTACAAGTAACTTACTGTTGAAACTGGGGAAATTTACTAACAAAAGAAAAGTTGAAGGCAGAAAAAAATCCAAGGAGTTAATTCTACCTAAAGATATATAGCTGCCCAAATAATGATGAAATAATACAAAGATATATACCAAAACCTGGAAAAGCCTCCCATTGGAAACGACAAATGTCCCATCGACTACTGGTTTGATTCAAATACTGAGACAATGAGAATGTTTGCTCTATAGCATTCATGTTTACTTGCGTCTTCTGTTCCAAGTGAACGATTTTTTTTCGAAAACTGGTGTAATTCACATTGATAGCGAAACCCGGTTTAAGTCTCAAAGCGTCTCAACGAATTGCTGTTCCTAAATCAAAATGCTCAACATTTCGGAAATGAATAAAACTATGTTTCTGTGTTTCTCTATAATAGTAATTGAAAATTCAATTATTTTTTTAAAAAAATTATGAATTCTGGGTGCATCTACTAATTTCGAAAAATCAATATACACCATCGATAGTCTATCGATAGCCTATCGATAGTTTTTAAAAAAACATCGATATTATCGAAACATCCAACTATCGATGTTTAATGTACACTAATTTAAACCAATATCTGCAAGTTCTTTTCAAGAAAATTTGATTGCCTTAACTCTTCACAAAAATTCTATGTACATCAGCTGCTTATATACATATTTTGTTTGAAAAAAGTAATGCAGCACAACTATATATATATGTCTACAATTATATATGTATGTCTACTCTTTGGCACAATAACATATACAGTTAGGGCATACCTAATGGTAGAGCTTAACTGTGAAGTTAGCTATAGTATTATTCGATGCTTCAATAACGCTATCGATCGGGTAGCAGCGAGAACTTCGTCAAGTCTTCAATATCTTTGCAGCTAGAAACAGTATGATCATGGATATAAATATCAATATGAATTACTAATAAAACAATTAGCATCAGGAAACTTCAACTTTAATAAAGTATATAAAAACTTGACAAAAAATACCACTTTGTGCGTCTTACGGTTGAAATTTATAGAGACCACTCTATAATATAGTAAAAGCCAGAGCCTGTCAGACATAAGCATAAAGTCCTGGCTCTCACTCTATGATCAATATGTACGAGTAAGCAGTGATGACCTCCACCACTCGCTTTGTCCCTGTTTTGGCCCGGATATGTACTCAAATTTGGGTTACCTAAAATCCTGATTTGTGATCATGACTGGCATACTATTGCAACCACCGTTTTCCACTTTCCATTCGCTTTCTCATTCCCATTAATACTCTTATGACCGAGAAGCCAGTAGATTCTGACTCGTCTGTGTTTAACTAGCCTACCACGAAACAGCTTGAATGTTTGTGATAATGTTGATCTTAGCGTCGGTAGTATCCTTGACATGTACTAGCTTTTCATATCGCAAAGATTTTCGCCAGGAAAATACTACACTCGGAAGGATGCTTTTAGTATATGATAGCATCCAGCGTTCTTTATTACTTTCACTCCAACGTTGTTGCCAAAGTTGGGGGGTTAGCGTACGCGCGTGCGTCAAAACCTCGGTTCTGTCCAGCTCTGTCCTTCCGTTTTCGCGCTAGCAGGTCTCGACACAAGCATCACAGTCTCTTCTGAGACCGTGCGGTAGCTACAGGCGATTTGCAGGGAACTCCTGCGCTGGACACTGGCAATGCGCTTCTGGAGCTTCGTAGCTCAAAGCGCATCTCCCCTAATTTCGGCTCCATATAGCAAGATGGAATTGGTCGTCACCATCAGCAGCCTCCGTTTTGTCTCATTGGGCCCGCCAACGTTGTCCATTAGCCTACTCAGCGAAGTGACGACTACTAGAGCCCTGTCACATGGCTTGCGGAAATGATCCCAATACGTCAGCTTGGTGTCCAGGATCACTCCCAAATAGCTGACCAACTTGCTGGTCTGGACCCCGACGGAGTCACCTATCATGGAAATGACAGTTGGTATCATACGCTTCGTCAGCATGATAGTTTTTGTTTTTGAGACTGCCAGCTGGAGCCCGTGCTCAGTTATCCATCGATCCATCCTCCTCATAACTTGGTTAAGCCCAAGTTGAGCGAAACCGCCAGATCAAGAAGTGATTACAGCTGCGACGTCAGCAGCGTAACCTACTAGAAACACATCGGCATGCAATTTTAGCCAGACTCAATGCTCTGCATCAGGCTTCATCACTAACATCAGCTCACTCTGGTTTCATTAAATTTTGCTATTTTGTTATAAGCTAAAAACAAAAGCTCGTAAGCCGGTTTGCTTCCCGTTTTAATCTAGGAGCACTTGTTCTTCTAGCTTTTTACCGACTTTGAGCTTTCTTCCACGTAAGTAATCTGATTTATCGACATTATCTTTTATTTAACTACCACCGTGCTGTCTAGTTTCACCTGCAATATTACGTAAGTGCAGAGATCTCTTGACTCCCTTAAGGTGTAATTTGGCTAAAACTACCGATGATCCTGGCCTTCAACAACTGCTGCCAATAGAGTACTGCTTATGGTGAAATAAGTGGTAACGTCTCTTTGCAGCAGCTTGGCGGCAATCGATGGTTGAGAGTTCAAAGCGACCGCAATGGATAGTAACAATAATCACTTCCAGCCAGACAGCACCTTTAGATCGCTGGCTGTTTCAGGTGCTGGGTAGTTATTTTTGCCGGTGTGACTCTGAGAGCTACCCAGCTTTCAAACAGGTCATCAGGTAAGATTTTATCAATGTGAAAAAGAAACTTCTTATGTCTAGAGCGTAACTGCTCTTAAAACCAAAATCGCAAAAATCCTTATATTGCGTAGTCCTATGTAACATAATGCACATGTATTATCGCGCTATGTTACATTTCTACATAGTACTTTGAGCTATCAAATAAAGGTCCGAACGCCTTAATATCACAATTAACATGGCACATACTCTTATGTAACATAGCGCAGCATTTATGATCGCATTCGCTCTATTCCTAGTACTCTGAGGCATAAAATATCAAAAACCCATACATTATGTTCATGGTTTCGACTCCCTAGCTAAGTACATGGGCTATATCTCATGAAACAGCCACAATTACTATCTAGGTTAGGTTAGGTTAGTGAAGAGGGCTGCCGGGAACGCGGCCAGCATTTTCTTTCAAATTTTCTTTTCATCGCATTTTCTTTCAAATTTTCTGTCCACAATAAATTTTATTCAGTTCAATTTTGTGACCTGACATAATATCCTCAAATAAAAAGTGATGTAGTTCAATATAATCTACGATGCGCGTAGTCTTAATCACATCAAATCCAAACAACGTAAAAATGATGTTTCAATTCATAAACTACAATTAAGAAAAATTGAACTTATCTGTTCATTCATTGAATTAGGCTCGAATGGTAGTATCTAACAATAAAGCGCCATAAACTGCATGGAACTGGGTCTAGCTTTAAACCTATAAAATCTCATTGTGGTGACCACAACTAGTCATAATCAAGATGTTATGATGTGTCGCATAGTGCTTAGGTCTATAAACTACACAGCTTTTTCGAAATGTCAGAATTCACTACTTAGATCTGGAGTAGAGTCGAGTAGATCAAACTAGACTCAAATGACATAAGTATATAAGTGAACTATGTAAGCACATCGGAATCTAGCATTACAGTGGCGTCATAAACTGTAGTTAATTTCTGAGCAACAATATTATTATTCTAGTTCAATGGATATTTGAACACTTTTTACGCGTTGATTAATTTAAGCTCAGCTATAGAATGAAAATTGATCGTATTTAAATTTCGAGCAAACTAATGCAAAGTCTTGTAGCGAATATATGAAAATTTATCTCTGTGGCCGTTAAATATATTGATAAATAAATTAACGAGCTTACCAAAGAATATTAAATCGACCCCAAATGGGTATTGAAGGATAAAAGCTTGATATTTTTTCTTAAATCTTATAGAAGGCTACAATACTCCTACACTTGCATCATGGTTCTTTTAAAAACTTAGACAGGCATTTGAAATGGATCAGCCTAAATATAAATGGCACTTGAACTTTTATGTTGGTCTGAACGATGACTTAGATTTGACGCTAGCTTCAAAGAAAAATTTAATGCACTTTAAGATCATTATACTTACTTACTTAGCTTAACCTTACCCATAAAAGATGCGATCATACCTCTTTGCAATGACATTTCTGAAGATTTATGACTGATTCGGCAGAACATATCCCACACACCAATTAAGCTTTTCGAACTTTGGTAGACCCTTTTTGATGGACCTGCATAATTAAAATGACACTTGGAATTTATTATGGGTCTCAAGTGACTTATAAACCCATGTAAACCTCATATTTATGGTTTTTTTTAGTACTCAAATGCAAATGAATGCAATGAGACTATGGATATTCGGTTCGCAGTGCATTCATTCATAAACTTACAGCAATAGCTTTCGAAATATATCTTATATGTCGGATAATGACATTGATTGGGAAATAAGTTGAAGGGAATTTCAAGTTATATTCGGATGATAGGTTTTGATTATGCTCTGATGGTGCAATATTCCATCCTAATCGTAGAGAAATAATAATTTTATAGTGATGCTTTCGTTTTAATAACATTTGTTCAATCTAAACAGGCGTATCGCATATCCATTTATGATTTTATAATAAATATTAATATATTTTTTATCATATTTTACAAATATTTTTATTATATTTTACATTATAGAAAAGATGAGATCGGTTGTATGCAAGACACACCGCAACATTCAATAGCCTATCGAAATAAAAAGCAGCCAGGCGAAATTTATAGTTTGAACGAACAATGTGAACTGATTCATGGCAGTGGTTCGAAATATTGTGATATTTATCTAGAAAATGAGGTCAGTTTATGTATAATAGCATAGATTAATTGTTTTCTCTTTTTTCTTCTTTATAACTTTTTGAAAATATCCGTTTTTTGAAATGTACACTTTTTTTACCATTTTATTTCGTGATTTTTTTACGCATTCTAGTGATAAAAGTTTTAGTCAAATGAGATTCAATAAGATTAACTACTTCACTTACTGAGTTTGTTTTTCAGAAAGAGTGCGGACGCCTCTGGTGTTTTGAAAGAAATAATCAAAATAACTGCCGATCGAGTAATTTGCCGTGGGCTGACGGTACACCGTGTCGAGATAAGAAACACTGGTGTCAGAGGGGTTCCTGTGTACGGCGAGACATAAGTTTCATTAAACCAATCAATGGCGGCTGGGGACTATGGAGTCCGTACGTATATAAACAAAACTAAATTCAAAACCCAGTGATATAACTCTTGAAAACTTTCCTCCGCAGATACACACAATGCAGTCGAACCTGTGGCGGTGGTGTTCAAGAATCGCAAAGAGAATGTAATAATCCGGTACCTTCTAACGGTGGCAAATATTGTGTGGGGAACCGAAAAAAATATAGGTCCTGTAACATTCAGGAGTGTCCATCGGAAGAGCCAGATTTCAGAGAGCAGCAGTGTTCTGAGTTGAATGGTAACAATTTCGGAATACGAGGCATCGATAGAAATGTCAAATGGGTGCCAAAATACGGAGGTGAGATCATTGGTGCACAACATATTATTATCAAGTCTTTTTTTTAACAAAGGGAAGAATACAATGTCACGTGATGCTTATATAACTATGTCTTTCTCTTAAATTTAGTTTCACCAAAGGATGAGTGTAAGCTGTTCTGCCGCGTTGAGAAGTCATCTAATTACTTTCAACTAGCAGATAAGGTGATGTGACTAACAATAATGAAACATAATTTATTTTAATGTTATTGGATATAGATTTAATGAGTGTTTGTAAATATTTTGAATACTATATTTTATTTTAAGAATCATGATTCATTAGTTTCCAAAATGCACACACTCTAAGTAAATGAGAAATATTTGACCTAGAATTATTCAAAACTAGTAGATTTAAACAACTTTGAAACTTTCGTAATTATAACAAACTTTATATTACAATTGTGGAGTATTGCGTGTGGCATTACGTATAGATACTATTTTGAAGAGCATTGATTCTAGATAGATTTTGAATAGACATAGTATAGACGAAGTTTCCAGCTCTAAAATGAATCGGCATCTGGTACCTGGCAATTTTCAAAAAAAAAAAAATTGACAGATAAAAAGAGCACAGCCCCCAAAGCTGGCGTCGGTGTGTAGTTCGGCCTCATATTTTGGTTTGTAGATAGAGAATACTGGTGCTTCAATGAATAGATTGTTAGCATTGCTAAAGCATTGCAACAGGCATTAGTAAAGTAAAACTTTGTATCCTTGCGCATCAGGTTCTGTAAGGGACTTGAGATTTTCGAATAATTAAGTACGAATCGTTTTACATATGAAAATAATCCCAAAACAAGTTGAACTTCACGTCCCAGTCAAAGTATACATAAATACATAATACCTTGATTCGTTCCAGATACCACTGACTAGGATCAATTCTGTCCATAGTTGCTTTATACCCCAAAAATCAACTTCAGCGTATCCTATTCTGTAGATTAATAGATTCAGCTCCAAGTCGTAGTATTTGATTTGGCTCAAACCTTTCGACAGCAGAATACTCTTCATAGTCCCTAGTTGCCAGCAATATGACTGTTTTTAATCCTTCTTGACTTAGTCATGGGAACTAATGTTGGTATACCGCCGGCAAGAAGCAGAAGCATTCTTCAAATTGAATTTTATCCACAGATATTCATTTTGTCCGCTTGGCGTCAGGAATACAGCATCTTTTATAAACAACTCAGCTGTGTGGACCTAATTAAATCCGCTTTTTAAATCTACTAAGGTTGAAAAGAATTCTTTCCACTCCAGGTACTCGAAGCAGTATTCTATTAGGGGCAGCGAGTAATTGTCTAGGATCGTCAGCGTATTCAAACCTCTATAGTCAATACATATTCTGCTCTTTCCGTTCATCTTTCATCTAAAGAGACCAGAGAGAGTTTCATTTTCATTTTTTTACTAATGTTCGAAAAAGAACATTTAACCCTTTGGCGCCGGCGGCCATTTTAGTGATATTTTTAATATACCTATTATTTCGTACACAAATAAGTTTTGCAAAAATTAAGTTAACAAAATAAATTTCGAACGTGTTTTACATGTGAATCGGATAATGTTTTGGAATTTTTTAACCCCATGTGTGCGCTGGGTGCCTAAAAAGAGAACGGGAAAAATTGAAAATTTTTAAATTGCGATAACTTTTGACAGAGCTATTCAATCATTACCAAATTTTCAGGACATATTGGTATTATTTAGTTGTAAATTCGTGTTGCTTTTGATGAGCGTGCTGGCAACTCTAAAGCTAGGGCAGGCACTGAAAGTGAAAACCTCCAAATTATCGTCTCTCTTGAAAAAATGCCGCTTCTTCAAAAAAAGCCACTCATATGTAAATTTCGTGCTTTTTTTACATAGACCAAAAAAAAATTTGATATGGTATAACGGGCACGCCTGGTAACACTTCCCCAATTTACCTATATTTATAGCATCAAAAACTTCTGTTCACGGGAATTCACGAACCAGTAATCAGATACCATTGAAATTTACATAATGCATTGGACTTAAGTAGAACCAGGTCTGATAGAAGCGATTTTGAATTGTGGGCAACTCTGTGCTAGTGGTGCCATCTTGAAAAATTACAAAGAAAAAAAAACTGCTTTTTGCCCTATGAAATGTGAATTAGTAACCAGATTTTCATGAAATTGACACAGTAGCTGCACTTTACTCTAAACTCTGTTTGATAGAAATTTGGTTGAAAAATTCGATTGGTGCTGCTAGCTATGGTAATTTTTGTGTCTTTGGTTTTGAAAATTCTCTCAGGAGAGTAAAACTTTTTGCCCTCTAACTTCCAGTGCAGTCATGAAATCAATACGAATTTCATACAATTAATGGAACCTATTATAAGCATTATTCAGGCCAAATTTGGTTGAAAACCCACTATAGGGTTGCCAGCTATTGTTGGTTTTGTGTTTGTTTGCAATATCTTTATTAAGCAGTTTTATCGTAGAATTTTCAATTGGTAATGATATTGCAGTGACAATAAACAGAAAATATTAAGCTTTCGATTATTTGAAAAAACTCGCTGCAGGTAACCCTAAATTTCTTTATACTCCTATAACTTCGAATGTAATATAACGACGTGAAGCAGATGTGATATATTCTTGGCTTTGATACTGGCGAAAGGTTGCCAGCACGAGTCGGTTGTGCTACTTTTGTATCAATAAATGCTTACAGTTAGTATTCATACCGGAAACATTTACAATGAAAATAAGTAACCGATGTTTCAATTCCCTAAGTTCTGCAAATTTTTCGGATCGCAGCCCCAAGCACCAACTTCCGTTACAGTGCTGCAGGAACTGAGCATTTTCTTCATTGATGTTATATGAGATGCTGCTTTCAAAGTTTGGTGAAATAAGCAACTGATAACGAATATAATTAACAAGTGTTTTTCTTTCATAAACTTTGAAACCCATGCCAGTGGTAATATCTGAAACCTTCTACCATATGAGTTATAATGCATTCTTGAGACCAAAGTAAAACGTGGCATTTGAAACAGTTTGGCGGTAATAAGCAGCTCATATGGTGGAATATGCCCTCAAAACCTGCACGATTCTTCTACTGTTCTTCGAACATTAGTGTTTCTAGCGGTTCAGGTGCGCTAGAGTTTTTAACTTCTTGTTTTTCTAGAATGGACACCCTTCCGGGTAAGCACTGACGTCACTCTCCTGAATTGTCTAATAGTTTCACAGGAAATTTTCCTGCTTTAATATTTTGGCCTCTATTATGAACATAAGTTGTTTTATATTTAAGGGCGATAGTTTATGATTCACATCCGGAGTAATAATTATTGGGTTAGTGCTGAATATTTCTGGTGATTGGTTGTGATTGCCTGAGGCGGCTACAACCTTGTTTCAGAGACAAGTGATGAAGTAAACTTTGTTCAGGGACAGCAGATTAAGGTGGCAGAACTTTTTCTTTACTACTCGTTTTGCATAACTCAAATTGTTTTATTTAGCTCCCAGCATGATCCTGAGCACAGAATAACCAAAGCTGGAGACTGTTTGCTGAATTTTTTTTTTCCTTTTTTGCGAATCACATGCAGCGAACGAGATACATACACACGATCTCATGCCAATTGTATACTTTCAAAATGGCCTTCTATGACAAATTGATATGCTCCATATTGATTCGAATCCATCAATAAACTGAATCGAAAGCATATTCAATATCTTCAAATGCCTCACGTTTTTGTCTAAATTCATCAAATTGGTGTATCTTGTATCCTAACTAGCTTATAACACTGCATCCTACACACTAGCGAAGCGAACTCGGGCAAAGCAAGTCATATTCTTCTTGGATGTTTTCGAATCAGAATGTTGTCTATCAATCACAATAGCCAATTGATTTTTCTAGTTTGACAAGACACTAATTTGCTTTGAATGTGGACCCACAACACAATCTGATCGGTGAATTCGATGATTTTCAAAACGGAATAAATACTGCGAATTACAATCGACAATTTTGTATAATTCACTTTGCCGTATAGAGTTGGCCGGTATTCTGAAATGAATATTTCACACCTTTAATCGTCCACAGAACTGAAACAATGTTTAATGTTTAAGCCTAGTAATGTTAAAGAAGATGCATAATCCTCTCCTGAGTGCGCTTACAGGTGTGTGTTTCTAAGTCCTTGTGGCAACGTTTCTACTGGCCAAAAATGGCGATGCAAATCAAAGAGTACCTAAGGCCATGTTTGATTTCGTACGTAGACCCTTTACCCTAGATCCAAGTTCAGTCACATGGGAACCTCCATCGCGCTAGACAACCGTCGGCGCTTTCAATCGTTCGATCTTTTACGCAAGTTTATAGGCAAAGCAGTGACTGAAATCTTACAGAAACGAAGCTTTTATCTTTAAGCAGTCTATACTATATTTTAGTTTCACTCCACTCTTTTCCCAACAATTTGTTGAGGGAAAATCTATGGAAGTTGAATTGGTAATACTACATTCTTTTTCTACATCAATAAGCAGCAAAAAAATGTAAGCACTCCTCTCAATCTTGGCAACAACTCTAATAGCGTCTCTCATTTATGGCACATATTTTCAAAAACCAGTTTTAATTCTTAATTCCAAATTGTTTATTCAAATTCAAAGATAACGGAATCGCAATTACTTTCAACTTCCATTAAACATAATTTTCTCTCCGAAAATTTGACAAAATCCAACCTAATGAAATTTAATAAAAATTTAACCCGGCAAAATTTTATTTGACAAAATTAGATTAAATGTTCTAGAACTGAATAAGATTCATATATAGTTTTAAGTAATGAGTAGACAATTACAACTTACTTTAATTCAATTCCTAAATGAAAATGCTATTTATCTAACACAATTATTTTTTACTTTTTTCAATTAAAATACAAAATCAAATGAACAGGTTCGCGATGGGACCACTTGCTCGTTCGATAGCTTTAATAAGTGTGTTAATGGAATTTGTCGACCTTCGGGATGTGATAATGAATTAAATTCGGCTGCAAAACTTGGTAACTAATTTTCATATACGCTCTGTATACAATATGAATGATTCGGAAAAAAACTAAACAATATTTAAAAGCTTTAGAAAACTTACTAACCAAAAAATATATGGGCGTCATTTAACTATTTTAAATTTTACTTAAATCCATTTACATTTACATTATACAGAATTCGAGATTTTTCCGTTTCTAAATGCTTCTCTTTTGTTTAAAATAAAATCAAAAAATTATCTTGCAAGAGTAAATACCAATTGCACCTGGAGATAACTTGGGTATAATATACACAAACAAGGCCCTTAAATTAAGTCATTGTCCGAGTTATGAGAGTTTTACCATGTCAGGGTTGGCATAAGCTAAATTGCTTTCTTACTAAATAATTATGCTCTCTTTCTAGTAAAAAAAACGTACTAAACTCAACTAACCCATAGCGGAAGCATAATAAATATTCTTTTTTCTTCAGACAGATGCGGTGTATGTCAAGGCAGCAACGATACATGTAATGAAGTGACTGGGAACATTTATAGATCTCATATTGATTCGATACGCGAAACTACAAAACGACCATTCCATTTTAATATACTCACAATTCCAAAAGGTAAAACCCATCCAGCGCAAATTCAATTTAGAATTAAAGTCTAATTCAACTGAAATTTATAATATTATGAATTTACATTCTTCAGGCTCTGCTAATATCGAGATTCGGCAACTTGGATCTCCGCTCACAAACTACATAGGTAATTAGCTCTATCACAAACTCTTTCTAAATTCGATGTATCATATTGCAGATTGAACAGATGAAAATTGGAAACACATGAATTATCTGGAATATCAAAATTTTGTACAACCTTTGGACAATGCTGCCAAAAGTATATAAACCAATACTTTTTTTAAGATCATCAAAATCTGAATCGAGCTTTGAAGAATTGCAGTGTTTATGATCAGGCTTATCTGTTTTTTATGAAGCTCTGATCCTAAAGGCTGTAATTTTTCGGGCCCGTTACACGACCGAAACGAATTCAAATTGAAACAAAAATTCCACCTTATTACAATTTTTATATTCATCATAATTTTTTTCTGAATTTCTTTGAAAAATTTTAACGATTTTATTAGAAGCATATATTTCGTGGCATCAAAAACATGTTTGTTTTCTTCATGTATTTTAGTATTATTGGACGATCAAGGAGAGTATTTACTAAATGGTCACAATGTTATAAACACATTCAAAAAGACGTTCCCCTATGCCGGAGTGACTTTCGAATATAGTGGAGCTAATAGTACAATCGAGCGTGTGAACACAACCTATTCGAGAAAATTGAAGAGGGATTTAATTGTTGAGGTATTTCAAATTAACAAACATTCGTGATATGAAATTGAACGTGAAATCAATTTCAGATATTGTCACTCCCACAAGATCAAATAACAGGAGATGAAATACTACTTACATACACCTACACAACGCCAAAGCCAAACGCAGAAAGACATCACCATGCAAGGCATCACCACGAAATTCACTATCCTAAGCAAGAAGTCTATCAGTGGAAGCTGCCTGAGTGGAGTCCGTGTGACTCTCTTTGCCAAGGATCCAAGTATATAGCTCGCGTTGTATATACAAGCCAAAGATACTTACTATTTTTGAATTTCAGGCATAGAACTCCGGTTTGTGTGAAAGTAGAAGCGTCTTTACAAGTGCCATCTAGCTATTGTGATTCTAGTAGTAAACCAACTGGACCGCTGTATACAGCCTGCAATGAAGACTGCGAATTAATGTAAGAATGATATTTTAATATGTATCGTTAATATTTCACAATTACCGTTTATATAAAAATTAATCTTTCAGGCTTCTTAAATTATCTTGGAAAAGAAATTAGAATATCCTTTTCTCACTTGAGCTATTATAAGCAGTTTTTACCTGGTTTCTTTTTCTTGTGGCAGACAAAGGACTGCTTACACTCTTTTCCGATCAATCTGTGCTGATAGTTTGAGCTACTGAGTTTTTTGATCATACTATAGAGCTCCTTAACAGAGCTTTTTTCACCGGTTTCACTTATAATCCATCTTAATCCATTTATAATCCGCCGGCTTCCTAAGCGTAGGTAACTTATATCCTTCAAACTCTCATATCAGAGTTTGATATATGTTGATTTTGCAGTATCCAAATCGTTTCATGTATTTCCTAATTGAAAATATTCAATGAAGTTCTTTGGCTTTGCAAGCGCGGTTTATTTATTTATTTATTTATTAATCCCTTGTGCTACAGATATAAATCCAATTACAGCGTCAAGAAAGCAAAAATAAAAAAAAAATGGAACATAAAAAAGGAAAAGAAATTACAAAAATAATTGAATAATTAGAAAACTAAAATTAGGACTAAGGTAAATAGCAATTCAAGGTAACATTTTCAAGACATGCTTGAATTGTAAAAAAGATTGCGGGAGAGGACCAAGCTTACGGGCATAATGCGTTCTGGGTAGACGCAGCAAAGGCGAATGGGAATAGACTTCCGTACGTGCAAAAGGAACAGAGAAAACCTCAGAAGAACGACTTGGACGACTGGATGCACGTCTAGTTATCTGTGAACCGAGATCTATCAAGAAAATGCCTTGGCAAAGTTTGAAGAGGAAACACTCATCGAGGAACAACCTCCGTGATTGCAACGAGGGCATACGAAGGAGGAAGAGACGACAGAAGTAGGGACAATAGGGGATATTACATTCAAAAAGAAGTGAGCGAGTGAACCTCCGCTGAACAGATTCAATGGCGTCAGATAGATACTGAAAGCGCGGAGACCAGATTCGGCACGCGTATTCTAGAATACTGCGTACTAAGGAGACATATAAATGAATACAGGAGGAAATGTTGGTAAACATATACGAAGAACGCAAAACAAATCCGGCAATCCTAGAGGCCCTGGACGTCATATTCATAACATGAACATCAAATCTTAATTTCACTATTGACAAAACTCAGTATTTTGTAGTTTTCGTACTTATTCTGTATCGTAAAGTCGAAAAGACAGCATGCAAGCCATTTCCTGATGGCTTTAAAAGGTTAAGAAAAATTAAATCGCTTATTGATTGTCTCCAGCTCTAACATGAGCTTTGTGCTCTGATTAAGTTGTGCTCAATGAGCTTTCTTGCTCTGAATATATCTAAATATCTTCAAATGTTTGATTATTGTAAAATGTCTTGTCTATAGTTTTCCTAAACCTTTCCTATACCTCCTCGTCTTTACGGTTGACAACAACTTTCAATACCCTGGTGTGCTTAACTCTTAACATAAATATGACTAACACACTGCTTAAATAACTGACAAGGGCTCTTATTTGTCCAGCTTCGTCCTCTGGCTTTCGAGTCGTTTTACTAGCATCATCGCTTTCCTTCAACTGCTCTGATACCGTGAATACTGTTGTCAAGTCTAATCTCCTCACCTTAGTTGTTTGAATAATACTGCAGATTGCGTTTAGTGAGGATTTTAAATTTCATATCCCATATTGTTACAAAAGTCATATTCTGTCTTTATTCCAAATGTCTTCCTTAAAGTCGCGACGGGTGCTCTGTGACCTCGGCTCCAACCTGTTATTACGTGAGGTTAACCATTCGGATATATATTCGTCAATTTTTTCACACCTTTCAAGCGAGCAGACATTTATTTTTGTCCGCCGTTATTGCGTATTCCAATGAAACACAATGAATTACACCTAAGTCCTTAACACTAATTTAATTTTCATTTAGATGACAAATCAAAACTTTAATTCTTAAAGTCCAACCTTATTTCTGATTTGTGGCTATTTACCATTTAGCTCCTATCCTTGTTTGTTTGGCACCTCTCCTGATTCATTATTTATTTTTCGAGCTTAATTTTAATTATATTAGGCTTTATTATTGCTCTATAATTTGCTTTACTAACTTATTTTATTTAATTTTTATTTTGACGTTTCTAACTTTTGAATAATATGAGTTATTTATTTGACTGCTTCTTGCTTTTCGACCTTATTCTGTCAATGTAATTAGGCTCTAGCCTGTGAAAATGAAAATAAATAAATGGAATAAAATAAAGTCATACATAACCTACAATATGCTACCTTTCCACTATATTCAGCTATAGTTTGTGACTCACGAAGCATACTTTCCTAAACATTATGTAATACGGTTGGCAATTTAAAAATAATAATGAATATTTATAACATGAATAACATAAAATGTTATTTTTACCTCTTCTGACTTGTCAATACATTAAGTCCAATTTATTTTTAATACTATAAATACTTTAGAAAAACATATTTGTTGTTTGTCTCCAGAAATTCCTGTACAGCAGTGGTTATCTCACTATCTTCTTGAAATTTCCTACCCCTGAACTGTATCTTGAGTTACGCAAAGATGTAGATGTTCAATCGGAGTCACCACAGCTTCGACTTTGATTGCCGAAACAAGTCTCCTATTCGTAATGTGCCCGCTTTTTTCTTTAGTAGCCCCCCAAAGTCTTCGTGTTTGATCTGCGGAGTAAGAGGCCGTAATTGTGGAACGCTTGTTCCGGACGAAATTTTCCATCATGATCGTTCTCACAATCGTTATAGCGGAAGAAAGTGAAGGCCCCTCGTTTGCATTAGTCTACGCGGCTAGGGTGGTTTACTAGAACAATGGGGTGGAGTTGCTCCAAAAAAAAAGAGACGGTGCGCGCTATTTATCCGTGGAATTACATAATAGCCGCAATATGAATCAAAAATACAAGGGAAGAGGCTCTGGTTCGTAATGAGCCCAAAGTATGTCAGTACGAACTAGCACCGGACTTAGCCGAATCATGACAAAGCGCTTTCGCTAGTCAAGATGCTGACAAACACACATATAAAATACATGGGGGAAATACATAGAAGCAGATCTGGTTGCAGGCAAGCAATCTCTGGCCGTAGATTATATGTAGGCTAAAACAAATTTTCTGGTAGCCCCTTCCTAGAACAGGTCAATGTAATAATAGAACTAAATCTGTAAGCGACAAACTGTCGCATATAGTGCGCAATGAAAAAATGCACCCAGAAAACTTCTAAAAAAATCAGAATACTACAAATATCCCAAAAATGGGTGTCATAACCATTCGCATCGAGCTTGACACTTTGAATTTCGTCAGTATCGGTACAAATGATCGTTTTCAAGCTATCGACTGTTGTTTCGTATCGAAATCAAAGAACCAGGTTTTGTCTTTATTCAAAAATTACATTAACAATTTTAGCCCTTAAAATTTCAACTTGTCTCTTCTGTTGCACCTGGGTTTACATTATCTATTTATTTATTTATTTGTTTATTCGCCAAACGAGGTACAAAAACACATATAAAATATAAAATAAAAAAATAGAAAAGTAAAATAAATTAAAAAGTAACAACAAACAAGTTAAATAAGTAACAAACAAATTCAGTATCGGTACTCAACGTACGGAAACTTTGAAAGATGCCAGCAAGATAATTGCTGATCACTCTTGATCACAGCCAAAACAGCATCTGGAACTTTTTTAACGTTATCCTCAGCGAGGGATCTATACTGGTGTTCGTCTTCTGTGACTGTTCTGTCCGATTAAACTTCTTGCATCAGCGGGCAATTGTGGAATATGGAGGAGCGGAGTTCCTCAGAGTATCCACCAAATCGATGTGTATATCTTTGGTAGACATTTTTTAGGGCAATAGTAAATGATGACTCCTCTCACTTCGTTTTTTTTTCATTTTCGTGCTATCATTTTGGCTGCTCGTATTCAAATAAATGTGCCTTCCACAAATGTCAACTTATTTATATGATTTATTAATACTTATCTAGCCAGTATGCAAAAAAAAATTAAATTAACTACGAATACGCGGCTATTATTACTTTTGGATCATCCCTCGTATTTTTTCCAATATAGATGTTGAATTTATTTTGAGGTGCATGCATAAACTGAGGTCCATGTTGGAAAAGTAAGAAACAACATACTCTGGTTTTTTCAAACCTTTCAAGATTGAATATACCAATTTACTATGCATAAAAAGTGGGAGTTTTTTTCTGTCATAATACCAAAGCTCAGGGGATTGTCCTTTAAAACGAATGCTCAGCTATGGTGTAAGGGAGACACATATGTGAGAAGCCTACTTCAATTATTCCATTATTGTTTAAGTGCCAAACTGTTCCTTATTTTCTAAAGCGCTCGTGTTGTGCTCAATCACGGCTAAAGCTATGATGTGGCACTTAGTTTGGGAAGCGCTGGTATTATTTATGCCCAGTCACCGGCTCTTAAAACAACACAGCACGAACAACCACCATGAGCATACTGTGGGATTTGAACCCGCGGGCAGATCGCAGTTTCAGACTGGCGCCTAAGTGAGCAGAGCTATCGACACCTGAAGTTTGTAAGCAGCGTGAATCATTACTCTCGAAATAAAGCTTCTACACCACCGCTGTCGCTCTTTTGACCGTTTTATATCCACACTGAAAAAAATCCTCATGGCGCCCAAAGCCATGTAATATAGCGCATTATTCATGGCCCCATACGGTATGTACATAGTACTCTGAGCTATGCAATATGGCTCCCAGCGCCGTAATATCAGAATCTACATAACGCGTGGTCCTATGGAACATGGCGCAGCATTTATGGTCCCACACGCTAAGTACATAGTACCCTGAGCTATGCAGTATGGCTCCCTGCAGCCATACTGTGCCGCAGCGCATACTGTGCCTCTCACTCGCAGCCATACTGTGTGAGGAGTTGTATAAATGTCAGCAAGTAAAATTTGAGAATTGCTTCTTGAGTGTAGGAGAGGATATGGTCTTTGATGTCATTTATCCCTCGGGAATTTTGTCGATAGAATTCCAACACCTAACATCAACTGCTCTACCTCCAGATGCTCAGAGCTGAGAAGGCTCGTGGGCTTTTGTTGGATGCAAACTGGATCATCTTCAGATGCACTGAAAAAACACATAGCGCCAGACGCCATAATTTATAGACTTCTGGCGCCATATACATAGTCGATTTCAGTCGATTTGTGATAAAATATAGCACCACAAGCCATAGCACATAGGAGCAGACGCTATGCTTATAGCCCTCCACGCCATCTGCATGGCGCGGAGGACTATAGTGCATGGCGTGGTTGACTATAGTACATGGCGTGGAGGGCTATAAGCATAGCGCTTGCTCCTATGTACTTTTCGGAATGTATTATGGCGCGTGGCGCTATATTTTATCACAATCCTGAAATCGTATATGTACATAACGCCAAAAGTCTATAAACTATGGCGTCTGGCGCTATGTGTTTTTTCAGTGCATAGAGAAATTTTTTGAATACTGAAATTATATCTGTCATTATACGTACCCAATTCAGAGCGAACTTTGTAGATGATGTTGTATTCAGTTTTTCATCCTCCTTGTTTAGCCTCAATGATTCTAGCCAGCCCATAGCATGCTTTGTCATATTAAACATTATGGAATCAAACACCATCATCTGAATAAATAGGTTTCAAAAGTTTAATTTCAAAGCCGTGTATATTTTCTATTTGAAAATCAGTCTTGTTTTAGAAAATATATTCTCAGTATTTGGAGAAAGTTCAAACACTTTTATCTGTAATTAAAATCTCTAAAATCTCAATTTCTTCACATACGTCATAGTCTAATATATTTCTTCCGTATAAAACAAACAAGTATATACAATATAAAAAGCTTCTAACAACAAATTAAATATATTCCTATATTGACTGAGCTTATTTATTTAATTTTAGACGAAACGTTACTAGCATATCGAAATGCTCAGCCTCCTGTGGAATGCCAGGTCGACGATCTATCAAATATAACTGCATCAAAAGGTTCTTACAAAACAGCACGTCTGTTATTGTTGATATTTCTTACTGCCAAAAATCAGCATCACCAGTTGACTATGAAGACTGCACTGGATCATGTGCAATATGGAGCTACACAGAATGGTCTCAAGTAAATATTATTGCTTCTGGCTATACGGTCTATGTATTAAAATATGTTCTATCCTTGTAGTGCACCCGTACGTGCGGAATTGGTCAGCAAACCCGATCAATTATTTGTTTATCGCATCCGAATGGCTCCGAAGTTGATAAGTCAGAATGTTCGCACTTGAGGGAGCCTGACGAAGGGAAAATACAGCCTTGCAACGTAGACCCGTGTCCATCCTGGGCTTATGGGGAGAGAACACCGGTAATTTGCGGAAATGACAACATCAAATTTCTTCCATTTTCATTTTCCGTTTTGTTGTTCGATATTATGCTTTCCTTCAAATACAAACTTTGAGTACGGTTCTTATTATGTACATTTCTAAAGAGCTTTTCCGAAATTTTCATGAAATGCGTTTCTAGTCATCTTAAACAGTGCCTACGCATTTTTGTAGACATTTTCACTGCATCATACTCAGAATGAATATTTCAAAAATATCGGAAAAGTTATGAAAAGTGCAACGGTGTTATCATAATCTCTTTTCTCTCATTTCATTTTGACACTTTGTCGGTTTCCACGAATCACTCGTCATCAGCTTATTGTTCAAACTAGAAATGATCATCTATCCATTTTTGTGAATTCATACAATTTTATTACATTTCTTTTATATTTTCAAGGTGTTCTATTGTTGTTATTTACTTCTATTTTTGGTATTTTACTATTGTTAATATTTAATAATTTTTGACTAAATTCCCAGCTCTTTTGATAAATTATGCATAATTTTATTTTTGTGATCAGACAAGGATGGAAAACGTAAAAAAAAAATTATTTTCTATTCAAAATATTATTTAGTGCTCAGTCACGTGTGGAATTGGCCAACGCACAACTGCTATTTATTGTATGCAAAATAATAAAATTGTAGATAAGCATATGTGTGCTGGTTATCCAATGCTTAAACCACTCAAAACAAATTGTACCATGCCACCATGCCCAGAGCAGGTTAGTTTATGGTTCGCTTCTAAATTATTACTTTTATTTACTTTATTCCCAGGAACAATATTTTGTAAATAAATAAGAAAAAGACATGAAAAGTGAAATAAAATTGCGAAACTTGTTGAAAACATGCTCCCAATATTCACGGTCTATTTCGTCGTCGCGGGCGATTGTGAAGCTAAAATTACAGAAAACGTGCTTTGCACGAAAATTGGTCTGAAATTACTTGAAAACAGTATACAGAAATAAACCAAACTTTCGGCATATGAAAAATTTGTTTTTCTTAAGATTCAATCTTAGTATCGAGGCAAAACAAACATGACAATTTTTTCGAATGATATAAATTAATAAATTTGTTTTCAAATTCTTCAAGCTTTCTCTGTTATTACGAAATTTCTGTCAAACTTCATTCAATTGTCTTTTAAAAACCAAATCAAGCATTCTGTGAAATTTTCAGCCTTTCGTTATGAGGTCTTAAGGATAAGTAGGTCTATCTTCCGTAGTTTCCATTACTTAACTTCTCATCGATTAACTTAGCTCCACACTCGCCTTTTAATTGGTTAACACTTAGTACATTAAATCAAAAGCTCCGAAAACCGAAGTATAGAAAACGTGTTTTATGCGATTGTAATTAAAGAACATTTATCATTGTTTTTTAACGGTGCGGTACATATTATTTTGGTTCGAGAAAAAAATCTATTTATATTCATTTTCTTTAGATTTTTACGAAACATAATATGTAATCCGTACATATGTACATTCATTAAATGTTGAATTGGGGTCGTGTTAATATTGAAAATATACTGTTCACTAGTATTACTAACCTTTTTCATTTTTACGAGAATTGAAAAACAATGAAAATTCGTTGGATCGGAAAAATTGTGTTTTCAATTTGTGTAGCTTAGCTTTTTGTAAGCAACTAATTTGAAATTCTTGGCTTTCGTAGTGATACTAACTATTGAAAAATATAAATAAATAAATAAACTATTAGTTGAAGGTTTCAAAGCAAGGTAAGAAACACACATGTATTTCTAACTATTTATTTAATGAAATTCGGATTGAATTTTTTTAACAGATTTATGGCAATGGAAAAATGAATAATATTTCAAACTAATGTGCAGCGGAACGTTTTATATTTATCAATGTAAAATTTTAATAGATTTTCACAAGGATGATTAATTCCTTGGAAACCACTGATATATTTCTTTTTTTTCTGATTTCTTCATCACTATCGGCACCGCAACCGGGGTCCGGCTCTAGAGCATCTAATTAGGCACCCCTAAGCTCGAAGCACTCTGGACAAGCCTATCTCACCAGTGCAAATAAGGTCTCAGCTGTTGTAGAAACTGCCACAAAGAGTTTTTCAAGCAGGTTTCTCTTCGCTCATACGGACTAGGTGTCCCGACCATCAGACCCGACCCGACTTTTATCCTTGTAATTATATTTGCTTCTAGGTAGACAGTGTACAACTCATGCTCCGGAATCGCCCTTCTTCACAAATGGGGCAAATGATTCTCCACAAAACTTTGCCCTCAAACGCGTCTAAAAGATCATAGTCCTTTTTGCTGAGCACCCAAGTATCGGACCAAAACGTGACTACTGGTATAACCATGGTTTTGTACAATACAAAGTTTGATACTCGGGTGAGAATTCGGAGTTTGAAGAGCCTTGACAGACAGTAGTAGGCTTTGTAGGATTTGAGCTGCCACCCGCGTATTTCTTCCTCTATATTGTTATCGGTTGCAGCAATTGACCCAACCAGGGATTTTCCTACACCCCCCTAACACCCCCCTAATACTCCCCCTGGAAAGTGCATACACCCCCCCATAACACGGACAATTTTCCTACACAACGGGACCTTTGTGTCTTTTGTTCCAAAGGGACACCCCTCCTAAAATTCTGAACACCCCCTCCATGAAAAATTCCTGAGAAACCCCCTGGACCCAACGTAACTGAAAGATTGCACTACTTCAAATTAATACTCCACTACTCTGATGGTTTCACTAACTTTAAGTATTTATGCTTAGCTACATTATACTTCGTCTTTCCTTCATTTGTCCAGCCCCAATTTTAGTGCCGCCTGCACAATCGGGATAAAGGATTCTTGTACAGTTAGTTGATGTAATTAGGCTGTATCTGGTTAGACTTGGTGACGATAGTCATTTTCTTTGACGTGCAAATAAGGTCGCAGATTGCTTTCTCCAACGCCAGGTTGAAGAGGAAGTAGCTCATTTAAGACGTTGAACGGTCTAGAAAGTAATCTGAATATTTTAACTTCGCTTGGTACATTGGCCGTGGTCACCCTACACAATGATGTTAGTTTGTTTGGAATATCGAATTCTTTCCAGGTTTTATGCAGTTCTACCCTGACTGTCAAAGGTGGCCTTAAGGTATATAAATAGATTGTACAATGGAATTTTAAATGCCAAACATTTTTCCTTCGCCTGCGTAAGAGCAAAAATCTGTTCAATTGTTGGTTTGCCTCGGAGGAAGCCACAGATGATGGCCTGGCCTTAGCCCACTCTTGCAGAATAGGGGAGAGTGTCCTACAGGAAGTACTCAACAATGCTACACTCGTATAGCTGTTGCACAGTATTATGTCTCTTTTCATATGTGGGGGGCATAGTATACCTTTCCGGCAGTATCCTGGCATAACTCTAGTTACATGCACTGCTTGGTGAAACATGGGCCACTATATTTAATCACCTCAGCTGATATGCCGTCGGCTGCAAGAGCTTTGTTTAATTTCAACCGATATATGACTCTTTCTACGCTTTTTATGTTTGGTGGCGGCAATATAAGATCTTCTCCTTACGATGGTGGAGCCTTTAATTTCTCGTTGAGCTAACCGTTTAGCAATTCACTAAAGTACGCTTAGCATCGTTCCACAATGTCTTCAAGATTGGTGATAAAATTTTCTCCTTTGTCTTTACAATACGTGCAACGTGGTGTACATATATTGCGTCATTTTTGGTGCGGACCTTGGGTTCTAGCTCTTTCTATTCCACAGATCAGGTCTTTTTCCAAGACTGCTTTCTTCCGTTTGTGCACTATCTTTGTTCTTCTGCGCTCTTTATATTTCCTCTTGCATTCGCTCTATAAAATTGGTGCATTCATACGTTTAGTCGCTAGTTTGCTTTCTATCTATTATATTCAATTGAAAATTGTAGTAGAACAGCAACTTAATATTTAAAAGCTATCTAGTTTCAAGGACACTGTGTAGTATGATAGATCCTACGTTTATTTTTTGCGACTAAAATAAAGTAGTAAGATCTTCAATCTTTTAATGGTATTATTTAATAAGGCTGGTAAGATTGACTTCGTTTAATAATTCGTTTGGTAAGCTTAGTTTTTCTATTAGCACAGTTTTTCTGTTAGCTCAGTTTTTCTATTAGCTGAGTTTTTTCTATAAGGAGGCATGTATTTTCCTGGCTCTACAATTGTATTACTTTCCAATAATTGCTGAATCAGCTGTCAAATAGTATCAGTAGAATTATCCTTCGACTGATATCTATATTTTTTACCATCAAATGCATTATATATCTCAACCATAATCCTCCATATTCTTTTGAAATGATCAGCTATTTATTCTACCGCATGCTTATTGATAGTTTTATTAAGAGTTCCCTGAAAGCACCAAAGACTGAAGGATTTTCCTTTTAGTTTATCCCCGTTTTGTGTATTCAAAGGAAATATAAAAGTATAGCAGTCCCATTGCAGCCCTAATAGGTGTGGTGGTTGGAATTTTCGAAGACTTCATTTACAATCGATGTATACGAGTGTCAAGTAATCAATTCCTTGACTCACTTTATCCCTACTTAGAACTAGCATATCTCAAAACCTAGAGTTTCTACGTGGCTAGAATTTAGCTATGGACTACACCCTAGCAACTGGTGTCTTACCCACTCGGACATTCAAGGCTCTCGCTGAAAATATGCCTATGCGCAAATATACCCATATATTTGTTGACGCATCTTTTAACTAGTTTGTAGTTATGACTTCTCTCTTAGAAGCTATTGCATTAAGCACCACGAATCAATATTTTCCCGGTCGTGAAACAATTTTTTTCCTGGCTTTCTTATTGCTTATCCATCCAGATTAAAATTACTGCATTGTGCGAAAATTTGCTGGGCCATTTTTTGTGTTATTTTACCGAATGTTTCTAAACCGCAACTGTTTAACACTGCACCTGAAACAAAGTATCGTTGTCGCAGCACTACAGCCCCTCTCGGGCTTTCATTTCTTACAGAAAATACATCCAATTGTTTGGGTATAACGACTGCGTCCTTCAATTTTAAAATTAGAGCAGCGATGCGCAGTCCTTGTCCAGAGAATCGGACCAGGGTTATCCCACTGTCCTTCGACCCTCGGCTTTTCCATCGAATACCTTTTAGGCACTCGATGCTCGTCTTTCTACTGCACGTGACCAGCCCATTGAGGCTTCCGCAGTTTGATGTTTGTGGTGACCTCTCGATCGTTAGATATTTCGTTCAGCTAGTTGTTATGTATAATTTACCATTGGGCGCTCATTTGTTTGGCTTCAATTATTCACCTAAAGCGTTCAAAGCTTGTGTGATGGCCCATTTTTCATATCCATAGCAAAGCACAGGTCGTATTATTGACTGCTAGATTTGGAACTTTACTTTCCTGTGTTTACAACTGGTCTTCAGTATAGTCAAAACGGAGTAGAGGGTTTTGTTAACGAATTAAGTATTCCTGAAAAAATATGCACGATCGCGCCAGTTTGCAGAAGAAAAGCAAAACTTGTTAGGTCCTCTGGAGACAAAAAATCGTTAAAACATTTATCATCCTATTCTCTCTGATTTCAGATACTAATTAAAAGCGAATAATGAACTTCCAGAAATAACATAGGCACAGCAGCCTAGCCGTTGTCGTCGTCCTAGCACTACAGCCCCGCTCGGGCCTTGGCTTCTCGCAGGTGATGCCTCCAGTTGTCTGGGTCCAATGACCGCGTCCTCCAATTTCGAAAACCGAGCAGCTTTGCGCAGTCTTCGTCGACAGAGTCAGACCAGCGTTTTCTGGGTTTTCCCACTGGTCTTCGACCTTCGGCGCTTCCGTCGAATACCTTCTTAGGTACTCAATGCTCGTCCATTCGTTGCACGTGACCAGCCCATTGCAGCTTCCGCAGATTGATTATTGTAGCAACCTCTGGCTCATCAAAAACCTCGTACAACTCGTGGTTGTACCTTATCCGCCATTGGCCGCACTCTTGTTTAGCTCCAATTATACGCCTGAGGACCCGTCTTTCGAAGGCGTTCAACAAATTTGCGGATGCTTGGGTAAGGGACCAAGTTTCACATCCATAGCACAACACAGATTTCTACAGTACGTTTCGGTCAATACTGTCATATGCTTGTTTAAAATTCATGAAAATCTGGTGAACGTCGATGTTAAATTCCTAGCATTTTTCGAGCACTTGTTTGACTGTGAAGAGGTGATCCGTAGTTGATCAACCAGACCTAAAGCCTCCTTGGTACTCCCCAAAGACATTTTCAGCGTATACATTTATTTTATTTTTTAATATTTTCGTCAGTATCTTATAGGCCGTACAAAGTAGCGATATGCCTCTGTAGTTAGCCTAGCACTGGACATGAAATTAAAAGTATTGAAAAGTTTTTGAAATTTGTATACCCTCCTGAGGAATCCTAAAAACATAATCAGCGGAGAGCACCCTTAATATCAGAAGCCGTTAATGCAGTAGCTAATTTGAATCTCTAATATCCAAAATAATATTTAGTGGGGCCAACTTGACTATTCCAATTTTACTATGTTCAGTTATCCTTTCTTTCCTATAATCTAAAAATTCGCTTTCATATCGAAAGGAAAATTAAAATTTTAACATAATTCAAAAATTAAATCAAATTCAAAATAAATAGCTAGAAGCTCTTGGCTTATGGGTACAGATTAATAATTTGTCGTTTTGTGAAGTTGCTAAATTTTAATTGCCATCCAAATAAAAACTGTAATCAAGCGATCTTGATCTTTGATATATGATATTTACGACATTTCGCGTTTGACAAAGTAGAATAAAATTGCAGTTTGTTCAAAACTTCAAATTGATTTTGAAATATTTACTTCAGAAACTGATATGTCTACAAATTAACTTCATTATTGAAATCAATTGCGATTTTCTCAATTTTTTTTACATACTTAAGTAACTATATGAAGCGAATTGGGTTAATATTCTTCAATTTAGGCAAACTTCTTAAGTGATACGATTAGAATATTACCTACTCAACTGCCCATTCAAAAAACAACAATAAATTTTGATTTATTAGACGTTATCCCCGAAAAGCAATCAAATAAAAAATTGATATATATCTTCTATCAAAGCATTTTCGGGCTTCCAATAATTTATATCGTACATGTGTGATTCTTTCCTTTTATCGTAAGCGAAAACTCAGCTATCTGTGTAGAAATATGCTATCCGATTTAATTCATTTCAATAATTTCATAGATCATCCAACAATCTATCCGGGATCATAAAGTTCGACGACATCCTTTTGGTACTCCAGAAATTATCAAAGCTTATGTAAGTTGTAAATGTAAATTCTTGGCTAGACATCAATTCTCTCATTAATTCTTCTATTCATTTTATAACAGGATTATCCCGGGTCGATTAATTCTTGGAGGACATCAGGTTGGAGCGATTGCAACGAAAAATGTTTCAAAAATCGTACTGTCTACTGTGCTGACACAAATTCATACAACTGTCGACCGGAACTTAAACCAAAGGATGCCGAGCGATGTTGTATTTTTAAGTACATTGCAAGTTGGACACCGGTAAGGAAACGTTTTCATATTTATATATATTCTCAAGAATTCCCATATTTGACTCCATTTATAATTTTAGTGTTCGGTAATTTGTGGGAACGGTGTAAGGAAACGTGAATTCCAGTGCCATCGAGTATATAAGCCAGCGATGCATAAAGCGCGTGCACCTCGAGAGAAGGTTGATGAGTCGTACTGTCGGGAGCAAGGCATAAGGAAAAGAATTCCCAAGAGACCACAAAAACCTTGCAAGAAGACATGCAAGTGGGAGCCAGGCAAATGGGCTCCGTGTTCATCCAAATGCAGTGGCGAATTTACAACGCGAGTTCTCCAATGTAAAACACGGAAAGGTCGAACGGTCGCGGATCAATATTGCGATGCTATCGATAGACCAACCGATAAGCAAAGATGTCCTTGTCGGAAGGAATCGAACGTAAGAAATATTTGAAATAAATATACAAACAAGTAAAATAACCAGTTTTCTCCCAAATCTAGTGCAGCTGTTTAGGATGGAAAAAAGTTACCGCTCCATGTACAAGTGAGACACGAAATTGTCGCAACGGTTTCGAAACCAAACGCGAAAAATGCAAAGCACCTATAGAATGCCCGCAATCATGTCTGCACGTCAAGAAATATCAAAATGCCCATCACGACGGAGAATATGTTTTGTACATTAATCGAAAGTCTGTACACATTTACTGCCATAATATGACCTCAGCAACTCCTGAGGAATTTTTAACCCTCCGCGAAGGTGTTCAGGAGAATTTCTCTCTGTATCACAACAAACGATCGAGAGACACAAATGCATGTCCCACAACGTCTAGGGATAACGACTTTGTTGACGAGGGTATTCGGTACGGTCAAACACAATTCACAAAAATAAAACTGGACATAGATACCTTGGAGGTGAATACAGAGGACTACACTTTTGCGAGAACACATGGTAACCCACAGCCATTTGGTTCGGCAGGAGACTGTTACAATAGAAATAGCCAGTGTCCGCAGGGATATTTTTCGATAAATCTGAAAAATACAGGATTTAAAATACGACCAAAGACGAGATGGGATACATATGGAGATCATAGTAGCATTATTTTTGCTCAAAAGGTAAGTGACGTGTTTTGTGTGTTATTTTAAAATGAATAATTTTATTAGAATCAATTTCCAGTTTGTGCTTTAGAGCAAATATTATGCTCATCATTCTCATTGGCGCTGCGATCGAAGTTCGGTCCTGGCCTCTCCCAACAAGATCGGGTTCGATGGTCTCGGTGGCTCTTCCGACAAGATCGGGTTGAACGTCCTGATTAACGCCATCCCGTAAGCACCAGCAACCTCTGTCATTTGCCATAATAGCTGCCAAAATTGGGCTTCGAAGCAGACCCCTCTTTGTTGCTATGAGCTATATGCCCATAGTCTGGAGTCTATTTAGTTTTATCTTCGCTATAATATCTGCTTCTAGGTAGATTGCTTACAAGTCATAGTTGTAGCGTCTCCGGAATCGTTCCTGCTCACATACGGGGCCAACAATTCTCCGTAAGAGTCCCAGATTACTTTCTTTAAGGCCACGTTAAAGAGAAGGCAGGTCATGCTATCCTCTTTTCGGGGCCCCAGAAGATGTTGATTTTTCTGAATAGAGATCCAGCTGTCGGTTTATTTGATATGTCTAAATCTGTCATGTCTTTATATAGTTCTATCCTGGGTATGCTGGCATAGGCGGCCGTAAAGTCTATAAGTAAATAGTATAGCGGAATATTATGTTCCGGAAATTTTGACCAATTGTTGATTTACATAGGATCAGGCCACATTGATATTGTAGGATTAATGGTATATAGGTGGTACTCAACAACTATAAGGTGGTATGCAACAATGTTATACCTCTATAATTGCTGCATGTTGTCGCATCTCCTTTCTTATGTATGGGACGTATTAGACTTTTCCCCCAGTCTTCTAGCATCTCTTCATTCTCCCATATGTGGACTTCGTATTCATGCATTGATTGGTGCAGCATTGGCTCTCCGTATTTAATCTAATCAGCTGGTATGCCGTCAGCATACGGGCTCTTGATGCATTTCAGGTAATTTATGGCTCTCCCTCTATGTTGGTGCCAGCAACAGGTCTTCTTCTTAGATTGGTGGTCTCCAACTCTATGGTGAGCTGACCGTTTCACAATGGATATCTTGTTTTTATGAGAAAACGAAGACTAACCTTCAAGCTATGAGTTAACAAGAGAAACTTCTCACTGACCTTGAATCTTTACGCCCTATATATAACCACCATCATGAAAAACTGGGAATCTTTCGGGATCAGGTCAAATGTTTAACTTATCGCTTCTATGTCAATTCTAAACATATTTCTCTCCTACAAAAACCACGCGACGACTGAAAGCAAATTAAGCAAACTTTTCGTACTAGAAAAAATTAAACAAACCTTTTCTTAATGCTAAACATTGCCATTTTAATATACTTAAAATCGCTGAAACGGGGTTGAACAACTTACATGTCTACTAAAAACAGTATTTGGACCATACATAGAATTGATCGCGACTACCTTTAGACTGGCGTTTGAAGGGTACGTGGTGTTCTTATTACGATTCACAATGCAATTTCAAGTGAACTCCTCGTGACCAGTTACTATAAAATTTTGAAATTTAAATTCGTCAGAGTTTTATACTACACTGTGTGCTAACAGTTGAACTATCCACTACAAACGTTTCTTTTTTACTCAGTCGTACAGAAGTAAAATTGTATATTGGTTTTTAAATGCTGAATACTTCATCATTAAAACTTTTTTGGACACAGTAGACTGGGCAAAAGTTTTTCGGCATAGATTTAGATGAATTGGTATCTGCCTTCCTTTTACTAGATAATCTTCAATACCATCCACATACATACAGTTGAAGAAATAACCCTCAGAGTTTGTTTTAAGTCAATATACAATAATTTAAGGTGCCTGAGAAACCATAGAAATAAATTATACAAAGCACTTAAAACCGAAAGCTTTCTCCATGAGTCATGATGAGGTTATACGATGAGATATCCTAAAAATTTTCTATCAAATTTTGCAAAGCGTAGGAGGTCTATGTTAATTCAATGGGGGAAATGTTAACTGACCCGAGAAAGTTCTTTGATTTCGTTATCTTAAAACGTAAAGCAACTGGTTATCTTTGTTCTATGTCCCGAGGAAATACGGTTTCTTTCTGTCTACAAGTCGTATGATCATTTTCAAAATAATTTTTGCTTGCCAAAAACTCTTACTTTTAACACTTCTGCTAGAATCAGCGCAAAACCTTTACCCTCGGATTTGGTCGTCTTACACAAGAGACTGTTATTGAAACTTTTCATGAATTAAAGACCGGCAAAGAACCAGGCCCTGGTTTGGTTTCTCTTTTCTACGGGGTCCAATGTGCAGACAATGGATCACCTCCTTGCAAAAGATTTTCAATAAATTCCTATCTCTTGGAATTTTCCCTTTCTTATGGAAATCTTCATATTTTACACCCCTTTTTGAAAGTGGTAATAAACGATCATTTGGTAACTATCCAGGAACTGTTATCTTATCTGTTAGCCCCAAAGTCTTCGAAAAGCTTGTTTGTGACAAACTTACTTGCATTACGTTAATGAGAAACAACATGGATTTCGTAGCAGTGGATCGACTTTTACCAATGTCATGATATAGTTTCTCGTTTCTGAAGTGAAGTGAAATGTAGGCCAAATTAACGTGGTCTATACGGGCTTTAGTAAAGCTTTCGACCGAGTTGACCATCAAACTCTGGTACAAAAACTTAGCAACTTTGGTATATTTTACTCCCTTCTTAATTGGCTACAGTTTTATCTTTGGGGTCAAATTCAACTTGTAAAATTCCAAGATCACTTATTTAAAAAAGTTTCCGCATCTTCTGGAGTACTACAAGGTAGTAATCTCGGACCACTGCTTTCTAGCATCTTTATTTTTTATATGTCTAAGATATTTCTTGGTATATCTCATCTTTTTATGCAGACGACTTAAAATCTACCACAACTTAAACATGCGATCTGGCGCAAGCTGTCTGAGAATCTTAAGAATATTACATGAGAAAATTTTCAACTAGTGTGCTTGATGGGGATTGTGGAATCAATCCGTTTAGCGTTGTTTCCGATGGTCGCCTTGGAAAGTTTTTACGGGAGAGATCATCTGTCTCTGGTTAATTTTCTGCTTGGAAGGGACTAGCTTGATCATATTTACCAACTTTTCTTGTAGGAAAATTTGTTTCCATCAGCCACCACGAGGAGACTTTGATGGCACTTCCATCAGCATAAAAAGAAGCGGCACGTGCATATATTCATATACGAGGGCTGTTCTATAAGTAATGAGAATGACAAAGAAAACAATTGATTTTCGGAAAAATGTATTTTCGTTTTTCAACATAGTCTCCTTCCAGCTCAATACATTTTGTCAAAATACGGGAACAAAAAAATTCGTTGGGGCTAAATCTGGTAAATGCGATGTGTGAGGCAAAAATTCATAGCGTAATTCATGAATTTTTGCAGACTTGTGAGCAGGCGCATTGTCGACTTTTTTCTTTGCCAGGCGAGGTCATTTTGTCTTGATCGCTGCGTTCAGTGTATCCAGAAGTATTGTATAATAGGTACTCTGATGAGCACTACGCTTTCCGAATCACAAAAAACGCTTGCCATTGCTTTTCCAACGGACGTCCTTTACCATCTATTGTTTGGACTGTTATTGGCGTGTAGTTGTGAATCTAGGTTTTGTCAACTGTGATGTATCGTTGCAAAAACTATCTTGAGTTGCGATTAAACTGTCGAAGCATTCCTGCGAAACGTTCATGCAAATGCATTTTTGATCGATCGTTAGCAAATGCGCCATCTATCGCACCGAAAGCTTTGTCAGTTGCAAATCTTCATGCGAAATTTTAGTAATATGGCTTATTGAAATCTTTGTAATGGCAGCAAGCTCAAGCACTGTCACTCGTCGATCCTGTAACACTGCATTGTGGATTTTGGTGATGTTTTTCGTAGTCGCAGCGGCTTTTTTGGGACCTGAACACAAATTACAAATCTATCACAAATGGATGAACAACGACGTTTAAAAGCCACTACCCATCTGCTTCTTGAAGCAAGCAATAGTGACGAGGCTCTTAAAGGAAAACCCAGTTTAATTTTTTTTATTCCAGTTGGCGTCAACCCTTTGATATGCAGTTATTTTATAACAGCAAGAATTTCAATTTGCTCCATCTTCGGAAAGTTCTCTGACAAGTCCGCTTGACCTGATCATAACAAATAAACTACTAAATCGAATTATCTGAAATTTTAAAGTATCTGCTATTAAGGATCAAACATTAAAAGGATCATAAATTTTCAGCTTTATAAATCCTACTTCAGTGTCATTCTGTTTACTCATAGAACAGCCGTCAGAACGTCTTATTCCCTCTATTAAGGTGATGTTCTGCTGTAAAGTTAATATTATTTTAGTAATGTTAAAATGTAAGAGTCATCATATAACAGCAATGTAAACAAATCTTACCGTTTTGACTCATAACAGTCAATCAAGAATATTTCACTGATTATTATCAATCTCGAATTGAAAAATGCTCAATTTGTGTAATAGATATTATTTTCATGAAATGTAGAGCTCATTTTTTTTTCAATTTACAAAAAAAAATGTGCAAACGAAATCTTTTAATAAGCATGTCAAATTTAACAACAAATAACATTTTAGTGACTATTTTTCTACTTTCAGCTCACTTATCCTTTTACTGCGGTAGCAGCGCATTGTGGTGGCTACTGTGGAAATTGTTTTGTCTCAAAAGAAACCCGCCTTGTTCTAGAAACAGTTTGAGTACATCGCTGGAAACAACCAAAATTTTAAAAGAGTTTTATTTATTCTAAATAGGTATTCCGCATTTTATTCTAGAACGGAACAAAAACAAAAGAAAATTCAACTTAAAAATTTAATTCTAAGTTTGTTTAGAATTAGTTGTCCAGCCGAATAGAAAAGCACGAAACCTGTACATTTTTTTATCAATCAAATATTATATTGGTCTGTGTAGAGTAGATTTCTCTGGAGCACGAATAAAAGTGAACCTTGTTACTGTTAAATAAATAGAGCAGTTTTAAAGTGTTTATGTATTTAGTAATTGTCACAAACAAGAACCCTTTTAAAACCTGGTCTTTTAATCTATCGTCTTATAAATATGGCATAAATCAAGTTAAGCTACTGTACTCTTTTGAAAGATGATTTCCATCAGATCTGAATTAAACTCTACAACAAAACGTAATTCAAACCAGTTTGATAATTTTATGGTTGCTGTACATTCTTTAACCAAAAAATCACTTTTTAAACCACTGTACTATGTGATACGAAATATTCTTTTTAGGTTTATAGTCACAAAACAATATTTTCATGTAGTTGCCATTTCTACATACCACCGATAAAATAAAAACGTATTTACAATTCAAACTATATTTCACTCCAAAAAATTACCAGTTTACTATTATATTTACTTGCAAATAGCGCTTGATAGTTTTAAGTGTTTCTATTTTGCCATCTGTTTTGGTGACGAGAACTCTCTGTTACAAGCTTTCATTCCCTATGAAATAATTTGTAAAATAGATTGAATTTAAACGAGAGAATTACTAAATCGTATTTTCTTCCGCATTTAAGAGCCCACCATAGACTGGACCACATGTCTTGTTTAGATTTCCCAATTACAGATAATAATTAACTAGGACATATTTGTTTTCCATTGTTTTGAATAGCAATAAAGAAATAAAGACCAGGTTTTTGTGAAACATTTAAGAACAAACCAATATTTTTCAGTGTAAAATATTTTTAAATAATTAAATTATTTTTTTCATAACCCGAGAAAATGAACTACTGAGACCAAATAACGAAAGTAGAAATTATTTACGTGAAATTCACGAAACTGCGTAAACTACAAAATTTACAATTGCCCATTCGTATTTATTCTAATTAGTTAATTATCGCTAGATCTAACCACTCATACTAAAAGTCGTGTTTTTCAATTAGACATAAATCAATCAATCAATCATGTATTCGTACATCGCAATATAGATATGCGTCTTTTTTTAGGTTTGGGGATGTTCGTATATCCTTGACTGAAAAGAGTGAATTAAATTAAAACGACGATCTTTCCATCACGCGACTTTCGTTACATTTTCGGAATGAAAGGATGAAAAGATCTCGTTTGAATAGAACATTAGTTTTTGTCTGAACGTAAGACTGAATGGATAATTCACTAAATAAAATGTTATTTCTTAAATGTATTTGTAAAACCTAAAAGCGTTCTTTTTTAAATAAATTCAAATGTGTTCAAACGTGCGATAGCAGCATGTTATTGTGAAGAAACATTATCCATTCAGCTGCGATCTAACCTTTGTATTTACTTGCTTAGTATAATCGTCGTGAAATCAATAAAAAAAGCCTACATATGTTAACATAGAATATATTTTAAATGTAATAATAACAGATTGATTCGCTATATAAAAGTGAATTTGGAAATTTTAAGTAGAAAAATTCCGTATTCGGCATTCAACTGCTGATCGAATAAATTTTGAATTTTTTTAGAGATCGCGCCAGTATTTTAAAAAAAAAACACCACAACTTTCTTATTATTTTCAAACTGAAATGTGTTTCAATGATCGTTGGATACCATCGTTACTTCAAACTTCTACATGTGTATTAAAAATGTATATAAATAGCACTTTTCAAATACTATAAGCGGCGGTGAACATTTCCACTATTATTCTTATAAAAAATCATTTGCCAAATTGCAAAGTATTAAGATAAATCTTTTTATAAAATTTGTGAAAATCAATTGTACTTTCCACATAAAAAATTCAATATATGTAATTTTAAAATGTATAAAAAAAAGCCTATTACATCTGACACACTGCCAGAGTTTGATCCGCAAACATTAATTTTATGTTTATTTTTTAAAATCTGTTGTTCGAGGTAGTTGATTCATAAGTACATTTTCAATCCGAATTAGATTTTCCGCGCGGAAAATATAACGCAATCAATTGCTCAGCAAATTTAGAACGAAATCGATCATCATATAAGTAATGAATTTATAATGTTATACTCTATTTAATATAAAACACTGCATAATCAGAATTTAATGATAATTATTTATTTTTTTATTTTTAATGATTTCTGTTTTATTCGTCGAATTTGAAAGTTTTCATAGAATTTAAACGAAACAATTAGTTCGTGCACAAACCTATTGAATTAAGTTCAAATCGGGTAACTTTGCCCATAAATGTTTAAAATTTGTATATTTCCTAATATTTCCTAATGCATCAAATGGTTGGAAAACATATCATCCAAAAGGAAAATCAATCAGAATTTGATTTAAACAGTCACGTAGAGTAAACTTTGCAAAGTTGTCGCAAACCACTGCCTGTTTAGCAAGAAAAGTCAATGAGTTCAAGCTTATCTTGGAGCGATATTGTGAAACTAAAACTCTAATTGAATTATTTATAGAAATCATGTTCAATTTATAAGAATTAAGCCAAAATATGTAAAAATGATTTCGTATAAAAATAATGAACTCCCGTTTTTTGGCTCTTTTGCCGTATTTCATAGCTCAAACGATGTACAACTATTTCATCGTTTATGTTTTCATTTTGCTATTTTGTATATTATGTGTGTATTAAAAATTTTGAAAAGAAAATAAAACAATGTTTTGACTATATAGCATGGTTTTACTTACAAATTATTGTCATCGTCCGAATGTGAATCAGTTCGAATGCAAATTTATAGGGCTTAAAGCATTATTATTTAAGGCAATTTTTCAAAGCTTCACCACTGCCATAGTGTTACCAACACAGTCATTAAACATATCAGATCTGGCCCTACATAAAGCCAATACATTCTGTGAATTTCAGTTCGATCTGATTATCGGCTCGTGAATTCCCGTGAACACAATTTTCGGGTGATAAAAGTTTAGGTAAATTGGAATGGCTACCTTCTTATGTGAAATGGTGTTTTGAAAATTTTAATTTGACTGTGGAAGCATAACATTTTTTGTATGTAGAGACTTCATTACGCCTAATGTGCAATGGGACACTAAATTTTCGACAATAATATCACAAAACAAATATTTCATTAAGTCTATCGTCCTTTTTGCTACATTTCTTAATATAGCAATGTGACCAATTCGGATAATAAAATATTAGAATTTATTATAACTAACCTCCCTTTTCCATTTGTATGCTTGAGCCTTACTTTATCAATTTATGTGTCCCCTGATTTGTATCATCTTCCATTTTGAATTGAATTATTTTGCAGCTTATATTCTTTAAAAAACAGCCACTGCCATGCTTGTTTTAAACTTCAGACATCGTTTAATCGCTGAAACTTTCGATGAAATCCTCGGATTGCAGAATGAGCTTGATATGGTAGACATTTTGCTGCTTCGTTGGAAAAGTGTCACCAGCACTGAAAATTTTCATCATCCATGCTATAGGGGGCGCTGTCGAGAAATAGTTTTTGTTGGTTTGGGTAAGAAATAGTTGATATGATACTACAAAAACTGTATTACATCTTTCCATATTTTTTGGTTACTCAATTTCTTCCAAAAATTAGTTTTCAGTGGTTTGGATGCGCTAGAGTTTTTTCTTATGTTCGAAGAATATCAGTATTAAAAACGATTTGATCAAAAATTCATCTTTCCATATATATATATATATATATATATATATATATATATATATATATATATATATATATATATATATATATATATATATATATATATATATATATATATATATATATATATATATATATATATATATATATATATATATATATATATATATATATATATATATATATATATATTCATATATATATATAAATATATGCATATATATATATATATATATATATATATATATATATATATATATATATATATATATATATATATATATTATATATATATATATATATATATTCATATATATATATAAATATATGCATATATATATGTATATATATATATATATATATATATATATATATATATATATATATATATATATATATATATATATATATATAGGGTAAGTTTCCCGGTTGTGGCCGTAGTTTCGTTTCCCAACCATAACTTTTGATCAAATCTTATTTCTGCAGACATATATTTATCAATGGAAAGCTTGAGGTCTTAGATAACGACTTATAGAAGCATACATTTGAATTTGTCAAAAAACAAAGTAGTTATTCAAAAAATTTGTCTTTTTTGACCATCAAATTTTTATTACCCGGTTGTAGCCACCCCTGGAAAATGTCCTAAAAATGGAAAAATATTAAATAAAACGCCACTCGATGTGTAGAAAATAGAATTTTATTGAATTTCGAACCTTTTAGTGGAAAAAAAGAACAAGAAAAAGTTGCAAAAAACCCTTCAGAAAAAAAATCAATGAATCTGAAAATGACAAGAAATTAAAACGGAAATATTCGTCGTCCCCAAACATTTCACAATTTTCGCAGGTGTAATAGCCGGTTTGCATGTAGTGCACTTCAAATGTACCGGTCGGTGGCACGTGTTGCATTCGATAGAGTTGTTGGCGGTTAATCGAATTGGCAACAGCTTCATGCAAATCATGCAAAAAATCACGATCCTCCTCCTTATCATCAGGTGATGCTGATCCAGTATTTACTAATGTTCGAAGAACATTAGTATCAAACTCGTTTCGCCAAAAATTCATATTTCTTTATATATATATATATATATATATATATATATATATATATATATATATATATATATATATATATATATATATATATATATATATATATATATATATATATATATATATATCAGCAAAATGATTAAGGGAGATAATCTCTGGAGTGGCCAATCCGATTGAGCTGAAATTTTCGGAGAACGTAGATATGCTTAGTAAGTAGGTCTCAGACTCAGATATCCTAAACCTTTTGGCGGCGGCGCGCGTTTTAGTGAATTTTCAGGTACTCCTATATTTCCAAGCAGTGTAAATTTTTATTTAAAAAAGGTATTGGGAATGAAAACTAATTATGTTTTAAGCTTGTCTATGATAAAGAATTGAAAATTTTGAGTGGTGTGTGGGTTCTAAGTGCCTAAAAGTAGGCAAGGACTCAGACTCAGATATCCTAAACCTTTTGGCGGCGGCGCGCGTTTTAGTGAATTTTCAGGTACTCCTATATTTTCAAGCAGTGTAAATTTTTATTAAAAAAAAGTATTGGAAATGAAAACTCATTATGTTTTAAGCTTGTCTATGATAAAGAAATGAAAATTTTGAGTGGTGTGTGGGTGCTAAGTGCCTAAAAGTAGGCAAGGATTTTTTTTTAAATTTTGATTTGTCATTACTTCTGACAAAAACATTGCAGCATCGTGAAATTCGTAGAGCGTATTGACGTTGGCTAAGATTAAATACACATGGATTTTCAAGATAGTTCAGGTAACCTTGTAGCTACGGCAGGCTCTTGAAAAAAAATCTTTCAAATCATTGACCCTCCTCAAAAATTTTTGATTTTTGACAAAAAATTCAAATCATTGATATAATTTGACTTTTTTCCATCATGTCAAATTAAAATTTTCAAAATTCCGATTTGCACAAGAACGGCAACCCATCACCAAATTACCTCTATTTTCAGCACTCGAAAGTTCTGTTCACGAGAACTGACGACCGGATTATCCGATTATAATGAAATTTACAGGACATGTTGATATTAGCTAGGACCAGGTCTGCTAGAAGTGATTTTGAAATACGGGTAACCCCGCGGCAGTGGTACCATCTTGAAAAATCACTGAGAAAATAATACGGTTTTTGACCTATAACATTCGATTAAGCCATCAGATTTTAACAAAATTCACACAGTACTTGGATCTTACTTTATGTAACATTTGGTGAAAATTTGGTTTAAAAATTAGAATAGGGCTGCCAGCTATGGTGACTTTTGTCTCATAAATCTTGCAAATTTGCTCAGCAAAATAAAGCTTTTTTCCCTATAGCTTCCGGTCCAATGCAGAAATCAAAACGAAGTTCATGCAGTAAATGGATTTTAATGTAAAGTAAATGACGTAGGAATTTCGTACAAAAATCATGAAAGGGCTGCCAGCTATGACCATTTTTGTAATTTTGTGGAATTTCTTTACTGAGCGACTATGTCTTTGCAAATGGAAATGATCCTGCAATGAAAATAAACAACAAATATTAACGCTTTTAAAATTTGAAAAGTTTTGAGGGTGGTAACCCTAAAATTCTTTTCACCCGTATAACTTCCAGCGCAGTGATTCAATCGAAACGAAATTTACTGGTTGGGTTTAACTTAACGTGAAGCAGATTTGGTATATATCTTGCTTTGCTGCTGACCCAGGCTAACCAGCATTAGCCATTTCCGTAAATATTGCAACAACAGATGCTTCAAATTACGTTCTCATATGCAAAGCATTTGCAATAAAAATAAGGAATCAATTTTTACATTTTCCCAGTTTTGAACATTTTTCGGATGGCAGCCTCAAACAACGTTTAACCGCTGAAACTTTCGATGAAATCCTGCGATGAGAACGAAATTCAAAGGATAAGTTGATTTAAGTATGAGCTTGTTATGGTAAACTTATTGCTGCTTCGTTGGGAAAGTGTTGCCAGCACTGAACATTTCCATCATTTGTGTTATAGTTCAGTTTTGTTGCTGGGGATAAGGAATGGTTGATATGATTCTACAAAAAAGTGTATTACGTCTTTCCACATTTTTTTGTCACTCAAAGACAATTTCTTCGAAAATTAGTTTTCTAGCGGTTCTGATGCGCTAGACTTTTTTGCATTGGCTCGTTTAGCCGCCGGTTTGACTGGCGTTGCTGTAGCTCCTCGCTTAGCGGTTCTATTTTCTCGTGTCGACTTATTTTTCTTAGCTTTCTGCTTGAATGCTCGCTTCGTGGCTTTGTCCTTCAATTCAGCGAGGACTGGCGGCTTAGTGGGTTCGCATGGGTTTTCGGCCACGGTTGGAAGGTTTCCGTGGTGGAGCTCCCTGTAGAGGACCTATGGAATCCAAAATCGATAGGCTACTTCTCGATGTAGTTTTGTTAACATAAACACTGATATTTAACAGTGTATTCGCCAAATACGCCCTTTAAGCGTTAAAAAAGTAGGTGGCTACAACCGGGCAAATTTTGGTGGCCACCACCGGAAAAGCCGGGCTGTCTAAAAATGCTCAGCAAATTTATATGGAGCAAACAAGTTGATCAAACCGAAACATAATCACAAAATGTTATGTTTTCTCTTCCCAAAAATTTATTGCATTCATCTTTTTGAAGTCACTCACTATAATTAATCGCACTTTCAACGCGACACCAAGTTACATCAACGTTGACAGGAACACACAAGACAATTTTACCGACCGTACCTACTTCACGTATGAGTCTTTTGACGGTAGATATCGACAAAAAACATCGTGTTGGCATCGCGCACCTACGACAATTGTCATATCGACTGTATCTGCCCCCTATCGAAAATTATCCAGGGGTGGCCCCAACCGGCGCATGGCCACAACCGGGAAACTTACCCTATATATATCATCAAAAAATTCAGTGACGACTTTTCGGGATCAGGCCATCCGATTATGCTGAAATTTTCAGGATACATTCATGTAAATGCTCACCAAATGTTAGTTATCTAACCCCTTGGCGCCGACGGCCATTTAAGTGATATTTTAAATAAGCCTATTGTTCTATCAAAAAATATTTTTCAAAAAACTAAGTTTACGGAATGAATTTCGAACGTGTTTTTAATAAAGATTTGATAAGGCTTTGGCATGAATGTGATCGGGAAAATTTGAAATTTTTTGAATTGCGATAACTTATCAAATCATTATAAAACTTACAGAACATATTGATGTTACTGAGTTGTATACTTACATAGTTTTGTATGAACATGCTGGCAACCCTATAACTACGGCCGGCACTGAATGTAAAAACCTTCAAACCATTTTTAACCAATTTTTATGCTTTGTCTACACAGTCAAGAGAACAGTAGCCCTTCCCCAATTTACCTATATTTTAAGCATCAAAAACTTCTGTTCATGGGAACTCACGACCTGATATTCAGATACGGTTAAAATTTACAAAATGTGTTGGGCTTATAGCCCAGTGAAATCCGACATAAAAAAGGCGAAACTTCGGAAAAATTAGGGGAAAGCTGAATTTTGGTGTGAACCTTGGTACTGGCGTGTTGAACAAAATTTCAAAAGTCCCCATCAATCCGAGTGCTGCGTCACTTTTTATAAGGGGTCAAAAGTCACCAAAAATGACCTTTCCTAAGTATCTCTATAACGGTTACGTCTTTAGAAAAACATTGTATGACGAATTTGTAGCTTAGCAAATTTCCAACAAAAAAAATTATATAGCTTTTTCCTGTAACCATAACCGTTTTTGAGATATGTTGATCTAAACATTTGTTACTGTGGCTTCCAAACCGTCGATTGAAGCTGGCTTATCCCGGAAGACCAGAGACTTCGTGTAACCCCAAAGAAAATAATCTAAAGGTGTCATATCACACGATCTAGGCGGCTAATTTACAATGAAAAAACACATAGCGCCAGACGCCATAATTTATAGACTTCTGGCGCCATGTACATACATAGTCGATTTGGGGATTGTGTTAAATATAGTGCCACACGCCATAGTACATAGGAGCAGGCGCTATGCTTATAGCCCCCTACGCCATGTACTATAGTCCTCCACGCCATGTAATATAGTCCTCCATGCCATGTAATGGTCCAGGTGCAGGCGCTATGTTTATAGCCCTCCACGCCATGTACTACAGTCCTCCATGCCATGTAATATAGTCCTCCATGCCATGTAAGTATATGGCGTGGAGGACTATAGTGCATGGCGTGGAGGACTATAGTACATAGCGTGGAAGACTATAGTACATGGCGTCTGGCGCTATGTGTTTTTTCAGTGCAGAGATATTCTTGCAGTGCAGATATTCTTCAAGAAATTGTATGCAAGGTATTTTTATAGTTCGATTATTCAGGTGGTTCTATGTGTCCCGATTAAAGGTTTTACTGTATAGCCCAAATAGAGTTTTCAACAACAAAATATAGTCCAAATATAGTTTTTCAAAACAATATACAGCCCAAATATAGTTTTTCAAAACAATATACACCCCAAATATAGTTTTTCATAAACAATATATAGCCCAACTTCAGTTTTTCAAATACATTATATAGCCCTAATCCCACCAGCCCGCGAAGTCAAAAATCTTCCCCCGTCAATTTAACTTTTACAATTGGCGGGAATTATCCAAATCTGGCCACAGTGCTTCTATCGTTGATACTCACATTTATACGTCCCCTCACTCAGTATGGCTGCGAGTTATAATTGGAGTTATCTTCTTGAACTGAAGCCATATTACATGGCTCATGGCACCATGTAATATAGCGTGTGGGGCTATAATTTCTGCGCCATGTAATTATGGCGCTGGGAGCCATACTGCATAGCTCAGGGCACTATGTACATAGCGTGTGGTACCATAAATGATGCGCCATGTTACATAAGACCACGCGCTATGTAGATTCTGACATTAGGGCGCTGGGAGTCATATTGCATAGCTCAGAGTACTATATACATAGCGTATGGGGCCATAAATAATGCGCTATGTTACATGGCTCTGGGCGCCATGTGGATTTTTTTCAGTGTACTGGTCCAAAAAGTGAAATCAGGTTTTCACCATAATAATTTCTTAAAAAGTAATATAAATACATGTTTTCTCTCGACGTATGCGAAGGAGCACCGTCTTGTTGAAACCAAAGTTCACCAATACCACTGGCTTCAATTTCAGGCAGCCAAAAATCCGTTATCATGGTGCGATAGCGGTCGCCATTGACGGTTACGTTCTGACCGGATTCATTTTGAAAGAAATATTGACCGATAATTCCATCGGCCTATAAACCACATCAAACTCTGCATTTCTGTGGCTGTAGCGGTAGTTGTTGAAGCTCTTCAGATTGTTCATCAGCCTAAATACGGCGATTCTGCTTATTGACGTATCCATCGAGCCAAAAATGCACCTCATCACTGAACGAAATTTCGCGATAAAACAGCGGATTTTCATTACGAATTTTCGGATTTTAGGATTTTCAAGCAAATTTTCATACCATTTCATTTCCATGATGATTTGTCAAGCAATACTGAATGAAAACTACATTACAGTTTGTCAGGAGTCAAAAAAGCCTATTGAAAATCAAACCTGATAATGAATTTACCTGTACTTAACAATATCTGGCGGCAGCGCATGATTCTGATATTTATTAAGTGTGATGAAGCGTGTATTTTGGACAGTGATTTTGTCATTGATGGACTCTATTAGATTATCAATTTAACTGTTTGTTAAATTTTCCGTCACATAAACATCATTCCCACCACAGAGTCTATGTTGCACTGAAACTCGTCCCGATCGATGTTTTTGAAAGAACTGCTTGTCTTTGGGGGTGTTTCCATGATGTTCAAATTGGAGCAGAACTGAATTCGAAACTGCACGGTAAAGTGATCAGACATATCTGAATGTGTGCAGAAGTATGGGGTATTAATACTGCTGTACAGGGCGTCTGACAAGGGAAACTATCCAGTTGGCGAATTCGAAGCAAATACTTGCAAAGGAATGGTAGGGCTACTTAGCTACAGCCATTGGAGCAACAATCTATCATTGCCATTCGTCACTGAATCTCCCTAGTGTGGTTGTCTAAGATCGATCGATAAGATCGATGTACGATGTACGTACTGGATGTGCAATACAAGTATTTCTTAGTTGATTTTAAAAATTAGTATTAAACTCGTTTCGCCGAAAATTCATATTTCTTTATATAGGTGTTTGGTACTCGGTGGGTACAGGGTGTTTGGTACTCGGTGGACACTTTTGTTAGGAGGCATTCCTTGATATATTTTAAGCAGAAAATTGTTTACAGGGTGGTCCGGTTTTCAAAATCTACGGAGTTACAGGTTGGCCAATAAAAGTGTTTCGGACCTGTACCCTGACTCACTTAAGTCATTATATCTTGAAAACTAATAATCATAACGGCATAATTTTACCGAGCACCCTGTATATATATATTTATATATATATATATATATATATATATATATATATATATATATATATATATATATATATATATATATATATATATATATATATATATATATATATATATATATATATATATATATATATATATATATATATATATATATATATATATATATATATATATATATATATATATATATATATATATATATATGTGGGAAGTAGGCGGGAAAGAGCGACATGACGAAGTAAAAAAATGATCGAAAAGTAGGCTGTGGGTAGCCGTCAGATAGAAAAAAGGGACGAACGAGGAATCATCGCGATTGTTCTATGAGTTCATGTCAATGTTCATTTTTTATTCTTAATAAACATTAGTCGTATATAAAAAGCGGCTTTTGACTCTACATGGGGGCTCAACCGAAATATTTGTGCGCCATTGAACGGAATGTCGGGTGACGAACTCGAAGCTGTGAGTTGTGGTAGCGGTAATTCACGAGTAGGGATTCCAATCCCGAACCATATTTTCAATCCCGGGATTACGGGATTATAAAATCTCAAATCCCGGGATCCCGGGATCCCGGGATTTGAAATTCAAAATACAACACAACAAAATAAGTCAAGTTTCTAGTAAACAGATTATATAATTTGCCATCATTTCAAAACTACAACAATAAGTAAGCTCAAAACTGGATAAAAAATTGCATTATTACTAATTTATATTATTGATGCAAATAAAAACAATAATTTTAATTATCCAAAACGTTGACAGTATGAAGACAGATATTAAAAATTACATCTATTACAAATTACAACAAAAAATCACGACCAAAAACCACAACAACAAAACACAACTCTTAGAATTGAGATACATAATAAAGTAACATATAAAAAATTCGGCCAAAGTTCATTGGGTTTTTCGGAAGTAACATTGAAGTCTCCAAGCCTGCTTCTAAATTTATTCCCGATTTTGGACGCCGCGGAAACGGTCGAGAAATATTGGTACACCTACTCCGAACTATGCAAGTGCCACCACTTTCGAAAAGATTCATTTCTTTTGCAATGGTTTTAATTAGATTAGTTTCTGGCGGCATTTCATGATTGATTATTTTCATACTTTTGCAGCTCTTCTTGTAGCGTTAATTGACTACTACCTTGTTCTGGATTCAATATGGATATCTACTGGGTTCTCTTCATTTCTTTGGCTCCAAGCATAGGGTTCAGCATCTAGATCATTGAAGTATTTTTTTTAATATTTGCGTTGCTTGGTTTCCAAAATAGAGATTCTATTTCCCTTGGTAAATTTTCGCTGGCACAATGTCGATTCTGGAGATAGCTTAGCTAACCAGATAGCACAGTACATGGACGCTCTTTTATTCGGTCCAATATTGCAATTTTCATAGCATTCAGAAAAATAGACCGTTTTTCTCCTAACAGCCTAAATACAAATATTGATGAAGTATTAGCAGTGAATAAATTTGCAAGTCTGCGACTTAAGGCTGTCACAGCCAATTTCACAGGGAGTAAAACTTCAATAATTTTCTGATAATCAAACTCTGTTGCTTCTAATTGCTCTGAATATTGCAGGTCTATTAATGTATACTATTTTTCAAAATGGGAAACTATTCGAGCATTGTCAAGAGACTATTTCATCTTGTTTTACAATCCATTTAAAGGAGACAGTTAAATGCCTTGATCGGATCCGACATAGTTTTAAAGATCGTTATTATTTTTCGTTGGAGCTTTTTTAAAATATAATACTACCTAACGAACTTTCTTTATGTATGCGCTGATGTCCTTCGTCTGATCTAGCGTGTCTTGCAGGCGACCGGTTTCAACGTAGTTAGCTGATTCAGGACCATCCAAATCTTCGTGGTCGTCGTTCAGACTATCGGCTGCTTCATCAACTCTTTAATCTGGAATGGACCTCATATTATAGCGAACATCGCAAACTGCCAAGTGGATGCTATGCGTCAAACAAATATGTTGCTCTGCACAAACTAGTCTCCGTACTTTTCGCATTTCGTTTGACCCATCAGTTACGATGGTAACAATGTCTTTTCCTAGAGAAACAGTAAACTCATATCTAGGTAGTTTCCAGCTGTCATTGATATTCTTACTCGCACTAAGCTCCAGTAAGAATTTACTAACTAGATGTTTATATTTATATAGCGCCTATTTGCAGTCAAGGTCCATTCATCAAACATCAAACTGAACCGTTCACCTGAGATACTAGCCTGTTATATCTTATTTTTTATTATTTTCTATATCTTGCTTGCATAGCCAACAACCTTTTTTTGATTGTTGTTAAAGATTTTGGTGAATCTGTGTATGCATTCGCTAGTATTAATTTCCTCAAATCATTCGATGTAACGAATGCACTAAATGCGAAACAGTCCATACTTATTTATTTACAAACCCCTTTGTATTCTCTTGTTAACTGTTACATCGGTTTGTTTTGCTCTATTCTTTACGCATTATGAAGTGGCTAATTGTTTTCTCATAAATATGGATTCTATTTGCACTTTTCGAGTCTTGCTGTAACTTGATTGCCGATAATGCTTGACTCCCGGCCCCGAAATCGCAGCCAATTTCTGATCCCGAAAATCCCGGGATTGGAACTCATCAATCCCGGGATTTTCGGGACCAGAAATAGGCCGGGATCCCGGGATCCCGGGATCCGGGATCCCGGGATTGGATTCGCTATTCACGAGACACCGCCGAGAAAATGAAAAAGACGATAAACGAAGATAACGACGGGCGATCGGAGAAGAGTATCGCAACCAGAACACGAGCAAAGACGCGGCAGCTACACGAAGCAGCAACAACGATGAGCGAGCTTGCAACGAGCAAAAGAAAGCCAGAAGGCACAAACACAAGCGAAGACGAAATTGTTCATGTATCTACCCACAACGAGGACGCGAACGACGAGAAAGAAAGAATCAGGAAACCTAAAAATGTAAAAAGAAGAGATGAGTGGCAGCCGGATAGCGAGAGTGAAGAAATGGAGAACGAATGCCAAAAAGTGCGAATGACCAAAACGAAAAGCATTGTCAAATTTTGCGACCTGGAGAACACAGTTCAACAGTTTAGTGCGGACGGAAAGATCAAAATCGAGTTCTGGGTAAATGAATTTGAGGAATTTGCAGATAATCTTGCAAAATGGAATGACTTCGAAAAACTAATTTACGCAAAAAGACTGCTGAAGGGATCAGCTCTGCAATTCATTCGCACACAAAAGCATGTTAAATCATGGCAGAGACTCAAACAAGTTTTAATTGATGAATTTGCTGATGAAGTGAATGCTGCGGAAATTCACAAACAGTTACGAGGACGTCGTAGAAAGGCAAACGAAACGTGCAGAGAATATCTCTACGAGATGCACGCAATTGGCATGCAAATCGACTTGGACATTTCGTCATTGATACAATATACAGTGGATGGTATAATTGACGACTCGCCAGATAAAATTGTACTAGAAGGTGCTAAGACGATAAAGCAGCTAAAGGAAAAATTTTCAATTTACGAAAGATTAAAGGCCAAAGCGATGGATAGGAGGATGAAAACAAAAAATAACGAAACGACTTGGCAAGAGTTTTCAAATCAGAGAGGCAGGCCAGATATATGCTACAATTGCGGACAGCGTGGCCATCAGACTAAAATTTGTCCTGACGCGGCTCGTGGAGTCAAATGTTTTAGATGCAACTTATTCGGGCACAAGGGAGTCGATTGTCCAAACAACAAAAATACGAAATCGGTAAACGCTGTGCGGAAAAATAGCATGACGAAAGAAATTATTACAATTAACGGAGTGAGTTTTATTGCCCTAATTGATACAGGTGCGGAGCTTTCTTTAATAAAAGCGTCGTTGTTCAATAAGCTTCAAGCAATAAGTATCAACACAGCTGTGTGTATCCCACTTTCAGGATTAGGAAGGAAATCGACTACGATCGGGCGATTTACAGCTAATGTCAAAATCGACGAGAGCCAGTTTAATGAAACAGAAATAGACGTAATAAAGGATAACTCAATGGACTATGACGTGATCATAGGAACAAACGTGTTGAACAATGCAGACATAAACTTCAACAAAGATGGACTGTTAATCAAATCCCGAGCTCCGACTGACAATGATAGAGAGGAAGCATGCGTAATTTCAATGATTAAATTGGCTGAAGAAACTGACGATATGCTCCAAAATTTAGGGATTAATGATAAAGAAGTGATAAGGGAAGTGACACGGGAAGTTGTCAATTATAAACCACAAAAGATCAATGAAACTGAAAACAAAATGAAAATAGTGCTTTTGAGTGACGATCCAGTGCAATTAGAACCCAGAAGATTGCTCTTAATTGAACATAAAATCGTCGAAAAGCAAATAGATGAGTGGATGAGAAATGGTGTCGTGCAGCCGAGTACATCAGAATACTCGAGTCCAGTGGTGTTAGTGGACAAAAAAGACAGTACTAAACGATTGCAAATTCAACGAGTACAACAGAAGAATAGGGCTGGTTATAACAAGAAACGGAAGAAAGCAATGCGGTTTCGAAGAGGTGATATCGTAGCGATCGAGAGAACACAATTTGGAGTTGGACTCAAAGTGAAGCCGAAGTTTTTTGGTCCATACCAAGTTAAATCGACAAAGCCCAACGAAAGGTACGAAGTTGTGAAAATCGGAGAGCACGACGGGCCGAGAATTACTTTCAGCAGCGGGGATAAAATGAAGAGATGGTCAGGCAAATCATCTGAGTCAGATGATAATCAGGATGGACGAGTGTGGGAAGTAGGCGGGAAAGAGCGACATGACGAAGTAAAAAAATGATCGAAAAGTAGGCTGTGGGTAGCCGTCAGATAGAAAAAAGGGACGAACGAGGAATCATCGCGATTGTTCTATGAGTTCATGTCAATGTTCATTTTTTATTCTTAATAAACATCAGTCGTATATAAAAAGCGGCTTTTGACTCTACATATATATATATATATATGTTGTGATTGTTGCGTGCACTTATGTCAACTCACTGAATTTACTAATAAGAACGCACAGTTACAAATACATTAATTTTTTATTAAACAACACACAACTTAAGACAAAGGCAAACATTACACACTATGACTAAACTAGGACTTCGACTAACAAAGGATTTCGATTAACAAAGGATCATAATCACAAAGTATGATAATGACAGCTAGCGCTAATTATCTGTTGATGCGGTGAGTGCAGGAAGCATCATTGCTTGCAGCGGCGAGCGTACAAACTTATGACGGCTACAATATTCCCCCCTGAGTGACATTGTCACGATAACGTTTAACTGCAGCCGGTATATGTGCTGGGCGAGCTATAATTGGATTCCAAATTGTAGAACTGTGTTTACGGTTGGATGTCAACTTTGTTTGATTTCGAAAACTTGCTCTGTTAGTTGTTTCGGATGGAGGAGGATTCGTATGCTGTTTAGTTGATGGTGAATCGAACCTGGCATAGGAATGGTCATGAAGCAAGGTTGCTTTCGATGCAGGAACAGGTGGTATTGCTATATCTGATGATTCTGCAACTATAAACGCTGGTTTCAATCTTTCTGTAGAAACATTTGCATGTCGTCCGTTAATGTCGATGGCGAAAAGGACATTAGAAAGTCGTTTAATTATACGATGTGGACCAGTATAGGGTTGGCATAAAGATTTCTTTATTGCATCAACTCTTAGAAAAACATGAGTACAGTCATTTAGGTCCTTGAAAACGAACGTTGATTTGTGATTTCGATGTGTTATTGGCTGATGTCGAATTTCACGCATTTGCTCACGAAGAAAAGCAATAAGACGATGCGGGTCGGAAGTGGTGTCAGCATGATCAACGAAGAATTCACCAGGCAATCGTAATGTTGTTTCAAACAACATTTCAGCACAGGATGCTCCTAGATCTTCTTTGTAGCTGGTGCGGAGGCCGAGTAATACAGTTGGTAATACTTCGGTCCAATTGTTGTTTTGCTCGTGACACATAATCGAGGCTTTAAGTGTCCGATGGCATCGCTCAACCAATCCGTTAGCAGCTGGGTGATACGGTGAAGTCCGAGTTCGTCTGCATCCAAGAAGTTTTGAAAGAGAATTGAAAAACGAAGATTCGAATTGGGCACCCTGGTCAGTCGTTATAATGTTGGGAGAACCATACCGAGAAACCCAATTCATGTAGAATGCTTCTGCAGGTGGACTTGTTCAAACCTCTTATCTGGCACTGGAAATGGTTGGAAATCATTTTTAACATGTCTTGCGACTTTTGATTTTTGACACGGAATACATGAACGAACCCATGAAGTTACATCTTTACACATACTTGGCCAAACAAATTTATCCCGAATGGCTTTAAGTGTTGCTCGTGCTCCTGTGTGTGAACACCCATGAAAAACTTCGAAGAAGTGGCACAAAAGTTCTTATATGTTTGAGTGATTTATCACAATAAATTTCATGGCCTTGAACTTTCAGTAGTTGGAGCTGGAGCGAAGTTGAATTGTTCCTTAATAATTGCTGGAGCTCGTTATCAATTTGCTGGGCTGTTGATAATTCTTCAGCATCAATAACCGTTGGCATCACAATACTTTCAATCCGAGAAAGTGAATCGGTGACAATATTGTCTTCACCAGGCACATGCACAATGTTAGTGCTGAACTGGGAAATGTAGTTCAAGTGGCGTAATTGGCGAGGTGATGCTTTTTCCGCTTTTGAAGAAATGCAAATGTGAGCGGTTTATGGTCTGTTTTAATAATGAAATTTGCACCTTCTAGCATGTGTCTAAAATGTCGCATACTACTGTAGATGGCAAGTAGCTCACGATCATAGGTGCTATACTTGGATTCAGGAGATGTTAATTTTCTGTGAAAATATGATAACGGAAGCCAGCGATTAGCTTGATATTGCTCCAGAACGGCACCCAAGGCAATGTCCGATGCATCCGTTTTAAAGGCTAGTGGTGCTCCTGGCTTAAAATGAATCAAAAGTGTAGCATCGGCTAAACTGTTTTTGCATTCTTCAAAGGATTTAATTGTATGTGGAGTCCAATTAATGGGTGTTTTATCTCCTTTTTTAGAATTATGAGTTCAATGGAGCTTGTATATTTGCCGCATTTTTGATAAATCTCCGGTAAAAATTAATTGTTCCTAAAAAACGGCGTAAATCTTTAACAGTATTGGGACGTTTGTAGTTGCGGATGGCGTCTACTCTAGCTGTAGGAGGTGAGATTCCGTCCTTATTAATGATGTGCCCCATGTATTCAATTTCTTTAACACCAAATATGCACTTGGTGGCGTTAATTACTACTCCATAGTCATTTAGTCTTTGAAAAACCAAACGGAGGTGTTCAGTGTGTTCTTCGGAGGTGCATGATGCTATTAAAATGTCGTCCAAATAGCAGTGACAGAATTCAAGTCCTCGCAACACTTCGTCCATAAATCTTTGGAACGATTGAGCTGCGTTCCTTAAGCCGAAAGTCATAGCAGTAAATTCAAATAGTCCAAATGGCGTGATGACTGCGGTCTTTGGTATGTCATCTTCCGCCACTGGAATCTGATGGAAGGCTATTAAGAGGTCTATTTTGGAAAAAATGGTTTTACCCTCTAGATTGGCGACTGTATCCTGTATGTGGCGCATCGGATACCTATCTGGCCTGGTCACAGAAATAAGACGGCGATAATCGCCACATGGCCGCCAAGAACCTTCTTTCTTTTGCACTAAATGCAGAGGACTTGCCCAAGGGCTAGTAGAAAGGCGACAGTAGCCTCTTTCCATCAGGTATTCGATTTCGTCCTTAGCTATCTTGAGTTTTTCCGGTGTCAGTCTTCTCGGAGGGTCTGCCACTGGTGGGCCATCAGTTATTATGTGATCGAGTACACTATGACACGGTTTTGATTTAGGTAGACTGGGGTTAGTGATGTTGGGAAATTCTTTAAGTACATTAGCATATGGCGATTTGAAATTTAAAGTGGAGATTGTGATTGATTTGTTAGCTGTTGCAAGGTTTCCTTGTTTGGAAAGGTTAGTGATCGGGTCGATAATGCGTTTGTGTTTAAGACCAACTAACAGACCGTGATATTGGAGGAAGTCCGCTCCAATTATCGGTCGTGCAACATCAGCCACACAGAATTTCCAATGGAAAGATCGTCTTAAACCCAGGGATATACTAAAGACTTTGGTGTTGAATGTCGCAATAGCCGTACCATTAGCAGCGTAGAGCTTGTAGTTGGACGATTTTTTAAGCTTGTGCTTTTTACCACAAGGAATCACTGAAATGTCAGCTCCCGTGTCTATCAAAAAATTCAAGCCAGTTTGCTGATCGAAGATGTTAAGGCGGGTTTTTTTACATGCGCTGCTGACCGCCGATTCAAACAGCGGGCTTACAGTTTTTTTTTGAGTAAATGAACATGGCTTTTTGCAACGCCTTGAATTGGAGCCGTATTTCCTATGGTAGTAGCAGATAAAATTTTTCTCATGAGGTGAGGAAAATTTCCGATTTGAATAAGTGACGCGATTACGTGAACGCGATCGAGATCGATTGTATTGCGGACGATTTGAACGAAGCTGAAGAGCAGCTAACTGTGCTTTAATTTCAGCAAATTCACTTGTCACTGAGTTTTCAGATTGTGAAACAGTGGCCAATTGATGTGGCTCATGAACTTCTAAGATCTTGTCTGCCATTTCGGCTAAACGAACAAGATCTGATACTTCTGATATTACCAGAATAGCCTGAATATTGGCTGGCAAGCGCTGAAGCCACAGTGATTTTAAGACATTGTCGGAAACTTTTGTGCCAGCTCTAAGCTTCATAGCTCTTAGAAGCTGTGACGGCTTTTGGTCGCCCAAATCCAAGCCGGTTAGCAATTCCCTGATTTTTTTCTCTTCTGATACCGCATACACACTCAAAATTCTATTTTTCAATGCAACGTACTGACCTGTTTCTGGCGGGGACTTAGCTATGTCAGCTACTTGCGTTAAAATGTCGTTGTCTAATTCGCTGATCAATCGATCGAATTTGGTCGATTCTCGTTTTACTCCATTCGATCTGAATTGCGCCTCCACACGCGCAAACCACAGATCTGGCTGTGTTCGCCAAAACGGCGGCATCCGAAAAACCGCGATATTGTTTATTGATTCCTCGGCGTTCTGGAAGTCGTCACCAAGTGGTGGCAATGGTGGGCCTTCGTCTGCTTCGAATGTACTGTCTGTTGCCATAATGAACTAGTTGCGTAGTTAAAATTTGCTATCAATTGTTAGCTATTTGCAGCGTCGCGGTCACCAATTGTTGTGATTGTTGCGTGCACTTATGTCAACTCACTGAATTTACTAATAAGAACGCACAGTTGCAAATACATTAATTATTTATTAAACAACACACAACTTAAGACAAAGGCAAACATTACACACTATGACTAAACTTGGACTTCGACTAACAAAGGATTTCGATTAACAAAGGATCATAATCACAAAGTATGATAATGACAGCTAGCGCTAATTATCTGTTGATGCGGAGAGTGCAGGAAGCATCATTGCTTGCAGCGGCGAGCATACAAACTTATGACGGCTATATATATATATATATATATATATATATATATATATATATATATATATATATATATATATATATATATATATATATATATATATATATATATATATATATATGTATATATATATATACACTGAATTTACTAATAAGAACGCACAGTTGCAAATACATTAATTATTTATTAAACAACACACAACTTAAGACAAAGGCAAACATTACACACTATGACTAAACTTGGACTTCGACTAACAAAGGATTTCGATTAACAAAGGATCATAATCACAAAGTACGATAATGACAGCTAGCGCTAATTATCTGTTGATGCGGAGAGTGCAGGAAGCATCATTGCTTGCAGCGGCGAGCATACAAACTTATGACGGCTATATATATATATATATATATATATATATATATATATATATATATATATATATATATATATATATATATATATATATATATATATATATATGTATATATATATATATATATATATGTATATATATATATATATATATATATATATATATATATATATATATATATATATATATATATATATATATATATATATATATATATATATATATATGTATATATATATCAGCAAAATGATTAATAGAGATAATCTCCGGAGTGGGCGATTCGATTGAGCTGAAATTTTCGGAGGACGCAGATGTATATAACAGGTAGGTCCATGACTTGCTAAAATTAAGATATCCTCAACCTTTTGGCAGCGGCGAGCGTTTTAGTGAGTTTTCAGGTACTCCTATATTTCCAAGCAGTGTACATTTTTGTTAAAATAAATGTTTGGACATGAAAGCTTATTGTGCTCTCAGCTTGTCTATGATAAACAATTGCAAATTTTGAGCTGGGTGTGGGTGCAGAGTGCCTAAAAGTAGGCAAGGATTTTTTTTCAAATTTTGATTTGTCATTACTTCTAAGAAAAACAATGGATCATCGAGAAAATTACAAAGCGTATTGATGTTGACTAAAATTTAACACATATGGATTTTCAAGATATAGCGGGTAACCCTGTAGCTGCGGCAGGCTGCTGAAAAAAAATCCTTCAAATCATTGACCCTCCAGAAAAATTTTTGATTTTTGACAAAAAATTCAAATCTTTGATAAATTTTATCCTTCATGTCAAATTAAAATTTTTAAAATTTCGATTTGCACAAGAACGGCAACCCATCACCAAATTACCTCTATTTGCAGCACTCGAAAGTTCTTATCACGAGAACTGACGACCGGATTATCGGATCTTTATGAAATTTACAGGACATGTTGGTATTGGCTAAGATCAGGTCTGATAGAAATAATTTTGAAATGCAAGCAACCCTGTGGCAGTGGTATCATCTTTAATCACTGAGAAAAAAAACATCTTTCTGGCCTATAACAAAATTCACACAGTACTTGGATCTTACTCTATGTAACATTTGGTGAAAATTTGGCTGAAGAATTAGAACAGAGTTGCCAGCTATGGTGATTTTTGTCTCCTAAATTTTGCAAACTTGCTCAGCAAAACAAAGCTTTTCTCCCTATTAGTTCAGGTCCAGTCATGAAATCAAAACGAAGTTCATCCATTAAAGCGACCTTAATGTGAACCAAACGTTGTAGGAATTTCCTACAAAAATCATGAAAGGGCTGCCAGCTATGACCATTTTCGTAATTTTTTGGAATTTCTTTAATAAGTGATTATATTTGACATTTGAAAATGGGAATCATCCTGCAATGAAAATTAACAACAAATATTAACGCTTTAAAAATTTTAAAAGTTTTGAGGGTGGTAGCCCTAAAATTCTTTTCACCCGTATAACTTCCAGCGCAGTGATTCAATTGAAACAAAATTTACTGGTTGGGCTTAACTCAACGTGAAGTAAATTTGGTATATATTTTGCTGCTGACACAGAGTAACCAGCTTTAGCCATTTTCGTAAATATTGCACCAACAGATGCTTCAAATTACATACTCATATGCAAAGCATTTGCAATAAAAATAAGAAACCAATTTTTAAATTTTCCGAGTTTTGAAAATTTTTCGGATGGCAGCCTCAAACAACGTTTAATCGTTGAAACTTTCCATGAAACCCTGCGATGAGAATGAAATTCCAAGGATAAGTTGATTTAAGTATGAGGTTGTTATGGTAATTTTATTGCTGCTTCGTTGGGAAAGTGTTGCCAGCACTGAAAAGTTTCATCATTTGTGTTATAGTTGAGTTTTGTTGCTTGGGATAAGGAATGGTTCATATGATTCAACGTCTTTCCACATTTTTTTGTCACTCAAAGACAATTTCATCGAAAACTAGTTTTCTAGCGGTTCTGATACGCTAGAATTTTTTTAGTTAATTTTTGTATTATCTTTAATTTACACAAATTAATAGCAAACGTTCACTTCTAGTTGAAAGTATTGACATCTTATGTTTGCATCCTATATCTTACATCTTATATTTTTATAATGCTTTGTAACTATACAATTACAGCTTTACGAAACTGTAAATAAAAGCTATGGGTTTGTTAGCACTTTCTAATAATTTAAAAAAAAAAATTTTAGCCAACCGAAGTATTTATAATTAAGCTTTGAATTATGCATGCGAAAGCTTTGACAAGACCATTCACAAACAGGTTCTCAATGAGTTGCTCAGTAGTTTTTCCAACGCGCAGAAGCTGGGAACGCCGTCAATTACAACTCGTGGCATGTGAAGAACTCAACACTAGCGCAAGCTTAGTGCACAAACAGCTGGTAGTTCTTAAAGTTTGCCATCGGCAGCTAATTTTCTATTGCTTTCCCATCATTTTCATTACATATCAAAATAGGCAATCTGATTTCATTCTCGATTATCATGTAATTCGACCGTCAAAAACTTATAATCTCGACGATTATCTCTACTCCAGTGTATGATAACTCGTGGTATTTTCAGTTCATACTATATTAATTGTTGGTACGTAATTTACGAGCATAATCTCAAACTTTATTAGTGACTTGTGATTGTTCTAAGATAAATATTAGATTTCGTCAAGGCTTAGGTTCATAACGTGGTGAGATGTCGAATAGGACGGGATCCAGCTAGCAAGTGCTCAGTGTGAGTGAAGTGCCAGTGTAAAGTTTCGCGTAGCCAATTGGTATCGATAGCGGGCAACGAATAACGCTTCGTCAGCAGATCTTCATAATTGGTATTCGCGAATCGCTCCTCGATTGTTCAGTGAAGTGATAACGAAGTCCATGTTGGTCTGAGCACTTGTTGGATTACATATAATTATCATTTTGTAAGTAGTGATTTTGATGGCAAAAAAAATGTGGGAAAATTTACGCGGATTGTGACAAATTTGTAAAACCCTGATTGAAGTAAAATTGAAGTGACCGGCTTATTGCATGGCGAAATAGTTTTATTTCTATTTCAGCGTTTTGTTCTTATCAGCTTATTTGTATTACATCTTTTACAACTATGGTCAAAATGCCTAACAATTTTATGGAATTTACTTATTGCTTTGCTCTCTTGCTGATTGACTTTGTGTTGGCTGTTACAGCTGCCTGATTGCTCGCTAGTTTTATAAAATTTTAATTTATCGTGAAATGATAGTGACTTTGATTTATTACGGCAATAAAAAATTATTGGCTATGATTGGACAAGTTTAATTTTTAATTGTTGTTGAAAAATGAAAATTTTCACAGAGTTTCCATAACCATTTCAATTGAAAAAAAACGGTAACACAATAGTTAGTTACAAGAAAAATTTTGAAAATAAGGAAATATATTACGCTATTTATTAAATTCCGCTTATCTAGTGAAATTAGTGAAATGGTGCAAAGTAATATCATAATTTTCTTTGCGAGATCAGTGGTTTAATGAAGCGTGGCTGAAGTTAACACTCTGGAAGAATTAATAGGGAAATTTTATCGGCAATTATACTTTTGACTCTTGATTTAAGAAATGAAATTTTCTGAAATTCGTGTAATTGATCCTGGTGGATGTTGATGTAAATACCAAAGCTGCTAGACTAGGAATGAATGTATAAAAATAGAAGCCGTTGTTAGTTTTTTTTTCACTTTTCCACCCGAATATATTGGGTGAAAAATATACAAGAACAAAACATACACAAAATACCATGCTTTGGGTAGTTCTCCATTTTTTAATTGTTAAAATTCATTGTTTTTTGCTTAGCACTTAAAAGTTGGAGAAATAGAGGCAGGATAAGAATGCGAAACAGTGTGTTTTCAATTGAACAATTTACTGAACATCAAGAAACTCAATAAAACATTCCAGAAATACTTGCACGCAGAGCTGTGAAGTGAGAAATGCGGAATTTCTTTGAAACTTTATGGAAGCATTGGATTTGCTCTAATTATAGCTAAGATATGTACGTACGTGAAGCATATTTAAATAAAAGCAGAGGAAAGTTTCAGTTTGTGAATGTTTGGGTTTTACTGGTGCATTTGAAGAATTCGTTTGATTAGTATATTTGCATTTTATAAATTTCGAGTATTAAATCGTTTCAGCTGCAAGTAAAATTGCAAAGAAACGAGAAATATATCATTTGAACTCTATAAGAAGTGACATTGACTGCAATATCATATTAGATAAAATTTGGGGTCCCAAAATATTTGATAGCATTTTCTCAAAGATCTACTTAGTTCGATCGACAATGGATAAGGGACTTCGCGATCAAATTTCATTTACGATTTTCAAGTATGAGCTTGCAAATCTAATCAACGAAAAATTCACAAAAGTGTTATACAGACAGTGCCAATATTATCTCTGAATCAATTTTTCATACGAGAAGCTCAAAAAAATATCAGTGTAACTTTTTTTTGACAACATAGTAACATTCAACAGCCTAAGACAATATCGAATGATAAAAAAATTCAGAAAAAAATTCCAAAAAAATCAGAATGATAGATAAAATAGCATTTGTATACCACAATTATTTGTGCTCGTGAAAAATACCGTACGGCTCCGGTGATTGAAGTGCAGACGGCATCTGCGCCTCTGGCCAAAGATACTGCTCTTCGGTCGGAGCAGTTGAAAATGCTAGTACAGAGCTAGATCTGTGGTCACCAGTGAAAAGGTCAGGGATGCAATCATGTCCTTTGAACATTTAAAATCGCAGGGGCCTGCATGGCGTCCATGCGATAATGCTGAGGGAGGGAATTGACCTCATGGAGACAGACTTAAAAGAAATCTTTTGGGAATGCCTAGCTCTAGGGTATGTTTCGTCACCTTCGTGACAGGCTAAGACAGTCTTTGTATCTAAATCGGAGAGAGCGGACTACTCAGATCCAAGAAACTTTAGACCGATCAGCTTAGCTTCGTTGCCTAATAAGAGATACTTGTTCAACGGCATTCATTAGAGCTCTTAAGTCTAATCATGCGAGTCAGTCCTTCAGTTTCAAGTTTCCAGAGATGAAGGAGCGAGCTCAAATGGTGAGTATGCTATGAGGGCATTTGTGGACATTGAAAGGGCCTTTGACTGTGCGCCCTTTGTGGAGCTTTTTGAAGCTACGAAAGCTCATGGCGTGGTGGACGAAGTTTTAGTTAAGTTAATACGTACCTACCATGTAGGCGTAGAGATTGTCATTGTTGGAAGCTGGGTCCGATTGCTGCTTAAGAAGAGTGATAGCACATGGGTGCGAACTGCAACAAGAACTGCTGCACGCGCAGATTTGTGCTGATGACGTGGCCATACTAGCAGTTAGTAAGAATCTGAATGTGGTGCATTGGATCTAATTGACAGTTGCTGTTCAAGACACGGCCCAACAGTGAATCCTGGTAAAACGAAACTTGTTTTGTTTATCAGGAAAACAAAATTGAAAACTAGTTCCAATTTCGCACTAGTATGAAGGGTGTAATTTTCATAGTCAAATATCTAGGAGTAATCTCGGACAAAAAACTTATCTGGAATAATCTTGTGCAAGTGAAGCTCACTCGTAGTTTAAATTCTCTCGGGCAGTACAAGAGAGCTTTTTGTATAAAACCACGGATCTACGTAACGATCTTAAGGCCGATGACCAACTACGCATCCGTGTTCTGGAGGACTATTATGAAGCTGTTCAGAAGAAGTTAGCCACTCTGCCGAGGACTATGTCACAGCATATAGACTAATAAATAGCACGGAAAGTGCGATATTTTCCGATGGGTGAGAAGGGTATAGGGTTTAGGATAAGGATTTACGGATCGGCTGGTGCCTGAAAAGAGGCCGCACAAAAAAGTACGTTTTTCTATATGCAAAAGTAAGAAAACAGCCAAAACCAAATAAGTTCACTTTATCATATGCCAAAGTGAGGGAAGCATATTCTCGGCCCTGAAAATCGACCAATGAGCCGGTTTTCTATTAGAGGTTTGATGCCTGAGATTCACCCGATTCTCGATTTATCTTCGGACGCTCGAGTCGCTTTTCTCGAATTCGGGAGAAGAGACCAAATATTCTTCTTAAGCAGAAGTTACTGAGAGGACCCAGCTGTCTCTATCTGAATGATACTCCGAAATTTTCTGAACGGACGGCTCGAAGACAGATATAAGGTCTAGAGCTGGTATCTATTTGCATTAATCGAACAACAAGTTCGCCCCTTTTCTTGGAGAGCACGTTTCTGCTTGCTGAGCAATTGAAGAAAACTGGAGGGGGAAGCTTATCGCCATTGGGAGTGACAGTCAAGCTGCACTGCTGACGCTACGTAAACCTTTGACTTTTTCGATTCAATAGAATACATCTGCGCTGGTTACCGTGGCACTGTGGTCTCGAGGGAAATGAATTTGCTGACGTCATTGCGAAGCAAGGTTGGCACTTCTTGTAAAGTCTTTTGAACTCGCGTTGACTGTGGAAGTGGGTAGGTGATGCTCAAAAAAGGTAAATGGATTTCTTTTGATGTGGCCAGGCTCACTGGCCAGAGTCCGATCATGCGACTGCGAGATTCCTACTCAACAAGACCAGGAAAGTTTGCAGAGCTATGACAGGCATACTGACTGGAAACAACTGTCAAGGAGGACACATTGATCGAATAGGTGTTGCAAAGGATGATCTGTGCCCATCATGGCTAGAGGAGGCTGACTCTGTGGAACATTTTCTCTGTGACCAGATTTGCGCGTCTTAGACAGGAATGTTTTGGGCTGGGATGTGGCAAGTATGCAGAAGATAGCCTCATTTCCCCTATCATTGATCCTTGATTTTGTTAAGAAATATGGGAAATAATGGTAAGTTCTGGGTATAAATCCAATGGGTCTAAATCCAATGGTCAATGATTTTGTTGGCTATTTAGTACATCCTGCCTATAAAGTAATAGGTCCATTCACTTTAGTTAAGTTTTCGTAGCATAAGGATGTGTTTAAATCGATTAGAAATGGCCTCGACAATGTGCACTAAGCATTGAGTGAAGGTAAACTGCTGTTGCTGAGTAAAAAAACAGTACCCTTGGGTCAGAACTTTTTGAAAAAGTATAGGTAAAAGTATATTATAGAAATACTATCCTCTAGTACTCAACGAAATCAAATGAACGTCAAAAACAACTGGCGACTTTGCCAGGCAGAGGATGATAGAGAGTGAATTTCGCTAAATGAGACGACGAAATTATTAAATTAAAAAAGAGAGCTTTTGTCAAAACTTATAAAAGCATATTAAATGCTGTGAATATTAGGCATGAAGCAAAAGTTAGCAAACCTGCAATTCGAAGAAGGAGCATATGTATGCTGTCTGGTAATCTAACTAAAGGTCAAATACCGTTGTAGACATCACAGCCGTCCATTATTTTTCCGCTATGAGGATACCGCGTCAGCTTCGTTTTCGCTCTTTTTTTCTTCTTCTTAGGAATCTGAAAATTAAAATTTGTGTTCATGTGTTCTACATCAACCTCATCTGTCCAACGGGATATTCTTCCAAAAAAACAAGCGACTGGACATGTTCTCGACAGCGAACTTCAAGGGAAGATTTTTTTCTAAACATGAAGCAAGATCAATAAAATTTTAGTTGTGGTTCTGGCAAAGCATTGTCAGGACGAGGCAATGCTCGTACTACAAATAAATTTTCATAAGTGACAACTTATGGCACAAATATGCAGAAAAGGTTCGTTTTTCCTAAATTTTGACACTTTTCGGGCAGCATACAGCACCCCCACCAAAAATTTCCAAATTCGCTACCAAAAACTTTAGCACTTGTGCACTGAGAAATGATTTCATTAAATTTTCATATGCTAATTTTCAAATTGACCTGGTTAGTCATTTTTCCTATTTACCTACATGTAATTTGATAAAAATTTGCCATGTTGCAATAAATATCAAAGGAAATATTTCTGATAACAATCAAAACTAAGAAAATGAGGTGAATCTTCAATTTTTTCGCACACTGTACGTATGCATTAAGCGTTCATTCGACGTTATTAACCACAGATGCGACTACCACAGAGGCGACTATGGTAATACCTTAAAATTTTAATAGGTTATAGCTCAGACAAACAAGCAGATGTCTGATATCACTCAAATTGTATTTCTGTGTAGCTATTTTAGTGTTATAGAGTTATTGGTATTTTATAGTTATTGAATTTTTAATGCTGATATAATGCCACATCCGGTCGGATTGGCAGACAAAACGTTTAAAATATATGCTGTTCATAATCATGTAAATATTGGAAAGTGTCAAGTATCTGCATGTGAATTAACTATATCATACAGTTTATTGTGGTGTGCACGATCAGTGATACTGATTGAGATAAACTACTATAAAGAATATTTTGTCAAAAAAAAGTATCAGATTCAGAAAAAATAGTATACATTTGATATGTTAAATCTGCATGACTCGACATTAAAAACAAAAGCAGGTGACTCCAAGCGACGTTAGAGTATGTAGTGTAGACGAAAAATTCACGCACAAAGAGCTGATATTGCCACGGAATCAACGAGAAGTGGAGCTCCTTAATGCTGGAATTGGAAGCAAGAAATGGATTCCGATGTATTGCCTCGAATCAATTACCGCTGGATTAACCAGGACCAGAGCTTCACTAGCTGGTAGAGGTTTTTCGTGGTCCCAATGCGGGAACCACGAAAAGAAAGAGCATCTAAGCCGATCCTGCCACAAGAAGGATGAGTCCACGTACTGTCAAGGATCCACAGCAAGATACAAATGAAGCAAAAGTCAAAAACAACCACTTCTTTTTGGAAAACACCAAGGAAGCCAATAGGAACCAAGTTCGAAGATCAGATGCTGACCCGCAAGCTGATTACCCTCAAACTATCACCGTTATCAGGCTATAGTTTTGTGAGAATGATTTAAGTCTGCAGAAGCAAGTGAACAGCGAAGTTTGCAGCATAACCAACGATACTGGCATTGCCAGATACACCCCGAAAGCGGACATAGTGAAGTCCTGGAGACTTGGCAATGTTAGGTGATACGTACTTCAAATGGGTTCTGGTGAATCTACACCAGTTAATGGTGAGGTAGACAGGCAGATCCAGCTTGAGACAGATTTCTTGAATTATCGTGATGAAGAGCAGCAAGTCATACGGAGGAACAAAGAAGTACCGTTAGCTCGTCAGCCAGAATGAAATCATTGCTATCGAACAAAAGCAAAAGTAACCGCATATATGTACGAGTGAGACGAGTAGCTATTTTACCGGACAAGGAAAAACACAGTCAAAAATAAAATAAAATAAAAAAATAAAAATAAAACAGAAATCTGTCTGAGGATGACATAAAGTGCAATGGGACAAGCATAGAGCTTGCACTCTAAATGGAACAAAGTATTAAATCCAAGTCCGAGAAGAAAGCGTCTTAGATCGGAATCTAGGATATCACCAAAAGACCCTAAGACGGCAATGGAGTACATTTGGTAGCTCCGGCAATGGCATAATAACAAAGTAGTAATTAAAGCGATGAATAATAAGATTTGAGAGCAGATTCGACTGAGTTCCACGAAAACAAATTGGTGTGTCTCCTCTGCAACATAAATCATATTTCACTCTGTCAGTAGCAGAAATATCGATAAACGCTGAGAACTATTGTTTCGAACTATTAAGATACAAAACATTCTTGGCAACTCTAAGCACTCAGGCCAAAGGACCCATTGTACTCATTACCCCCTGCCTACCACAGTTTCCCAGACTTCTTGATAAAGTCCAGGATCATTGATAGGGGAAAAGAGGCTATCGTCTGCATGCGTGCAACATCCCAGCCAAAGTATTGATATCTGAGACGCGCAAACGCTGGGCATTCAGAGAGCAAATGCTCCGCAGAGTCAGGCTCTTCTAGGCAGGATGAAAAGAGGTCATCCTGTACAACACCTATTCGGTACATATGTCCTCCTAGGCAGTTGTGTAAAGTCAGAATGCCTATCATGACCCTGCAAACTTTCCTGCTCTTATTGAGCAAGAATCCTGCAGTCACATGGTTGGGTTCTGAAAGCAAAACCTTCGTGTGCCTGGCCACACCAGCAGTCATCCATCTATCTTTGTGAGCACCATCTACTCACTTACGAAGAATCGCACGTGTAGATGCGGTCGGCACACCCAAGGCGGGTTCAGGGCCCCGTAGTGGAAGTCCCGAACCTTGCTTCGCAATGACGTCAGCAATTTCATTTCCCTCAACACCCAGAACAGATGCACCCTATTGAATTTGGCGACAGAGTTCAATCGTGCTCTGCACTCTTGGACAATTTTCAAGTTTGTCAGGAGTCTACGCAGCGCCATCAGTGCAGTTTGACTATCACTGCAAATAGCAATGCCTTTTCCCCTCCATCTTTCTTCAATTGCCCAACAGACAGCTCTCAGGATAGCAAATATTTCTGCTTGAAAAACCGAAACGTGCTCTCCAAGAGAAAAAGCCCGCCTGCCATTCGATGAATGTAGATAGATGCCAGCTCCAGATCTACCATCTGACCTCCAGCCGTCTGTGAAGAAGATCTCAGAATATCTCCTCGTACACAGATCTGGATTGTCCCAGTTACTTCTGGTCCAGAGGATTACTTCGTACCTTCTTCCGAAGTCAAGGAAGGGCACCCGAGCGTCCGAAGGCATAGTGAGAATCGGAGAGATCTCACACATCGAACCCCTAATAGAGCAGTGCCCCACATCGTCTTGCCATGCTGAGCGAGTCTATGGGCAGAGCTCATCGCCACACTCTGAACTTGAATGTCGAGAGGAGGCAGATTGAAAGGCGCATCAAGGGCCGCACCCAGAGTAGCAGGCACTCATGGCACCAGGCACACCGTCCTTTCAGCGTGGCTAACTTTTTTCGAGCATACAATAGCCTCACGATAGTCCACCACACCACGGATGCGTACGTGAACATTGGCCTAATTATTGCTGTGTAGGTCCACATCACTACACGAGGCTTAAGACCCCATGTGGTAGCAAAAGCTCTCCTGCACTGCCCGAAAGCTTTTAAAGCACGAGTAAGCTTCAGATTACTCCAAGATATTTGACTTCATCTGAAAGTTGAAGTGTTCCACCCTTCATGTTTGGAAGCACTAGTCCTTCCAGTTTTCTTTTCCTTGTAAATAAAACAATTTTCGTCCTACCATAAATAAGTAATTTTATTGATTTCACAACAATAAACTATAATATTGCGAGGGATATAATGAAGTATAAGGGAAATTAAAAAAAGTGTCTGTACTTTGTGGTTTTTAAGGGGGTAGATTAAAAAACAGATTGCGGAAATGTAAGTACTTTTTAGAGCGGCACTACGTTATATTACATTTGTGTGGTGATTTTTATTCGGTTCATTGTCAAATGTCAACGTAAGTAGTGTTTTTTGACCTCATACTGACGAAGCTACAATTATTTGTGTATAGCTTTTTCATACTAAACGAAAATCAATGTTACTTTTGGAAGTAAGCATAATAGGACAAATTGTTTTTCAGTAGTCCTCTTATTCCATCGCTACAAACTCTCCGACCAGACCAAGTAGTCGCTCAGTAATAGATTTTTTCCTCCTGTCAAACTATCTGCTCAGCAGTATTAATCATCACACTGCTAGACTCAAGCCGGTATGTCTGATAGCTTTACTGTGAGGCTTAAAGATCAGCTCTGCACCTATTTCAGTACAAAAACTCACAAGTTAGTAGTGAATACTTGGGGCACTTGCTGCGCGGCATAAAAAGTCATCTGGGCATGATGGGGTTTCTAGCTTTATTGTTAAACATCTCTCAATCTCTATGCTCAGATTACTTTCAATTATTTTGAATAATGTCTTGAACAACGGCTACTTTCCCGACACATGGAATCTTGTTAAGATTGCTCCTATTCAGAAAAAAAGGCAAAAATAATGAGACCAGCAATTTCCGGCCAATCTCTCTGCTTCCTAATTTCGGGAAGCTATTTGAGAAGATTTGGTTGGAAATGATTTCCACCTATTGTGAGCTCGTTAATATTATACCAGACTATCAATTTGGCTTTAGGTGCAAGCATATTGCCCAGTACGCTATCTCGTACTTGCAAGATCAGATTGTGTCGCACCTGAATGAGCGAAACACTCCAACGGTTGTTTTTGCGTTAGATATTAAGAAGGCTTTCGATACCATTTGGCACAAAAGCTTCTATTCAAGCTGATTAAGTTGGGATTTACGGCAGTTGGTTCGCCGCAAGCTTTCTTACCAACAGACAATTTTATGTCAGTGTCAATTTAGCGAATTCACCTCGGGGACCTATGACAGCAGGAGTGCTACAAGGCTCTGTCACTGGACCTGTTTTATGCACTATTTTTACTGCTGACTTTCGTCTTCCTGTGGGCTATCCTCAAGTTAAAGTTCTACAATATGCAGATGACACGTTCTTATTTGCGTCGAGCCAAGACCCACTCAAAGCTGCGAAGAGCCATGAAGATTACTTTGTCAGCCTTAGATTTTATTTTGATGAATGGGGTATCAAACTAAACAGCGGCAAAACACAGCTGTCTGTGCTCAGGAACATTTCCAAGTATCAAGGATCACAAACTATCCGCAAAAAGGCAAAAAAAAAAGTCGCTGTCTTGTTCGGAACTTCTAGAATTACTCCTAGTCCTAAATTGCGTTACCTTGGAGTAGATATGTATGAATTCTTGAAATTTAATCCCTAAGCCCGACGTAGAATTAAAGCGCATCAAACATATTTTCGCCAAAAAGATGGGCATGACGATAAGCGCTAAATCCATTTGCTATAAAACACTCATTCGGTCAATCCTTACATATGCATCCCCATCTTGGATTACGTGTTGCAAATCTGCCATGGCAGAGGGGGCGATGTTCAAACGGAGAATTCTGCACATCTGTACTGGCAGGTTTTACAACCCGGTAACTAAAAAGTGGCCGAGGAACTCTCTCCCATATCAGAAGACAGGACTTGAGTCATTTAGAAGTTGGGCTGTGAAACTGACAACAAGATTTTACTTACAGACAGACGGACATGAAAAGAGACTGATCCGGGATATTGGACGCACGAGCGGCTCTAATGAGCCATTTATGCGTCCGGAGGAGATAGCAGGGCAACGACGGCTCACGGACATGCTCTTCAACCATGTTGGCCTCCCGACGAATCGGACTGGGTAGTAAAGACCTAGGTTAAGTTTAGGTTTAATTAGGCTAAGCTGATTAATATTAATATTAGCTTGTTAATTTTAATATTATTATTAATAAGCTAGACTTAGATTAGTAAATTAAGTTATTATTTAAGCACAAAATAGCTAACTCAACCCTAAGTCATGTAGTTCTATTCTGGGTAATATTCTAAAACTGTGAGCAAAAAAAATAAAGTAAATAAGTGATAAACAAATAATAATTACCATCTAAGAAGAGCTAGCAGACCAAAATAGTATAGCCTTTAGATATTAGATTGTCTATGTTAAATACTTCTTATTTTAAGTTACGTACGTCCAATTTAAAATTAATAAAAATTTATTATTAAAAATAAAGCTATATCAAAGAAAGTTCGTTTGATTCTTTTCGTCTTGTATAGTTTTAAGAAGCATTCAATCACAATGGGTTGGTCATGTAAACATTTGGACAATAAACTATAGGAATCCATTGAGATGAACCTCTTCAAATAAAAGACCTTACTAGGTCTGTTTCCGTACTTCAGCAAACTGCAGCAGTAACAGAATTTGGCAGCTGGCTTCTTTTTGCTGCAAATTTTGGCTTGCATTTGGCTTGCAGCAAAAGTACGGAAACGACTTGCTGCGAATCTATTTTAATATATTATAATAGATTCAAGTACGGAAACAGACCTACTTTCTTTGTACTTTCCTTAACCAAAGCCTTCACCGGTTGAACTTTAGAGTGTTTGGGTTAATCAATTCTCGTAACACCAAAATCAATTACAAGCCGTCCAACTTCGTAGCCTACGTCAAATATGCTATGAATTTTGTCTGCTTATTGCAGTTAACTTCTCCAACTCCAGAAGACCCTACAGACTCAGCACAACATTATGCTACTTAGGACATTCATTTATTTCTTTAATAACTGATTCCACGCACACAGTCCTAAAATTATGCTGATTTATTTCCAAGTTGGTAAATGCACTTTGTAGCTCTGCTAGTTTATCACTTAGAACGAAGAATGTTGATACATTTTTTTCCATAATAGCTTGCAGTGCCGCAACTTGACCGCTAATAAGCTAAATCAGCCGGTCAGACAACTTAATCGAACTTTGATTTCTGGCAACGTGTCAGCATTAACCAATTCTGTTGATACACCAAGCTTTTACCAAGCTATGGTAAATACACTGGCAATATTGTGATTGTCATCATCGAGTAAACTTGCAAAATAATGTGGCACAGTACAAAATAAATAATTCTAATCATAATAAAGCTTCAACTTTTTCTAATATATTTACCTTATTACTGAAAATAATATTTACAAAATGGTAGAATCATCATTGAATAAAAAATATCTTCAATTCAATTAGCTATATTATTCTTTCGCAATCAATTATATTTTTACAATTTGCATGGTTATTGATTTCAATTGAAGATTTTGAAAATACTCCTAATCGGGTTTTTTCAAATATATTTGATATTTATTTTGACTAGTTTAGTTTTACATCATTTGAAAAAATAATCAATATTAGACCAATAAATATCCGCCAACACCACCACTTTTTTCAAATAATGTGAAAGTAGTATTAAATTTGCAATAAAATTTGCAACTGATTTGATGAATATATAAATTATGCTTTTTTTTTTACCAAAATGCCAATTTCACAGATCACGAATGAACAAAATTAACTCTGCAGTCGAACAAAATAAACTCATATGTTCAAAGTCATTTCAAATCCACTAAATGGCATATATCGATAAAAAAAATCTCTTAGTGAGCATGAATTTGGTGAATTGTGCTCAGAGATGACATTTTTGATAAGTTTAATTGGCTAATTAAGGTTTATATGGCGGCATTTACAATTAATGCCTGATAGTCTTGAATATGACTGAGAATGTTATCAAAAAGATTGTATATCACGTGTTCGGGAGACGACTCTAATAAATAAAGGTAAGTCTTGGGACAGCTCAGTATAATACCTACACTAGCTACGTACAATTGTTTATGTAAATTTAGTTCAATATTAGTTTGAGTAGAATAACAAAAAGTGTTTGAAAGCTTACAAGAAATGCAAAGTAAATGATTCCAGCAAGTTTCATTCACTTGAATGAAAGTTAATTTTCAATATGGACATATTTTTAACTCACGACTAGATATCAATTATCAGAAGGATTAAATCTAATAAAAGCTACAGTCTGTTGTCAGCTTTTTCTCCTTTTAACCGATCATATTCAATTAACTGAAGATCATATTGAATCATCGTATCATATTCAATTGACTGAAGATGCCTAAAACACAAATTGATTAGTTCATTAAGTCTGGATGTCTCATCAAAGCAGATGTATTCGATATTCCAAAGAACGAAATTATCAAAATTAATAACCAAGGTCAACGATTCACATTTCAATTGATAAAGCTTGATATAACATTTTGGTTTAAAATGTTCATTCGAAATTAGAACATAATGTGCAACATATTGCTTTGCCCGCTTATACATTGTTGGACAGCAATAAAACATTAATTTCTAGAAGACGCTTGAAAGGAGTCAAGTAGATACTCAAATATCATAGTTTTGAATGTTGTGTGGGGTTTTTAAAGATTCCTAAAGAAAAAAAATATTCTTTTTTATCAACAATCTCAATATTTTAAGCCCAAAAGTCCTAATAATTCGATACTTTAGTTTAGTTTCACTTGGTATGCGGCAAAACAAAAGATATGATGATTTGGTCGAAAAGACATTTTATCGAAAAGATACCGTGCAAAAAAAAACTCTTTCAAATTATGGTTTATATCACAAACTAGACGAAATATTTTGAAGAACATATTTTTATTAATTATTGTATGATAGATCTCTAAAATCATGTTTTATATGAAACTAAATCGATAAGCAGCATACTTCTCTACTATAAAGACTTAGGGAAATATAACATCAAACTTTTGAAGTTAAATTAATTTAATTCGTCGGAATTTTATTGCTAAATAGCAGTTTTTTTATTTAATATTTATATCAAACCGCTGTTTCAAAATTTGTTTGAACGTAGAGTCGTTGAGTTTACTAGGTGATTAAAGGCAATCTCGCTAATTACAATTTCAAAACCATTACGGTACTCCACCTATAAATCTCAGTAGTGTAAATGGATAATGCTATGACGTCTCTTTTTTTCACCATTGACCTTAACCAGGTCAATGCGATTTATACTGATTTCAGCTAGGCCTTTGGCAGGGTCGATCATCAAATTTTGACACATAGATTACTCAATTTTGGTATATCTAGATGCCTACTCAGCTGGCATGAATCTGCTCTTTATGACAGAGCTCAGAATGTCAAATTCTAAGAAAAAATTTCACAAGTAGTGTTTGTACTGTCTCTGGCGTCACAAGGCAGTCACTTGGATCCTCTTCTCTTTAATATTTTCATTTCGGATCTATCTGGGATTTTATTTGATAACCCAAATTTTTTCCACGCTGATGACTTGAAATTGGCCCGCACTATCAAAACTCAGTCCGACTTTGCTTTTCTCTAATTAAAATTTCCATCTCTCAACGTCGAAAACAGTCAAGTGATAAGTTTCTCTCGAAAAAATAAAGTTAACAGCCAACTCATACTATCTCAACAAAAATGAACTTAATAAGGTAGAACATATCATAGACTTAGATGAAACCCTAGACACCAAACAAAAAGTGTACGAAAAAGTTTTATTGACGGCAAACAAACAACTAGGTTTCATTAAGAGGCGCGCAAAAGAGTTCAGAAGCATTTGGGTCTCTAAATCTCTATATACATCACTAGTGCGGCCTTTATTGGAATACACCTGCATAATCTAAAGCCCAGTTTTTGAACTAAATAGCGGCAAACTCGATTCGGGCCAAGAAACAAATTTTTACTTTTCGCCTTGAAGCACCTCTATAATCCATGCGACTTTAGTAGACTTCTCCCTTACGAGTACAGATTTAATCTTTTAAACCTTATGACTTTTTTATCAAAAAGAACATTAATTAGTGCATGCCTAACCTTTGACATCATTAATGGAACTGTTACGGTAGGAGCTGTCTCTAACAAAATCACAGTTAACAATCAAACAATGTGGATAAGGCATACAACTCTCCTTAAGGAATACCAGCACCACACAGTCTATGGGTATAATGAATCCATCAATAGATATTGTAGAACAGTCAACAGTATAGGTAGGTAGGTAGGCTGAAGTGGCTGCCGATCCACAGAGGTCTGCCGACCGACAACCATAGACACAAGAGAGGCCCGTTGTGATGCCACAATTATTTGTGACTCTCTCCTACTCACTGAACTCGGGAAACCATTTGCTTCCCTTGACAAAACGCGCTATCACCTTTAAATTGACCAGGGACAACTTGGTTAGGCTTGAAAGAAAGGGTGCACCAATTGCCGCCAACCTTCTCCTTGCCAGTGCCGGGCACTGACACATGAAGTGGAGGACGGACTCCTCCTCATCCTCAGAGCCACAACTCCGACAGAAATCATCAGACTGCACTCCGAATCGTTGTGCATGCCGTCCTATGAGGCAGTGGCCCGTAAGAACTCCCACAGTGCAACGTAGAGCATTTCGAGTTAAGCCTAAAAACTTCCTGGTGCGATGCGCATCCATGGATACCCAGGACTGCGTTGCTATTGCATAGGATGATTCATCTGCCTAGGACCTCCTAGCATCCTCGAGATATTTTTGCCTGATGGCCAATTTGACCGATGTCATCGGTATACCTATTGAGAGGGAGCAAGAGACCTCCGGTAACAAAATTCCAAGCCTTGCTAGCTCATCGGCCTCACAGTTGCCCTGAAAACCCCTCTGTCCAGGTACCCAAACCAATTGAACAACCGAATGTCTCGACATCTCCCTAAGAGATGCACGGCATTCAGCAACAATCTTGGACATTGTACAAGGACCAGCAAGAGATTTGATAGCCGCTTGGCTATCTGTGAAAATACCAATATTGACCCCGAATATTCGATTGCACAGAAGCCAGTCGATTGCCTGTAAAATAGCCGCAACCTTCGCCTGAAAGACACTACAATGGTCTAGTAGACGGAGGGACAGCTTGAGATTCAGCTCATCTGATTATACACCACTTCCGACTCTATTGTTTAGCCTTGAGCCGTCAGTGCACACATGGATAAACCCACCTTCGAAGATGACACCATCACGCCATTCATCCCTACCAGGAATGCGAGTTGTGAACTCCAAATCTAGTAGGCACTGCGGAGCGATGTAGTCAACACTCGCTGGAGCGAGAACTCCCTCGACCAAAATCCTCGCATGGCCGAGTTCTGTTCTATTCCATACCGAGATACAATTTAGTCTAACAGCAGCAAGATTATCTTGCTGTAAGATAAGTAGATTGGTTGGCAGCCAATGAAGTAACACGAAGGGTCTCTTAGTAGGGGTGGAGCGGAGCGCACCAGTTACAAGTAGTGCAGCCATCCTCCACACTTTTTCAAGCTGCCGTTTGCAGGTAGCCTTTAAAGCAGCCTGCCACCAGAACGCCACCCCAAACAATAGAATTGGCTCAATCACAGCAGTGTAAAGCCAAGCCACAAAACGCCATCAGGGCCCGGGGATTTAAACGGCTCAAAGGAGTTGATAGCCCACCTCAGTTGAGAATTTGATATTCTGAACGGCGGCGTTATACCGTAAGCTAGTTCCGTTTGGTGCACTGTCCCCATATGGCAATAATTGCCCCAAAAATGTGCGTCCATAAGAACGTTTAGAGTATCTGCGCTCAAACTAGTCCAAATGCCTTCAAGGTTCATGATGCACTCCATAGCGTTTGGTGTCGTGCTTACGACCGTGCGAATGCAATTTGCCTCGCTGAGACTCTCTACGTTTCCACAGAAAGATCTCCATGAGGACCTTTTTGCCTTGCGTACGGCTTACTTAAAAGCCTTCAGCCTAGTTTTGTACAGCGACCAGTCATTAGATCTTTTTGAGCTATTGAACTCCCTCCTACATTCTCTCCGCAGGATGCTGATCTCCATACTCCACCAGGGAGGCTTAGGATTGCCCCTGGCTGTGGTTAGCTTACATGCTTCACTAGACGCGGAGTTGAAAGAATTAGTAAGGGTGTCAGCCGCCTGATCCAATTCATAGTAGCAGTCAATGCTGCTAGGAGCAGTTTGCAGTGAGGATCGTACCAGAGAGTTAAATAGCTTCCAGTCTGTCCTCTTTCTGTTAATAAAGGCTACCTGCACAGCAAAGCTGCGGCCAGTCACGTTATACGATATGTACCTATGATCAGAGAATGAACACTCCTGTAGAACCCTTCAGTCACGGAGAAGATGCGAGTGCGGCCCACTAATCAAAGTAACATCAAGAGCCTCCCTGCGGTTTGAGGTAAGGAAGGTTGTTTCGCTACCAGTATTTGCGATGAAAAGGTCGTGGGCAAGGATGAAGTCAAAAAGTTCCTCACCTCGGCCATTAGTGTTGAAGCTACCCCATACTTCGTTATGAGCGTTAGAGTCAGCCCCTAGTAGTCATTACAATTCTTCAGGTATCACTAAATCTATCTTCATAAGAAAAACTTGACAAAGGTCCTATTAACTTTACCCATTTATTTCTCGTCCCAATTTGCCTAAATACACATAAGTATAAACTGAAATCATATTACTTGTATATTTTATTTTTTCGTTATGTATTTTCTATGATGCGTTGCTTGGCAAATAAATAAATAAATGTCTAAGTGTTTAATTTATCATAACCGTATTCATCTCCAAAAGTTATAGCCTCTGTTTGGAACACATCTATCACTTCAGGTTGCCTTCTTATTTTGCTTTGAATTGCAGGAAAGCATTTTCGAACATTTTCTAAATATTCTCCATCAAATGAAAAAAAAAGCTAACGGTAGGCTGCAAGCGCGTAAAGTGCACGAAATCACCTACAGAGCAAAATAAAGCTATTCAATGATTGATTTATTTAATTTATTGAAAAGGGCTCCGATAGTATTATTAGTTCCCTCGATTAACCCGCGAAGTTTTTATTCAAACAAATACAATATTACCGATAAAAACTGTGAAACACTAAAACTAAGAAGAAAGCGGGTTTTCGAAAAACTATTAATATTGCATTTGTGCTAAATCCGCACCTTTATTGCAATATCTAACTTTTCTTATAACCGCTCTGCTGTTTTCTCTTTGAAAACACCGGTATATTAACCTTAATTTACATTATATTGCTTATATTTATATAACATTTATTTAAATGAAACAATTGTAGAATAAAAATAAAACATTCATACTGTAAATTCGATGCATTTCCTCTTGAACGATATGCTTATTAATGGGAGACAGACATGCTTCTATTTACCATTCTGAATTAAGTAATTTGAAATGTAAACAAATTGTTTATTGGACGTTTTTTCTAGTCTGATAAATGATTTCGGGTCTGTGTTGATTTCAAGCTTGGCAAACAGCAAATTATCGCGATAATGTCTACATTGTCTTCGAATTACTGTTTAATGGAGCTATTTAACTAATCTTTTATTGTCCATTAATCTGTTAAAGTTTTGTTGATTAAAATGCAATTGTGCATTTCAATTTCAATTCACAAGTCTATGCATGTACATAAACAATGAACGTATCGTAAAGGTGAATGAGTATTTTTACGGTTTTCAAAAAAATCTCCGATAAGTAACATTATTGTGACATCAGAATATTGCTGACGTGTCTTTTGCAACTAAGGTAGCATAGTATGTAGACCAAAACAGTTAAACATCTTTGTTCAATTAGCTTTGTGATCAATATTATGTTTATTTTCAAATTTCAAAACCCTCATTTGATATCTTTCTGAATGAATACATTTACACGGTATTCGACCGACTTTTCGTAGCACTCGCATTTCCCATGCTATTTTTATTTAATAAACTAACCAGTTATTATATTTTCCCCTATTACTTGTACACCTACAATAATTCCTAGACTTTACAAATCTTCCAGAACATGGCACAGTTTTCTCCGTGGGACTACGTCGTTTTCTCTCTCGTGCTGATCATCTCAGCAGCGATTGGAATCTACTTTCGATTTACCGGCGGAAAACAAAAAACGACCAAAGAATTTCTTCTCGCCAATCAGGACATGTCGAAATGGATGGTGTCTGTGAGTCTGATGATAAGTTTTATGTCCGCTGTTACAATACTGGGAGTCTCTGCTGAAAATTATCAATATGGAACATTATTTGTAATAATAAATATATCCTACTATTGTGCAACACCACTCGCTGCCTACATTTATCTGCCAGTATTTTTCAAATTGCAAACGACAAGTGTTTATGAGGTGAGTATCGTAAAATAGTAGTTAGTTGGAATTGCATTTATTAAATTTTATTATTTATTTTAGTACTTAGGGCTACGTTTCGGCCCAACAGCGAGAATAGCTGCCTCAACTGTATACTTACTGCAAATGATATTGTACATGGGAATTGTTTTGTATGCCCCTGCCCTAGCACTCGAAGCAGTTACCGGGTTGAATAAAGTTTATGCCATTTTGATATTAGGTAAGATATACGAGTATGAATCATTTCGCAATGCATACATATATAGTTTGTTTAAAAAAATTTTTTTTTGATTTTCTCGTTCTAACAGTCCTATAGGAAACAGATCTTTGGGAAAGATTTTATTTGTGTTAATATTTTTCAAGTATCTAATACGATATAACTAGTCGCAGAAAATAAATAAGTATAAGAAATGATTTAAAAAATGTAAGGAACTGATAAAATTGTCTTAAGTCGTCTACATGAGATGGTCATTATAGAAATATATGATGAACTGAAAAAAATATTATGTGTGAATACATGAGGCCAATGCGTTTAAAAGTCGTCCTTTACGATAGCCATGTAAACTAATTACTTTATTCCAAAAAGAGGTTTCACTATAATAAAAGATTTGAACTGAATTCAAAAAACCAACTTTACGGAAAAATAAAATAATGATTCGTTAAGTTTGCACATATGTTGGCCTTGTTATTGGGTCACGTCTCGAAAAAACTTAGAACTTCTAGGTTCGCGATGGCCTGGCTGGCCTAATTAAATGAGTATTATGGGGAGAAATTTCGGCCATTTTTATTTAGGTCGAAATCAGTATGTGGCGTAACCCCAACTCCAACAGGAATCATGTCCCCCACAATATCAGGGGCCTGAGGCTGTATGCCTCACCTGGGGGCTGCTCAAATTGAGGCATTACTTTTACTGCGTGCAGAGTTTTCAAAATTTCCAGCTCTCTTCTTAATATCAACGTGCTTGGCTGTGTCTGTTTTAGGCCCATGCCTGACAATCATGGTCCTTTACGGACAGAAGCGCCTTTCCCTTTTTGCATATATTGCGGCTACTAGTGTATATGGCGAATAAAATACAAGTAGCGTTCTCTATATTTTGGAGGTTACGTAAACGTTGTGCCACCGCCACGCGTCTCTTCAGTCTGGTCAAAATAAACAGCTCTCTAAAATAATGTTTCTCAAATGGAAACATATACTAAATAGCCAGCCAGCCAGCGAAATTGATTAAGGAGTTTTCTTCGGGCTCCAGCACAATGATAAGGTCAAATACTCAACTATATTAAAATTAAATCCAATTATTATCGGTATCTTAACAAAAGATATCATATGTAATCAATAATCACTAATGTCACCAAAAACAAAATAAAAACTCAAAATCAATATGCCTATAACTCGCAGCGAAGAGAATTTTTTGGGGGTTGGAGTGGAAGAGGAATGCTCTATTTGCGCGCATAAATACTATTTGAATTGTTTGGAACAATAGTTCCTCGAAATGAGACAGGCGCTTCACCTTCCGCTCGAAACCCCGGCAACGCTTGCTCGTTGGAAAGGACCGAAGGGTAAACGAGCCACTGCTAAACCTGCTTAGATAAGGTACGGAGGAAACAGCTCACGTATTTGAACTTCCTGGTTCTCAAGAAGAAGAGTGTCCTGAGGAAGCTAGATTTAATAGAAACCAAAATATCTCAGCCGCTGTACAATCAGTAGATAACAGACAAACTGAGACCATTTTGGGACTCCGAAAACAAGTAGTGATTTTGCAGCAAAGCCTGACTACCATTGGCCAAAGAAGACCCCAAATTTCCGTAAATAGTAGACCCTAAAACAATAACCAATAACCGTTACTCACTTGGAGGCCATCACCTTCTAATTCAGATGAACGGACTCATCGACCACGACCACCCCGTGGGAAAAGCTCATATCTTCAACAATACTTAATGGATGGGCCTCAAATTCTCAGGGCTAGATGAGAGTATGCCGGTGAAACTATTTCTATATCGTGTAAGGGCCTTGACTAGACAAACTTCAGGCAATAGCTTTGACTGGTTGTGTCAACATATTCATCAGTTGTTTGTAGTTCCAGCAGATGATTGGTATTGGCGATACCACCGTGCATGGCAAGGAGTGAGCTAGGAGAATTTAACCAGACTCATGGCCCACTTTGGTTATCGTTTTTAGGATCTTGACTTTTTAGAATTCGCCCGAAACAGACGACAAAAATCAGAAGAAATATTTGACAATTTTTATCTTCATATTCTGAGATTGGCTCAGCGTCTTGAAAGGTCAATACAAGATTAAAAGTTAGGAGACATACTAAAACGAAACCTGTTGCCCGAGCTAAGACGTGACGTATTACATTTGCATTTACGTTCAGTAAATGCAGTAAATGCAAAAAAGGCTTCGCTTGCCAAGCATGGGGTTAGCCTTACCTTATTCAGATCGGCAAACATTCCTACTCCTATTCAAGCAGTAAAGTGCTGAATTGATTCTAACATGATGCAAGTTATTATGTGCAGTTAGTGAGGAACCCAGACTTACAGAGTAATCAAAATCAAGTGGGGCAAACAATCTTCCAGCTACTGAATGCCTACTTGAATTAACGCGGACTGACTACAAACAGCTGGTCAGCATCATTGCTGGTGACTGTCTACTAGCAGCACATGCCATTAAACTGCGACTCCTGACCACCGACAGCTGAAGGAACTGTCAGGAGCCGGGAATCTCAGAGACAACTCAGCATCTCCTGTGTAACCGCCTGGCACTCAGGAAATCCAAACAGCGCTGCTTTGGTGAGCCGTAACTGGTGGAACACACTGAAAGGCATCTTTTAGTTCGTATAAAAGTCTGGGGCCTTCGATGGCCACTTGGACTGCACCATTTTAGCTCCAGGTCTTCTGATCTCAATAAGTCTATGTGTGACCTTGTATCTGTTAGTTATACCAAATGTACACCACGTCTTTTTTATTTATTCAAATCCCATTTAACAGATCAATCCTATTAGAAAATTAGACAGTAGAAAAATAAAATAAACAAATACAAACCAAAAAAATATGATAAAGAAGAAAAAAAAGGAGAAAAAAGACAATAAAGACAATGTAGAAGCTATGTTAACAAATCAAAAACATATTTTTTCAAATGATCAAAAAGACAAGAACAGAGGACCAGACTGATGTTCATCATTGCTTCTTAGCATTCTAGAAACAAGAGAATGAAAAGAAACAAGAGTACGAGCAAAGAGGGTATTAAAAAGCGAAAGGGTTCTTATCCGGTAATCAGGCACACGTAAGATATTAGACATTCAAATGTTGGAAGAAAGTAAACCATGATAAAGCTTGTTAAGAAGACATTCATCAAAAAATACTTAGCAAGTACTCAGCGCGTGGAGCTTCAAGGAAAGCAGACGGTCATTATAACGAAGATTAGCGACATTAAACTTGTACAGAAAAACGCGAGCAAAACATTTACGCTATAACAACATTAGACAAGCACACTAAACGAGGAGACCACACTTGGCGCTCCATAGCCTAGTGATCTCGGTGCTCCATAGCCTAGTGATTTTCCAGCGATATTTGTTCTTCGGCATAAACATTCTTGTCAATGCTTATGGCGATCACGCCTGAAGTACCCTTTTTCGTCACAATTCCATCATTGATCATCTTGGGTTATCTGCCTATCTGCTAGCCGAAGTGCCTGCTAAATCTCTTCACCTCGTACTGCTTGGATGAATTCATTCGTCACTAATCCATCTCAATGCTCTACATTAGACGTAGTAGGATAAGTCAAAAGCGTCAGACGGATTGATGCACTGAAACAGCTGCTCCCCTGACTTCTGTGCATGCGTTCTAAGCTGCAAACGATGAACCTCCTTCAAGTGATCTTCTTCTTACCTCATATATGAAGCAGCCATCAAGCTTGAATAGCTTGAGTAGTCAACAAATTACATTTGCAGCACTTTCGCCACTCCTCTAATGCTAAGTATCTAAGTTTTGCGAAAATTTCAATTTTCTAGTAAATACAATTTCGCAGATAATTCATATTTACTATTATTATTATGGCTTAGATATTTAGCAGCCTCAGTGAACAGAGCTTCGAAATTTTTTACTTTTCAGGTCTTGTTTGCACGTTTTACTCGACAATCGGTGGAATGAAAGCAGTTGTCTTTATTGATTTGTTTCAAGCCTTCCTAATGTTTTTCGCCATATTCAGTGTAATCGTCGTTTCAGCCATTAATGCTGGAGGACTAGATGAAATATGGAAGGCAGCAGAAGCGGGCAATCGAATTGAATTTTTGAAGTTAGCATGCATCAACAACAAATGAACTATATTAAATACTATTAAATGAATTTTGTTTTCAGTTTTGATCCAAACCCAACAACGCGGCACACATGGTGGTCGCTGATTATCGGCGGAACCATCACATCTCTTTCGTTATATGGCGTAAACCAAGTTCAGGTACAACGTATGCAGACAACTAGAAATATCAATCAAGCACAAAAAACAATTTGGCTTAATGTACCTGTTTTAAACCTGCTAAGTTTAAGCACATCATTCAGTGGTCTGGCTATTTACTATATGTACAAAGACTGTGATCCAGTATTAGAGGGGAGAATATCGTCAAGAGATCAGGTGAATTATTTTCAATGAATTATTTTGAAAAATATTTGTTTCATATGCTATTAAATTCCTTAAAACTAAAACATATTTTATCTTCTGATGACAAACTAATAAAGTCTCATTTTTAAGGTTTTACCTCTCTTCGTAATAGACTTCATGGGCCATCTGTCCGGGCTAGCTGGCCTGGTAGTTTCTGGAATTTTTGCAGCAAGTCTCTCAACAATTTCAGCATCGTTGAACTCATTGTCTGCCGTAACATTACAAGACTATGTCAAAGTATTAAAACAAGAGTACTTGCTTCATTCCAAAATAATTCACAATTTTCTTTTCTCTTAGCCTATCTACTTAAAAATAAAAGACAGGGAGTTAACTGAGAAACAAACTGCATTGGCATCGAAAGTAATGGCTTGTTTATACGGATTAGTATGCATTGCTATGGCATTTTTAGGTGAGTCCAAGTCAATCGATTGGACGTTGGAGTCCATTGGTAATTCAATGATTTTTTTCTAACTTGCAGCACAGCTTCTAGGAGGGATTCTACAAGCAGCTTTGACCATCTTTGGAGTTGTAGGTGGTCCACTTTTGGGACTTTTCTCCTTAGGAATGTTAAATTCACGCCCAAATGAAAAGGTACGTCGCAATGCTTTAGAAAGTAATGAAAATATAATAGTCGAAATGTTAAGTTTGAAATCTTAACGTTGAATTACTAGTCACTTGAGTTATAAAGAGATAAGCTGTATTCATTTGCAGTATGTGCCGGAGATAACAAATTAAAACAATTAACAAATCAGTTTACAATTGCTTGCATGTAAAAATGAGATAACCACAAGAAGCACACGGTGCTAAATTTTATTATCTGTTGAGGCTTTCGATACCAACTTCGCTAATACGGTGGTAAAGTTCGACTCCTCGAAAGTGTTTTCTAAGTCTTCCGGGCTTCATCCGCTTGCAGTGATATCATACTCCTATCAAGTCAGCGACTACTAATACATGCTTCTCACGCAATGAATATTGCATGCCAATGCAAGCCTAGCATGCCAATATTTTCCAACACGCACAAAACAAAATACCTTAAACGGGAGAAATATCACTGTTGCCCTTTTCAAAATGACTAATCTAGTGAGTGTCTTTTTCTGAAAATAATCGCTCACACTTCAATTTGCATATGGTTGGGCTTGGATGACTACTATTGACCTTGCTTTTAATTACATATGATAGTTTTCGCAGCTCATTAAAGTATATATGAGCTGAGTATGTGGCTTTCTATGGTAACCCAAAGCAGTTCAAAGTTTCAGAAATTTTGTTTCAATTTCGCTTAGCTAGGAACTGCGTTAGCCAATAGGATTAAATAATTTTAATCCAATTTTATCAAAAAATTCACACTTCACCACTTTTCCTTGTGTATCTTACCTTTTTGCTTGATTTCGATTGCAATATAATTTTTCATGACACTTTGCTGGTATTTCGGCCGTTCAGCACGGACGTTCGGACTTATTAACTCACGTTGATCTCGGTGTTGTCTTGGATGGGAAACTTTGTTTCACCTTGCACTACGACAAAATTCTTTCCCGTGCGAATAAGCAGCTCGGCTTTATTAGACCACCAGCCAAGGAGTTTAAAAACCTGTGGGCCAGAAGATCATTATGCACTGCACTTGCACGCCCTCTTCTTGAATACGCCTGTATTATCTGGAACCCAACCTTTGAAATCGACAGTAACATTCCATTCAAATACAATTTTTACTTTTCGCCCTAAGAAAACTGTACAGCACTTATGACTTCGAAAATTTACCCCCCTATGAGTTTAGATTAGGTCATTCAAAGTTAACTTCACTTGCATACAGAAGAATGATGATATCGGTCAGCTTCACATTTGACGTCATCAGAGACGTTCTTAGAGTTGAATTCCTGAATAGTAAAATTGTGATAAAAATCCCCACAAGGAACCCCAGGTCCAATCGTTTGCTAAAGGAATATCCACATTTTATTATATATTGAGTCGGTAAATAGATATTGATGCGATAATGAGCCGGTAAATAGATGCTGCAGGATTTTCAATAGCTTTAGCAACCTTTATTCCCCAATGATTTCCAAACTATCCTTCAAATCCTTATCCAAGCCATTTGTACACCATAATTTTTAAGCTTTTTTAAATTATAGTTTGTAATTGTTATTCATTTATTTGATAGTTATTTTATTTATTATCTATTTTAAATTATTTATTTATGCATTGCCTATTTGTACCTTACTTTTTTTATATGAGTGTTGTATTCATTTGTAGTTTTTTTTTCCTCTTCTTGTTTTAATCTGTTTCATATTTATATTTGTATACATATATATATATATATATATATATATATATATATATATATATATATATATATATATATATATATATATATATATATATATATATATATATATATATATATATATATATATATACATGTATATATATATATATATAGAGTAAAACCTGGTTAAGTGAGCCCTGGATATGTGAGAAATCTCTGTTATTGATAATTATAATGAGGTCCCGACTCTTTTGCATTGAAATGCCTCTGTTACTGAGAATTTTAAAACCTTGTTAGCTGAGATTAGATTTCATAGATTTTTTCGATGTTTACCTCTATAATTGGGACTTCGTAGCTCAATAACCCGCATAAGTGAGAAAATTTATCAGATTATGGCCGCTTCTAGTAGCAGCAGCCCACTTTTTCTACCTCTTTATATGATAAATGGTACATTTCGACCTCTCATAGTGGGACCCTCTATAAATAAGACAATTGTCATGTTAAGCTGCCTATTTAGGAAACTGGGTAAATGAAAAGTCTCTATAAGTGATAAAAATTTTTAGGCCCCTTGAGATCCCAGTTAACCAGGTTTCGCTGTATATATATATATATATATATATATATATATATATATATATATATATATATATGTATATATATATATATATATATATATATATATATATATATATATATATATATATATATATATATATATATATATATATATATATATATATATATATATATATTAAATTTATGCCTTGTTTGGCTAATAAATAAATAAAATAGATAAATACTCTTCAAGTATCGTCACTGCCCCTCTTTTTACTACATATTTAGCTTAAAATCTACTTGTTTTAATTTGGGCCAATTTTTTCTATCTTGTATAAAATTATTTTAATTTAAAGACTATTTTTTTCCTTTAGGGGCCATAATTTAATGATGTCACGCAATTTTCACCAATTTTTTCAATTAAATCAAAAACATTTCAAATCGCTTGTTAATGCTAACCCTAGAAAGAAAAAATCCGATTTACAAACCGAAGCTATAAAAATATGGAATGAAGCAAAATGTAACGGAAATTTCGAGTCTACATTCGGATCTCTGATCGAAAATATGCATCAAAAAGTCGAAAAAATAAGGGCTCTTTATTGAGTTTCTGGAGTAAACAGCCTGTATCTGTTAATCATCCTTCTACACTTTCAACTTCTTCAAAACAGACTTAAACCCAGCCTATTATTATTAAAGATGATAAACCAAGCAATTTTCCTTCTGCATCTGAAAAAGCAAAATGAGAAACAAAACCTCAAGATTATATTAAGAAATAATTAGATATAATTCATTGCGATATAGCATGTCTTTATAAAAGGAAGGATGCTGGACAACTCAATGAAGACCAAAGGTTAAAACTATCTAAACTTAAACAAAAGAAAGAAATCTTGGAAAAAATTGAAAATTAAGCAGAATGATCAAGTGCGCCAAAAAAATATAGACATGACTGAAAACGCAAATTGGAAGAAATTTGCGAAAATAATTCTAAAATAAAAAAAAGCATTGAAGAAACGGGATGTTTTGGACAGGCCCCGACTTGAAGTTGATCAGCCACTATTATTAAAAACTATGGTTGATATTGCAGCTCATGGATCTACTTCCCATGAAAAACGTAATGAAGATATTTATACTATTATACTATTCAAACTTTAGATGAATTGACAACTCAACTGAATTCTAAAGGTTTTAATATTAGTAAAAATGGAGTTTATTTACGTTTACTGCCAAAAACAAGTTCTTCGACAGAAGGTAAACGTCATATTCAAACTGTTCCAGTTAAATTAATCCGCGCTCAAGACGACAGCCATATTCGTCATCCAGATGGACAATTTTGCAATACAAGGATTCTCCATTTATAAGAAATCGCTAGCTTACTTGGACCCAATGAAATTTTTTTTCTAAGTCAAGACAGAGTTCTAATGGGAATAACAGCTGCAAATGAGCAGTCACCCATTCTCATGCATGTAGAATACTGCACGCCATAAGATTATTCCATCTGTATACGCTACAATAAAAATAAATAAAAATGGAATTTGTAATCCAAAAGCAGTTGGCTACAGTGGACCAACCTTCATCGCAATTCGTTCTGGAAAACATTCAGCATCAACCGCATACTCGCATTGTTTGGATATAGATACATTGATTGCACTTGATGAATTTGATGAGTTTGTAAAATATGCGAACCAAATCAAACCAGTTTTTGTTATAAATGTGGATGGGGGTCCAGATGAAAACCCCCGATATCAAAAAGTTATTGAGGTTGGTATTCACCATGCCATCAAATTCGACTTGGATGCCATTTTTATTGCAACGAATGCACCGGGTAGAAGTGCATTTAATAGAGTGGAGAGAAGAATGGCATCATTAAGTAGCTCGATTTTTAGTATATTATGTAACCGATTCCTGCCACCACCAGTGCCACTTTCACAAACTTGTGACGGATTAAAAGTAATAGATACCAGACGAGACGAAAATTATAAGTTTGCTCCACTGTTTATCACAAAAACAATAAATTTAAGAAACATGGTTCAAACAAATAATAAATTTAAAATATATCCATACGATATGTATTGTCAGATGGTTCAAGATGAGCTTGCGAAAAGAATTTGCAAAACTTGCCATACATATATTTTGCATCGAAAATTATGCTTAAAAAGGCCATGTTAAAAAGCATATGAATATAAATGCCGTCCCGGCCGGAGTCTAAAATATGATAAACGTTGAAAAAATTCATCGAACTCGAATTGCAGCTAAAAGACAGCGCGAGATGATGGCAAATTTTACTACAAAATGACCAACTTGAAGTAGCGGAAAGGGTCCATGAGGACGACTTAAATGTAGAAAATATAATTATACTAACCATCAATGAAAAATATGCCGGTTTGCTCAATGAAAGAGCATTTTAGCAATCCTTGGCAGGATGTGTAGCTTTGGATTTTAATTTTAAACTGTACTATGTGATATTATGATTTATTTTTATTTAATACCGTATTATTGGAATCAATGTGATTTTTTGTGATTTTATGTTTTAATTAATATAATGAATTATTTATTTAGTTTATAAAATGTTTTATCTTTTTTGTGACGTCTTTTTTCTGAACTCTCCGCCTCCCCCTATGTCACAAATTGTCACAAATATGTGGACCCCCTCCCCCCCTAAAAGTGTGACATCATTAAAGTATGGCCCCTTAGAAGCTAGATATATTTTAATTAATCTTGACAAATATCGACATTTCGAGGGTAATCTGCCCTCATCATCACCGGTAGGTACTGAAAAAGAGGGCCAATTATCTTCGAAATATCGATTTTTATCAAAAAATTATAGTATATCCTAGCTTTTAAAGAAAATTTGGCCTTTAAATTAAAATGTAGATTTGACATTCTTCAATACTTGTATGCTGACTACTAAGTTTTATTCACATAATTGTGGAACATATCGATTGATTTCATAATGGTACCCTATAATTGGAAGTAATTCTATCTCTGGCACAATTTTGCTTTGTTGTAAACGCATAAAATGTGTATTATGATAATTTAGGGCAAATAAAATGAATAAACATGTTTACTAGACAAATATATGCATGTAAGGACATTTTAGTACTTTGTATGCAGATTACATTGATGATGAGTTTCCAATAATTTATCAATTGCAGGGTGCTCTGACGGGACTTTTTGTTGGACTAGCCATATCATTTTGGATTGGATTCGGAGAGCCAAGACCACCACCACAACTTTTGGATTTTTCCGATGAAGGATGCGCCGTTAAGAATTCCAGTTTTGCTTACTCACCAAAAGCTGAAGTCAACGATGACGAGTTCGTCTAAATACTTATTCATTCTTACACATTTTATTTTAACTTTTATATATTTCCAGCTATTTCTGGCTTTACCGAGTATCGTACCAGTTGTATTCATTCATAGGATTCTTAGTTACCTGCATTGTTGGATATCTAGCGAGCCATGTTTGCGAAAGGCTGAAATGGGATTCAAACGATAAAATCTACAAGGATGAAAGCAAAACAGTCATCAACACGGATCTCTTCTGCAATCAACTTACTAGACGCCTTGAAAGGAAAAATGAAATGCTACTAACTAACAATAATATCGAAAAAGAAGTGAACGGAACTAGGCTATAAAAATATGTGATAGTACAAATAACTAAAATGACCTAGAAACAATAAATAGTCCAATAATATATTTAGTCCTACTGTAGACTAAGACAAATCGAACCTTGTTTGGTTGATACATATAGTAAATATCTGTTGTGGATAATGTTATGTGAAGCTATGTTTAAAGATGATGTCTTCCATTTTGATGAATTATATTCATGCTATTGTTGATCATGTATTTTACAAATATATATTTAGTTCCATATTAATACCGTTATTTATCCCATTTTATTGCTAGCCGAACATTTTTCAATAATATCATACCATAATTTAATAATTAATGATGAACATTTATAAGACTGAAGGATATTTTTGATGGATCGAATAGCCGCCAGCGGATGATTCCAAAAGCAATGAATTATTTTTTTTTTATACCGTAATGGGTTTTTTCGCAATGAAATTTTCTCAATAAGATTTGAAAATATGGACGTTGATTTTATATGTTAGCGTTAATGTAATATAAAAAGAAAAGAATTATGATTCATTGCATTAAATGTCCTTATATGTTTCCATGATATTTCGGGATATAAAAACAAATTGGCTTACTGTTTTTGAGTTATTATGTACATCATCCTCTAAGTTAAATGACTTATCTATGCAATTTATCCTCTATCCTTGAACATTGACCAATTGTTCACGGCTTCAGTTTTTGCAGTGTCATTTTTTATTCCTCCAGTCAAAACCATACGGCCAAGTTATTTAACTAAAAAGGTTACACTTTAAGCAACTTAGCTACCATTTAGCCTAACGCAACCTTTCGAATACGTTCAGTTCCCACAGAAAAAGTTGTATTTTCACAGTCACTTTTTTCGATTTTTTCTCTTCAAATCCTACGTTGAAAACAACTTCGCACTGGACAGGGTATCCATAGTGCCGTCAATTTTTGGCAAAAGATACCTGTCCTTTTATCCACAGATCCAAAATTGTGAAGTTCCGGCTGCCGCTGATTTCCTGTCGATATCGGTTTGGCTAAACTCGACTATGTGCCCCTCATAGTCGTCAAACAATTTTACCGATTGTGTTTTCTTGTGTTTTTGTGGCTGTGTATTTGTTTTAGAGGGTGTTTTTGTTTCTTTGCTTGTTTGTTTGTTTATCTTCAGTGTGTTGTCTTTTCGTGTATTTTTCGTTCATTTTTGTTAGTTATCCTTAAAGATTTTGCCCCTCCTACCACTAGAGGACGAGCAGGGAACAAAAATTGAATAATAACTAACAAAAACGTTCAAAAAATACACGAAAAGACAATACATTGAAGATAAAAAAAAAAAAAAAAAAAACCAGCCCCAAATGCAAAGACACAACCACAAAAACACAAAAAAAACAATCGGTAAAATTGTCTAACAGTCATGGGGGCACGTAGTCGATTTTTGCCGCGATGCCTAAATAGGTAGTTCCCCGAATTTTACGGATCTAGTGCTGCTATTTGCCACCAGTGTAACCAATCATATGTTTTCGGTGATGATACAGCTGTCTCTGTCTCTCATGCTGATGTCATATTTTGACATATGCCACTTGCCTGATCTGTCACTCTTGCAGGTCCTGTGAACTGTTCTGTGGTATCGTCGGAGGTGGAAATTGAACGAAATTGTTAAAACACATTTTTTTTCCTCATCCATTTTAGCTTTAAGGTAAGTTTGAGCAAAGTTAAGTAATGATTTACCTCAAAATAATTCCCAAAGTCAGTCTGACTATGTATAGTATCTCGAATGCCTGACACGTCAAATTTTTGGTCCGGCTATTTCGTTTTGCAAACATTAACTATGCAAATCACTTTCCCAAATATTGCAGAAAGAAAAGATAGACGATCTCATATATCTTTTTATGTGCATGCATTTTGTTTTGCAAACTTAAATTTATTTGTATAATCTAATGAATACATGTGCAAAACAACACACCCCAACTAAGATCCTAATTGGCATGGTAGTCTAACACGTTATTATGTTTTTTGCAGGCATAAATATCAATTGCAGATATAATATAACAAAAACATCATGTCGGAGAAAAATTTGAAGACAGGACAACGTGTTGAAGTAGTTGGAAAGGGTGTTAGGGGCAAAATTGCTTACATCGGAATGACAACATTCTCGGTAGGCAAGTGGGTCGGTGTCATTCTAGACGAACCGAAAGGCAAGAACAATGGTTCGATCAAAGGAACATCATATTTTACGGTAAGCTAAATAATATCACCACCCGCGCGATTAAATTAAATTTTGGTTTATTGTAGTGCCCCGATAATTATGGAATATTTGTTCGTCCAGCACAACTATCTTTGCTTGATGAATATGATAATCCCGTTGAAGGCAGCCCTGAAGACACTAAGCCGCGCACAAGTCGTTTGAGCAGGTATGTTAAAGTCCAATTAGTATACTAGTGATCTACCTTTTCAAAGTATGTGCATTACTTGCAATTCATAGCCATTAGACGAGCGCAAAGCATGGCTTCTCCCTGTTTTTTTATAAATGTGCTACAATTGAACGTTCGAATTTGATTATTTTACTGCCAGCTGTGTATGTTTAAACAATAAGTATAGTTTTAATTTTTATATGCTTAGGAATAAGAGAATACAAGCGAAAAAATGAGCAGCGGATCAGCTTATAAGTTGATAGTGCATTTAGTGATATCAATGAAAAAGTGTACTGTAAAAGAGTGATAAATTGTACGACGATTAGTTGCCAGCCCGTAAGATTGAGCGTTATTATTCAGTTATAGCGGTGGCTTAGTGCCATAATAGGGGGTCTTGTGCTTCATTTCTGAATCTTGTTTTTGCTTCGTTTAGCGCAAGAAATATAACTTTGGCAAAAAAGAATCAACAAGAACAATTACTCGAAAGTTCAATTATTGTTTTATTCCAAAATAGAGCTAAGATTTAAAAATCTATTATACAGATATGTGTGTACATTACATCTGCTCTCGCAAACGAATTCACCCACCGGAACCAAATTAATTCAATATATAAGACTCTAAATTAAAACCGATTTTTTCCTTTTGAAGCTAGATTTATTTGAAATTATTTGACCAATATCGATATTTCGAGAGTAATCTGCCTTCTTTTTCAGTTTCTATCGGTCTAAAAGAGGTATTTTATTTCTAGTGCTTACTTTTAAAGTATAAAGTAGAAATTATGTAATTCGCATGTCACCTCCACTGCAGGTCCCTCAAATCGAAGAGTAAAGATTTTTTCTGCACCGAATGATATCTGTCACTATGTAAATCAAAAACTGAGATCCAAATTATATAAGGCTGCTTTAGCAGATGCTTCAACAGTGATGTATATAGAGACTGTTTAACCCGAATGCTTTCAAATTATTTTGCGCGTCTTTTAACGGAATCTAGAGGATTATCAGCCTTCGAAAAGACTTTATCGTATTGCAGATTAAAAAACATTAGATTGTATAGAAATTAAATCGAGATCTATGATTTATACCAACCTTTTAGGTTCAATGTTATTGAATTGTAAGTTTGCTATGACTTTATTCTTTCGGGAAGAACTTATCACTTGACACATGCCAAAGGTAATATTAAACTTATTCAGATCGCACCTCTGTTCGAGGGATTGAAGCTGCGATTAGAGAAAATCTAATCTAAGTCGTATTCCGTTTTGATAGTGTGGTACATTTTCAAGTCATCAGCGTAGAAGAGCTGTAGGGTGTCAAATAAAGTCGCAGATGGGAGATAAATATATTAAAAAGCATGAGATCAAAACGACAACCTTGTGGCGCTTCAGAAAGCATAAACATAGTTTTTGATAATGTGCCTTAGAATTTGGCCATCTGATTTCTATCACAAAGATAAAATTTGAGTCAATTGACCAGGGAACCAAATATAACAATACTATTTAATTTATATGCCAGAATTTGCTGATCGAACCTGTCAAAAATTTTGCTGCAACCTGTGTAGACCGCATCAACTTGATTTGCTTTATCCATCTCACCGAGGACGTTAGAAATCAGCATCTTGAGATTACTGATAGTCGACCTGCTCTATCGAAATCCATGCTCTTGCTGGTTAAAAAAAAACTTCGATGATATATGTTAGTTTATCGCAAACGAGCTTCTCAAAGAGTTTTGGGGATTACTGACAGAATAGTGATGCCTTGATAGTTGTCGACTGATCGTTTGACACCACTTTTGCAATTAGATTTCCAAAAGCATGGAAAGTCGTCCAATGATAGCGATTTGGAGAAAATTATGAACAGATGAGGAACTAATTGGTCGATACACTTGATCACAAAATAAGGAGGGATTTGGTAAGGGTCCGTATCTTTGTTTATGTTTGATTCGTGGGCAATTCCGTCGGTGAGAGATGTTGATGCAGTTTGGAGAAACGTGGTTGTTACTGGGGTTAAAAAAAGGCTAGACATTTTCCTGAAAATGGTCCGCAAATAAATGAGAAATATCCTGTGGCACGGAAAATATAGAGCTCCCTCTAAACATATAAGCGGGATAACCAGTCGTTTTTCATTTTATATCAACGAAATAAAAAAAAAACTTTTAATATTAATTAATTAATTAATAGTTAAAATTAAGATTAATAATTTACTACCCCCATTAAATTCACGTAAAACTCATACGTTTCACGAAGCTTTATCGAAAATTCTTTGAATAGTAGACATTAATTTGTTTTTTGAATTCCCACTGATATTGAGATCAGTTTTGATTGCCTTGTATAGTTTATTTGTTTAGTTCCTCAATTGTCTCAATTTACTGAGAGTTTATTACATTTTTTATCTTTGGTGCATATGCGGTAATAGCTCAAAATGTTATTTTATAGAAAGAAAAAAAAAACAAGTTTGTCCAAATCTAACGCTGAAGTGAAACGGATTCAGCACTGGCGCTTGTCCAGTCAGCATTCATATGCATTTCGTTATTGTAGTAAGTGATAAAGAGTATTCTCGGCATCAATAATTGGGTTCACCACTTCGTAATAAAAATTCGTGAACACTAAAGCGTCCCACACACTGTCAGATTAACTGCAGACATTGGTCTATCAGGCCATCGAAACTGCCCACACACACATCAGTTCACCTGATGATCGCGGACTGCAGTTGAAGTGGACTGTAGGTGTGTGCAAGGCAAAAGGCAAAGATCTAACGACAGTTCAGTCAACAGACATGAACCTGTCCAACCTATGCCTCAACCTCATTCCACCACTCACTGTCAGTCGGCCTGCAGGCGTGTGTACTGACACGTTAAAATTCATGTGTACCTAGCAGTCGGACGGCAGGTAAATTTTTCAATCGTTTTCATAAAGTATTTCTGGACTGAAGGAAGCCATGGACAACAAACCCCCTTTCATTACCGCATTTATCGAGCTTTATCGTCAATATCCATGTCTGTGGAAAGTTAAAGACGACACATATGCAAACAAAAGACTAAAGGATGAAGCGTACGGTGTTTTATTGGACTTTTATAAAAAAACTGTACTTAGTGCGACTGTAGATACGGTAAAAAAAAAGATTAACAATTTGCGAAGTTCGTTCAGGAAGGAGTTGAAAAAAGTAAAGAACTCTAAATCGGGATCTTCAGCAGATGATTCATACATACCATCACTTTGGTATTATGAGCTATTGTTGTTTTCGGCCGACCAGGAGGCATCCAGAATAACTGTTGACAGTGACGAACCAATATTCGTAAGTAAATATTATTTCTATTTATTATTTCAATATTGAATGTGTTCAGGTTCATTATACGAGTAGGTATAGTATGTGTGTTGATGAAAACAATTCCCGGTTTAAGAAAATAAATAAGTAGATGGTTGCACACAAGAAAATTATAAAATAGAGTATATGAATTTAAATTATCAAAACAATTGCATAGGTATTTGAAAACATTTACGCTTTATTAACAAAATTGTCTTGCCAGGAAACTGCACCATCGCCAACAAAATAGTTTTTGTACTGTTCTCGATTATTAATTCCATGTTCACAAACAATGTGACTGTTATATCCCCTCTGTAAACTAAGTAGCTCGTCGTCTCCGGTATCCCCACGTATTATTTCACCATTATCAATATCTTCTACATCCAGTGAATGAACCGGCATGTACGTCGCTTTTTCTTTTTTCCTCAAAAAATTGTGAAGAACGCACGTTGCTAGAACAACAAAATCTATTTTTTCCGGCTTCATGTTGATTTCAGTATGATACACTCTGAAACGACTTGAAAGTATACCAAAAGCGTTCTCAACTATTCTTCGAGCTCTGCTTAACCGGTAATTGAATATGCGCTCATCATGAGTCAATTGTCTTTGAGGATATGGTTTTAATATGTTCTCATGTAACGCAAAAGCGTCATCGGCAACAAATACAAAATTAAGGTTGGCCTTAGTGACGATGTTCTTTGGCAAGTTAAGAGTTTTGCTGACCAATTTTCTGTAAAAGGAGGTACATTCAATCACACCTCCATCAGAAACTCTGCCATTACATCCGACGTTCACATATATAAATTCGTAGTCGGCATTAACGACTGCCATCAAAACAATACTGAAGAATTTTTTATAATTATAAAAAAATGATCCACTGTTACGAGGTTTACTAATTCGTATATGTTTGCCGTCAATGGCTCCTCCGCAATTGGGAAAGTTCCACCTGTTTTCAAAATCCTTGCTTGCAGCTTGCCATGCTTCTTCAGAATCGGGTAACTGAAACAACGTTTTATTTTAGATATTAATTGATTGTTTTTAGATTTAGGTTAGTGTTTAGATTTTAGAAATTGTGTCTTATTTTTCAGGACAATCAGGAGGAAAGTTTAACGTTCAACCAGTCACGCCCACCATCACCATTGCCGTTGCCCACTCCTCCACTTGACTCATCAGACAAAGAGAGTGTTTCATCCTTCCATTCAAGTTCATCAAAAAAATCAAAAATATCTATAAATGAGAACACAAAACGATCTATAAATACAGCTTTAAGAGCTTTAAAGGATGATGATGAGTATGATGGTATTGGGATAAATGTCGCGTGTAAATTACGCCGCATGGATGAAGAACAAAAATTACATGCGGAAATGCTAATCAGTAAAGTGCTACTGCACGGAATGAAAGGGAGACTGCAGGAGGAAACTAATGTCACTGGACTTAAATTTTTACGGCCAGAGACACCAGTTCATCATAAAGTTCTCTCTCCATGTGCAGGCAAGCCAGACAGCCAGTTACAGCCAGAATCAAAGAAGCCTCACTCAGAGAGTGGCCTACCTCTTGAGGAGAGCAATTTACAGTGTATACCTGTGCAGTATGTTCTTGAAGACACGCAAAATGATTATGATGGTGTATTGTCGCAATTCTTGGTAATAAAGTAATATTCAACAGGTTCGCACTTATTTTTTTGTTTCTGGTTTGGTTTATTGTTAAAATAAATATAATTATTAAAAAATTATTTGAGAGAAACGTACCTTCAGAAACAAATCCTTAAGCACGAGGTATATGTGTTTACACGTTTCTGGTATGATAACTCCAAGTGATTGAGGTGAAATTCGCGTCGGAAACTTCAAATCCTCGAAACTCTGCCCTGTTGCTAAAAACCTTAGCGTTGCAGTAAGCCTTTCTTCAGCACTTATTGACTGACGCAAATGTGTATTCCTCTTACTAATGAACGGTGCAATCATACCCAGAATTATATTAAAGTTGTATTCACTCATTCTCAAATAATTTAATAAATCTTCTTGGTGAGATTGTCTTAATTCACGAATCAAACACATGTGTGAGCTTGTGTCTCTTTTCTGGAGCCACTTTTTCATCCAAAATTGTTTTTTTGCTGGTTTGTCTTCACAAAGCACCGATAACAAGTACAAAGCACAACGTTTACGACGACGCATTTTATCATAAACTGAAGTGTGTAAAGCCCTCTGCTCGAGCAGTTTTGTGTCAGTACACGGCCTGCAAGCTAAAATCAACGGTATTGGCCTGCAGGCATAAATCTACGGTATTGGCCTGCAGGCATGAGCTACACAGTGTGTGCCGTCCTCAGGCACACAACTGCGGTTCCTACATCGGCCTGCAGGCAGTCGGTGGGTAAATGTGTGGTGGTGTGAGATAATGGCCCTACGATAATCGTTTAAGACAACGACCTCAAGGCTAACTGACAGTGTGTGGGACGCTTAAATCTAACCATCTACCGCTCTGGTTAGAAGTCGGATTGACCTGCTGCAAACCATTGCCATAAAATAAGCTGATGAGTTTGAAATCAATGGCGTCGAGAAAGTTGACCAGGAGGAGACGGCTATAGTTTTCACCGATAGTAAAACTGATGTTCGGACGATTGATGTCCCGAAACATGATTATTTGATTTTCTTCATTCATAGGAGCAATAATGAAGATATCGCGTTAACTAAATTTTTGTAAGCATTATCATTAAAATGGGGCGGCACATAAATAATACCAATCTTCAGATATTGTCTGTTTAATACAAGTCTGGAAAATTTATGTTAAAATAGCTCAGAATGTTTGGTTACCAGAAAAAGTGTTATGAATGGCGATAAGAACACTACCATTCCTTGAAACACCAGCCTGGTTGTAATCGCGATCGAATATCCGAGGGTAGTTTGATAAGTTAGTGACTTTTTGAATTTCCCGCGCAGTAACTTTAAATGCAACACTACTCCCGTCAACTGCCATCTATTAACCCTTTTCGGACGTATTAATTTTGGTCATGGGTGTCGTACTGCTCGGAATTAATTTCCGTTGAAAGAGCAGTGATACATAACATGCAAGGTTTCTTAATGTGGTGGCTGAGAGCAGACATACGACCGGAACGGTAAAAAGGCTTTGGTGGCTGAGAGTAGACATATGACCGGAAAGGGTTAATAGACTAGCTCTAGAAAAGCTCCGCCATTTAGTTTTGGTGTGACAGACATTGAAAGCCGACAAGTTTAGCGAAAATGGAAAAATTAAATTTCGTATGTTGATTAAATATTACTTTTTGCGTTAAAAAACATCACCGAAACCAATAAAATGGTTGATTAATACTGTGGAGACTGCACCAACAATTTCAATGGCTTAAAAGTAGTTTACTGAGTTCCGTTTTGGTCGTACCAGCACAAGTGACACCGAACGTTCAGGTCGCTCAAAAGAGGTCGTCACGCCAGAAATCGTGGATAAAATCCATGGAATGATCGGAGAATGAAAGTGCGTGAAGTAGCTGAGGCCGTAGGTGTTTCAATTGAGTGAGTACATCACATTTTACATGAATATTTTGACATGAAGAAGCTATCCTCGCGATAAGTGCCGCGATTGCTCACTCGACCATAAGCGGAACCGTGTGACCACTTCAAAGGAGTGTTTGACGATGCTCAGCCGCAATCAGAATGAGTTTTTGCGCCGTTTTATTCAGAGCTTTTAGACAGATTCGATATAGGTTTGAAGCAGAAACGGCCGCATTTGGTAAAGAAAAGAGTGCTATTGTGTTGGGCGATAGAGACTTGGGTCGAATGAAGAAGTCATCACTGAAACATTTTGATGGCCTTGAGAAAACCTATTATTTGGAAGGAACAAAAAATTGAAAAAGCGCTAGACTAAGTGTATAGTGCTAAAAATAAACTATGAAGGATGTTGAAGAATAAAACGCTTAATTGCCGGAAAAAAGCGTTCATTCAAATCGTTCAATCACTGACTTATCAAACTACCCTCGTATGTATGGCCCAATTAGAGTCAAGGATTTCCTCGTTTTGGTACGGATCATTCAACTACGTCTCACTGATAGGAACAATATTAAAATGACAAGATTTGGCATCAAGAAATAATTTGTTAAATTTACCTTTCATTTTCAAATGAAATTTCTGATTGGGAATACAATCTTTCTAGTGAATTTTGCAAATCAGTTAAATTTAGAGTTTGCATATGCGTTATAGGTTTCGAACTTATTTTCGACTTGCTCCGGAATCATTGATAGTTCAGCCTGGTAGCGGCTGGAAAATATTTGAAAAGAGCCAAGATCAGTGCGAAAACCTTATTTTCGAATCATTACTTTAAGGTGTGTCTTCATTACAGCTGGGTTCGCTCGCACTACTCGCCTTTGCAAGATAAAGGAGGAAAATATCATAGATCGTATGATCCCTAAATCGAGATAACAGGTATTTCCTATCTGAATTGTCATTACAGTTTTTTTATTAGTTTTACGATTAGTGGTACGAGTGGGTGAATAAATTTAGGAGTAGATGATTGAACGGCTGATGTGTTTGGTATATATATTGAACCAGATTTTAATAGTATCTGGAATACACCTCGTACAAAATTATAATATTAAAGAGTTGCGACAGTATCAGCAGCACATAGTTGCTTCGAACGTGTCTGAGCCTCTCTACCATTGGTACCATTATTTAAAGAAAAAGTAGCTGCAAGCTTCTGAAACTTAGGTCTTTTTGTGTAGTTTCTGGGTGATATAGATGTGAGACATTTATTTAGGGCCTTTAGTTTGTTATTAATTCTGATAGTTTATGTAGTTTCAGGACATGGAGGAGGTTTTTCTGGGAAATTATATGAAGGGAATTGCCTAAACACCGGTTTATGTTATTTTTTTTTACTATGTATCATTTGATGTTGATCGGTTGCGCGTCATCTGTGTTTGGTGGTAACTCGTGTTGGTGTTTTTGTTGTTTTGCCATTAGCTAAATATCATATTGTTCCAGATATAGGTATCATAAAATAATTAGAATGAAAACCATCCGAATTTGGCTATGGCAGATAGATTCAAACAACTTATATTCAAAAAACTACAACATAGTTGCTATCCTTTGAGATAATTCAACGAGCTAGAGTAAATAAGACCATTCTCATAATGAAAAAGACTGTAAATATACCTTAGTTTTTCATTCGCTAATACGCTACAGCTCAATAATAGAGTTCAAATTTGTAATACAAAAATAGATCGATACAATTTATTTTTTTCTCGCAACACATTTGCTCATCGATGTCACAACAATGCACAACTTAGTATATATTTACCATCAATTACAAAATATTCAGCTAGATCGAAACTGAATTAGCTCTAGAATGCGTCTAGGATTAGTTATTGAATTAGTCAAAATGTGCTCACAATTAGTGACAAAATAGCAATGAAAACTTTTTCGTAAATGCTAACAAAACGTGGTGGTGTAATTTTATATCTTATCCATAGGAATATTCGGAAGATAAATAGACCAAAACCAAGGTAAGCTCGGCCGAAAGGATTGAAAGATGTTCCGTTTAAGATCCAAATGTGCTGCACTGCTCTCTAGCTATGTAAAGTGTGCTGAGAAAAATTGCAAAAACAGCAAAACTTTATTTTGAAAACTTATTTAAACGTTTCTGTACTAGTAAAAACTATGATATTGTACGAAATGCTTGTGCAATTATTATGTTTCCTGTAGTAGTAATTCAGTACGTCTTTTGATCACTGGCTTTGTTCTTCTCAAAGCGTTGCACTAGCAATTCGTTCTATCGAAACTAAATAAGTTGTGGTTGGGCCACTATTGCATTGATGATATGTTTTAAAAAAGTAATCACAGCTGATTCGTTTGCGTACGACATGAAACTTTATAATGTACTCTGTCCTTTTGTAATCAATCATTTATTGCTATGTTTTTTGGTGTCTTATATGGACTAGATTGAAGTGTTATTGTTTATAGGTCACATATCCATCACATTCCTTGCTTAAATTATTTAGAGCGTTCATTTCTTTTTCGTTCGAGGGTATCTCTTTTAATTATTGGCGTTTTGTTTTCCTATCGTTAGAATTGAACCTTTGGCTATATTTTGGCAGAAGTATCCAAATTCGAAATCGAATATACACTCAAAACAGAGGAAGATATTTACGTCAATTGAAGCTTGTATTTTTTCAACCATGATATGCACGAAATCCATGCAAGTCAAATTCAGATTGTTAGTTTTCATTTGATAGTATCCGATAAAAATATATACTCGTTAAATAATAGCAAGCTCGTTTTTGAATTGTGCACTCGTTTGTTCATGAGAATATATTTACGTTGCAATGATGCACTTTAGGAGTTAATTTGGTGGCGGGCTTTTACCTCTGAGTATCCATATAAATTACTCATAATTTTCACTGCATATACTAATCCAATAAAAACGTTATGACATTTATTCGCTATTCTAAATTAAAGAATTATTTTGAAGTACTCACAAAATGAGGGTAAGTAAACCATCGAAACCTAAAAGTCTTATCTATCAATTATTTTCGCCTCTATTACTAAACCAAATTATCACGATTTAAAAAAATATTCAGAAGAGACAGGTCCTTAATTACCTTTATACACGATATTGTTAGGTACATCCTAGCAATCCTTTAGCCTTTGATGCCAGATACCAATCCTTAAACTTTTGCCAGCACGATTTTCGATCACTACAAATCGTAAAATGTAAGCTTCTCAGAGTTTCCCTGCCAAATAAAATAAATTACATAGCAATTATCATCCAAATTTACGAAATGTTAATCCCAGCCAGTTCCACCTTGTAAAAACTCACTAATAGAAATTCGCAGTCTGCGGCAAAAGACCAAAATAAAGAAAGTGAAAAGATAAAATTAAAATTGTCAGGCTCTATGTTATGCACTATTTATCATTCCATGAGTATCAAGTTAGCTGCGACATTGCAAAAATTGCACATTTGAACCCGAAATCAGCAGAATTAGCTAAAATAAATGTTATTTTATTTACTTTAATTTATTTTACTTAATCATACAATTTATGCTACATCTCATTATCATGCATAACATCGATCGATTGTTTTAGTGCGGAATCAATGCGATCCTTGCCGGGCATTACGAAACCTACGACGTAAGTCTTTTGCAATCCTTACAGCATTTGTTTTTGTTATTGAAAACGTAATTTGTTTGTACTTATTAGAATAACCTAGACAATTTTCATAGAAATATCCTTTTAGTTGTTTAACTTATATGTAGGTTCTAATAAACCTGTAGAAATAATTGTTTTCCTCTAAAAATTATTTATTGCACGCTGCGTCATTAAAATGGGATCATTTCGGACGATCTCGATTCTTTAAACTATTTTATAAAATTCGTATAGTGTAAGACGAAAATCGCCCGTTAAGACAATGCAAATGAAAAAAGCATCAGTCACAGCAATGTCTTCATCAACTTCCAGGTTTGAATAACTGAATAATATCGTGATTATTTTTTCTTTTGATTTCCCCTTCTAATATTTGCTATGCTTTCCATTACTTTCGACTAAATAAATTCTTTCAAATTTAATATCATTTTTATTTCTTTGAATTTATATTTTTTTACTTATTTTTGACCAAAAATTGAGTTAAATTAATCTATGAGATTTTAATTTATTTTAAAGCTCAAGACTTTCGTTAGCTGGAAGCCGTCAAAGTTTACTGGGATCCAAAAGTCAGTTGGCATCACCAGCTACCGAAAGAGCACCTGGACAGTCCTCAGGATCTGACAAACGAACAAATATGAGCCCACCGGATTCTATGCCTCCCTCTAAGCGTGCTTCATTCATTGAGGTAGGTGGAAATTTGATAAAAAATATAGCAAATGATTATAATTGGTTGCGAAACATTTTTGTATGATCTTTCTATACCTATTAAATTTTGTTGTCTTTAAAATTAGGCCAGGAAAACAAGACGAAAAAATGGGCAAACTACCAAATAAATCCGAGTGGAATTTTTTCGACGGGAATGTGTCTATTGTAAAATGACAAGCATAATGTAGAAAGTTCATTACAAAGTCGTGTACGCAAATAAAATTATTCATTGTCAAAGGCCACAAAAATCAGTTTTTCGTAAATATCAGTTTGACGATTGATTTTATGTAAATCTATATTTATATTATTTTATTTATTTTTAAACTACACTTTAACTACACCTTAGAAAGAAATAATTGTGTGTTTGAGTGCATTACACGGACTTTCTACGCTTAATTGCGTTGTAGAATCTGTATACACTACAATATGCAAACGATAAGGGATTATGCGCTCGGCTCAAACATTTCTCAGCTTCATATCTCAATAACTACTTATCGTACATGAATTTGATGTATGAAGCTTTAGAGCAGATTTTAATGCTGAGTAAATTTGATGTTTATGTAAAATCAATCCTTAAAAAAAAATTTAAGAAAAACTGATTTTCGTCACCTTTGCCCTTGAATAACTTTTGTTGCGCACACGACTTTGTAATGGACTTTTCACATTATGTTTTTCATCTCACAATAAACACATTTCCGTCAGTAAAATCTCCACTATTTGGCAGAGAAAGTCTTATTTTCCTGGTCTAAATCAGCTGTTGTATTAATCAAACAAACTTAATTGGAGAGTAGAATTATATAAATAGGGCAACTACCGCTTTTACAAAGTGTGTACATTGCGTCAAAAAGGACAAAGACTTTGCTTTTAATAGTATCTCAGCTTGCTTTGAGAAATGAAATTCAAGGAAAATGCTCTGAATACAATCCTTTGTTGTTCGCAAGTATTTTAGCTTTTAATATAATAATAAGTCTCCGCCGTAAAAGTCATATCATTGCTTTTATTATTTACAAGGTCCTAAATCTGGTAGCACATATTTGCTGAAAAAGGTGCAGAGTATCTCAAGGCAAGTAAGAGTAGAGCAGCTATCCTCTTTTTGTTCTTCTCAACCATACTGTTATGTGAATTCGCGAATCACTCAGCGTGCTTCGAGTGTTCCATCAGTATTTTGTTTCACTTTAAACACCCGATGATTATTAATCCCTCTTTGATTTTTCGGCGGCTCAATCAAGTGCCAAGTATGATATTTAACTAGGGCATTGAATTCCCCATCCATAGCATGTTTCAACTGTCTCACTTCCGCCGAATTGATCGTCTCTTTCTATGCCCTTGGTTCGAAAACGACTGCTGAATTAGTCGGTTGGTTCTCTTTTCTGAATTTTTCGCTCTGGTGAAGCACTTGCTTATTCGGACGCTTTTTCGTTTTGCACGGCGCTTTCACTACCATTCGCTGATTTATTCTGAATCGCGTACTTGTCCGTTGGTTTTTCATTGAATGGGTCATCATAACTAATGGAGGTTTTTCCATTTTCTGGATCATACAAGCGATAATATTTAACTAAGGGTAAGGAATACTTTTTCTCTTTTGAATCCCGCTTCTTTCGAACTGTTTGCTTTGAAACTTGAACGAAGCTTTCGTTTCCAAAAATTGTAGATGGACCCAAAAATGGCTTCAGATCGTACCATATTTGTTATACACACTGTACTGCATATACATCTTCTATTTACTGTGCGGTTCAATCAATGGGTTGTTCTTCGAACAACTTCTGACAATCACGATTTAGACAAACCACTATCTATGAGCCTTTCTTATATACGATTCGACCACTTTGCGCGGGGGTAAAGTTAGTATCGTAAAAGCGTGTACGCTTGGAAAGAAAAACAAATGAATACGTATATATTTAATTAACTTCTTTATTAAAAAGGCTAATATAATTATAAGCTAATATAATTATATTAATAAGATTTCCAATTCCCACCATTTTCCAGTAAAGCTTGACAATGTTTGGACATATTTTCGGCCAATGTTACTGGTAAACTTTCCCTGATACCCCGAAGATGATAACATAGCTGTTTTAAATTTACTACACACTCTTAACGGAGCTTTAGATTCATGACAACCCAGACATTTTGGATCGGGTTCATATCTAGTGAATGTGCTGGTCAGCTTATTGTCGTGTTGCTATTTTACTGTTTCCATTCGGTGCATAGTTGGCTGCGATTTTTTGGATGGTTATCCTCTTCAAGAATCCATGCGCTTGGATCGGGGCCAAACCATTTACGGGCAGTTCAGCAAACAATTTTGGTAGATCTCTTTCCTCCTCTCTGAGTTCAGGATTCCAGTAAACAGAAAAAGGGTACCAAATCCTTGTTACCTGAAGTGGATCTTCTTAAGCTTCTACCGGATGAATTGTCCACCGTTTTTGTCTCGTTATACAAGTCAATTCACTTGCAACCGACTTGTTTCGACTTTCTAAGGTATCGCGCTGCAGCAGTTATTGATATTTTAGGCCCTTTAGGGTGCAAACACCAAAACACCGCTTGAAATATCTTTGCGTACGCAGTACTCATTTTGATTGTTTCCGATTTCTCAGAAAATTTGAATGCAATTGAACTGTAATTTGTAATAAGCCTTAGCCAATCAAATGTCGTCAACACTTTCTAAGTAGTGAAAACCGGCTTTTGTTTATAGCGCACACGCTCTTCCCATACTAACTGTACATATATGCCGACATAAATCCTTTTCTTCACTTTTCATTAGATTTTTTTCATTAAAATGCTTGAATTACTTACCGGTCGTATTATTGACTTATTAAACCAGAGACTTCGTCTTTGGATTTCGACAAATATGTGACCGGGAAACTGACTAGTAGAGAGTTCGACGTAGCTTTGTTATAAAACTAAGAATATGACTTTTCCAGCTTAGTTTATCATCTAGAATTACTCCTAAATAATTAACTTCACTAAGTCGCGTTATCTCCTCATTGTTAAGCTTGAGATTGAAATTCCTCTCGTCCAGTCTGCACATGACACCAAAAGCTAAGGAGCAGGTTTTCTTCGTATTTAAGACAAGTTTATGTGAGGCTAGCCATTCAGAAATTATTTCAAGCCCCCTGTTTGGCTCGTTGAAAACTCTTTCCCAAGTACTCTCTTTAAAGATTATTACAGTGTCGTATGCGTATGAGATTACTTGGCCGCTAAAATTAGGAATGTTGTATTGCAATTTACATATTTAATCCACGTTAACGAATTTCGAACCAATGTTGCAATAAAACTCCAGCCACATAAGGGTACTTGTTTATGCGCACACATTTCGCAACGTTTTCTGACTGTGATAACTTTATTTGATTCTGCGATCAATTCACAGCCGTTTTTATAGACTTTTTGTGGACGGGTGTCGATAAACCTTCATAACGTTTCATGCGATCGTTGCAGGATTATTACTCACTAAAAAAACATCATCCGCTGATCATGGAAGTCCAAGCTGAGACCGCTTTCGCATTACTTCGACTCAGCCGTGCCACTAGCACCTATCAGATACAACAACCACTACATACTTTTTTTCTTTCCAGGCACAATACCGTTTCTATTTTGCTGAAACACGTAGCAAAGCGTCGTCTGAAAAAGCATCGCCCCTACAATCGTCTCCGGTATCGCATGGCCAATTGCAAAGACGAGCGTTTGTCGTTCTCTTCTCAAGCTGAGGGATTTGATGAAAGTGTGCAATGCATCATCAGTTTCCTTATCATATGAAGATATTTACTAAAGTAGCTGTAACCATAATATTTTAAGCGATCAGTTCCCTGGCTCATTTTTTATGTCAGCTGACGATTTTCCAGATAATCTCAAACCATGGCTAACAAATAGCTCTCTATCTGAAAAAGTCGTTCAAGAGCGTCCAGCATATCTGTCCATTCGCTGATTTAAAAGCGTTCCGAACATCTAGCGTCACTGGAAACACGATAAGTCTGGCCGATTACTTCGTGAATGACACTTTTTGTCACTACGAAATCCATGTTAATTTTTCAAAAGGCCGCCGACCCTCCTTATTGCTGCCTATAGTCTAGACTTCAGAGGTCCTTAGAGTAATTTTCCCGCTGCATCAAAGTGTCTCTGTACGATGAAGATGTGTTAAGGAAACCCTTTAACTTTGGGATCAAAGCGAGTCGCGCCATTTTTTAGCGTGATGAAAGCATTCCTGCCAACAAATACGCATTATATATTCACAGCAGCGTTGACGGGTGACTCTCCACCACTGCTTTCAACACATCCGCTTGAATGCTGTCGGGACCAGGGAATAGACTATAAGAGCGTTTACTACTCTCGCGCGATATGTTTCAGAGTATCTTGCCTTCATGAGCAGCCCAGGGCCCATTTGATCAAGTCCTACCAGATACTTGTATTTAGCCCTGGCCCCATTTATCACAAAGCGCTTATCACATTTGTTTTTTTCCTCACCTTTATAATATTTCCCAGTTTCTATTAACACTGTGTCACCCTTACTCATTAATACTCCTGTCGAAAATATATTTTTTTTTGATTTCAGAAGCATACAGCAAATTCACAAGATCAATTAGCTCTTACTAATTGTTTACTTTCGCTTCAACCAGAATTGCCCCTATCGCTTTGACTTTTTGACTTTGACTTTATTCGGGCCGCTGCACATCCGCAGTTCCAAAGACCACTCACGCTCCCTGTGCCCGAATCGACAATCCAACAATCGGCTTTTTTTGCAATTCGACTCACCTGTGCACTCGACGGTACATCATGTGATTTCACGACTCTCCTTAAAACCATGCTTTTTGTTACCTTTGTTCCACGATTCCCTTTTACCGGACAACTTTTATCCTTTATCCAAAGGCAAGTTTGACCACACGCCAGTGGCGGCTCATGGGAATCAATGTAAGTGGAGCTAGGCTTCAAGGACAATTACTTACTTCTACGAAAAATTCCGGACGGATTTTTCCTCCACCCACTAGCTACCGCACTTGGAGCAAAGTTTAAACAAACGTCAACAGCGGAACTCTTTTAGGTCAAAATAGTAAAAAAAAAAAAACATTCGGTTCTATTTATTATTTACATAAGTTTCATTATTCTTTAGATTACTAAAGCATCTTTCATCTAACTGAAGTGCCAAAAACCATTTCAATTAAATCATTTTCTAGTTGAACTGAAGTTAGCAGATTTTAATCTTTGAAAAAAAAAATGCGGTAGCAGGTAAAATATTTTAAAATATTTCATTATTATGTATTACTTCTAAAAAGTTTTTGAAGATCCTGGATCCGAAAATGATTTTTCGAAGTCCCTGCATCCAATACTTCATTACATTACTGTTTAAAGATTGTTAGCATTAAAGTTTTAATGAACATTTTTAAATTCAGACAATTTTACGACATTGAAAGCATATATTTGTTCGAAATTCTGAACCTGGGTGGTATACCTAATATTACAAACTTCTTTCCCTATTCATGTGAAGATCAACATTGAAGTACGCATTCTTTTTTATATAAATTCGTTAATAGGTTAGCTAAATGCAAACTATTTCTAATTGAATTAATAAAATTCCAAAATATTTGGATAGTTTGGAGCACTAGAATGCCATTTGTACTACGTGTATGTAAAACATTTCAAAGAATATCTGCATGACAGAATAAATTATCGTCATTCAAATAACTTAACAACTCGGAGGCTTCTCTAATTGTAACGGAATGACAAGTGTCACACTGAAGTAATTCAAAGCAAAGAAATATGTACTCTAGGCTTTTAAAAACAGATTGTAGAATGCAATCCCATTTTGAAAATTCACAAATTTCTACTAATAAATATTTACGCTTTGTAGAGCCTTAAAAGAACGAAGAAAATACGTACTTCTTCGGTAGACGAAGAAGCTTAGTTCGGGACTAAACGAAATTGATAAGCGTAGCATTGAAAAAATAGGGGCGGAAAGAAATATATTTTTCATTACTCCTTAAATGAAAGAATTGTCACCGCTCATTACAGCTACTCCAAACTAAGATATAAACCAGCCAAGAGATAAGTTTCCATCATAAGTTTGAGAGATAACATTTTAGTATGTAATATTAAATTGTTTTTGATTGATGTACAGAGAAAACTGGTTAATTGGGATCTCAAGGGACCTAAAAATGTTTATCATTTATAGAGGCTTTTCATTTACCCAGTTTCCGAAATAGGGAGATTAACATGGGATTCGTCTTATTTATAGATGCTTCCACTATGAGAGGTCGAAATTAGAGTTGGGTCGTACTCGGATTTTTACACACTAGGTATTCCGAATACAAAAAAATACCTGTTCCAAATACCTGTTCCAAAAATACTAGCTAGTATTTTTTGAAGTATGTACATATATACACACAAGTACATGCGATTTGCAGTGATGTAATGAAACGGTATGATATGCCCTCCCCCATCCACCAGAGACAAAGTTCCCAGGCTAGAATGGTAATCGTGCAGTTGACCGTGAAAGGATACGAGCCATTAGTCCGTGCAGCTTGTCCGTAACTATCCAATGGTCGGTCACTTATTTGGCAAGTGTCTCTCCAATCTAGGAGCCATCTAAGGGAAAACAATCAAATTCAATCAATTTAATTTGATTTTCATTTTAATATATGCACAAAACACCTCCTGTATTCGTTCAAACTACTAGTGTCGAAAAATTTACTATGATAGGACCAACTAATCCTGTTGCCATCTATATGACTTTTCATCGATCGATGCCTGATACCAAACTTTTCCTGGCTAATCTAAAACAGTCGGTTTTCCACTTCGCCTCACTGAAGCATGAATTTGTCGAAAATTTTATTAAGAAATGATAAAACGTCTATTAAACATGCACCCACTAGGGGGCCAACCTTTTCGGTAAAGCTGGACATGAGTCACAACCCCGGTAGGGTTGGAGTGCAGTCACGAGGAGAGCTTCAGCCCAGCCGGAGAAGCCAGCTGACTAGCCAAAAATGACCTAAACATTTTTAGTGTTACTTTCAGTTTTCCCGGCGGATTTCATTTTACCGTATCTTAGAAACTAGGCCGCTTTTTCCTATATTTGTATGGGAACAACTCAGAAAGATCCTCAAATTCATGCTAGACCAAAAAAATTTTTATTTTGTAAAAAATTGATGTTTTTGCCTAATTTCCCCTATAAAAAAATTTGTTCGCCCTTAAAATATCACTATTGAACTCCCCGATCACTTTCAATCATCGAAAGCGCTGTAAAGGCAGTTTTTGCCAAACTATGTCCAAAAAGCCCCTTACTCCCCTACAAAACCGAAATTTTTGTATCACAGCAATAGGTCTTGGCTCGTTATGTCCCAAACCACACTAACCCAAAATTAGCCGATTTTGTCCGATTTCAGCTACTTCTGCCCTAAAAACTTTTTGAATAATTGAATAAAATATTCGCCCAATTTCTCCTATCAAAAATTTTTTCGTCCTTAAAATATCACTTATATACTTCCCGACCACTTTCAATCATCGAAAGCGCTGTAAAGGCAATTTTTGCCAAACTATGGCCAAAAAACCCCTTTCTCCCTTACAAAACCTAAATTTTTGTATCACGACAATAGAACAACTCTAACTCAAACTTGACCGATTTTGTCCGATTTCAGCTACTTTTGCCCTAAAAACCTAAACCTAAAGTCCCAAAATACTCGCAAGCACGAAAATACTCTATACAAAAATATGCGATACGAAAATACTTGCAAGTTCCAAAATACTCGATACGAGTATATACTCGTATCGAATATTTTGGAACGATACGAGTATATTCGTATTCGAATATTTTGGAACGATACGTTATTTTCATATTCGAATATTTTGGAACGATATGTTATTTTCGTATTCGAATATTTTGGAACGATATGAGTACATTCGTATTCGAATATTTTGGAACGATACGAGTATATACTCGTATCGAGTATTTTCGTACTTGCAAGTATTTTCGCCTCGCGTGCGAGATACTCGTGAGTATGAAAGCACTTGCAAGTATGAAATACGAGTTTATATTAATATTAGGATACTATTACGTCAATTGAAATGAATTAAATGGACGAAATTTATTGTGTAAATTCTTGATTACATGTATAGTCCACAAAAATACTCGTACCTAGTATTTTTGAATTTCGTGCTAGGTACTGGCTGTTCCAAAAAAATACCTGTTCTATATACCTGTTCCAGTATATACGCCTCATCTCTAGTCGAAATGTACCATTTATCATATAAAGAGGTGGAAAAAGTGGGCTACTGGTATTTTTCGTTGCTACTACAAGCGGCCATAATCTGATAAACTGTCTCACGTATATGGGTTATTAGCTACGAAGTCCCAATTATAGAGGTAAACAGCGAAAAAATCTAAGAAATCGAATCTCAGTTAACAAGGTTTGAAAATTCCCAGTAACAGAGTTATTTCAATGCAAAAGAGTCGGGACCTCATTGTAATTATCAATAACAGAGGTTTCTCACATATTCCGGGCCCACTTAATCAGGTTTCACTGTATTTGCAATACACACTGAGGTTCGTTTGATAGGTTTAGATTGCTAAAGAATGGGTTCCAATGTCAACGTGCTTTTTTCCAAGAATGGAAAAGTCTACTCACTTGTCTTCCATACTCTTTGCTTAAGTTTTGGCTTCTGCAAAAATTTTAAAATATCAATTTTCCTAACCAGAATCAATTTGGGACATAATGTTAATGAATCCAAATGTCCGAAAATTTAACGCGTTTTGTAGATTCCTCCTCATGTTTTTTAACCTTTCACACAAATGCATTGAATCGCGTAAGCCACTATTGGTACATGGTGTTCCACTTCCAAATAAAAAACAATGAAACAAAATATGCTTTTATTAACTCCAGATGCTGCCAGTCAAGTATTTCACTAAGCTAGATAGTGGGAAATTTTTGAATTTGCCTTTATTCTCAAGTTTTTTTTATCGAAATTCACTGTTTGATGCGAAGGTAAGCGTAATTTCTGGTTTTTCTTCAAGAGAAAGTAAAGAAAATGGTCTAAAAATGAAGCGTCCACACTTTTTTAAAAGAAACTCGTTTGATTGATAAACTGAATAGAATCTCCACGAAAAATAAAAGCAGCGGTGTAGTATATGCTGACTAGGAAGCCTATCCCGAGCAGATAGTGTTTTGGATGACAGCTGTAGTACAGCTCATATTCTTTCTTTTGTAAAACAACACTTCCTGTCCATCTGATCTCTTGTATTGCTGTTATATCAACCTTATACTCACACAGAGCATTGGTCAGCTGCTGATTTACTCAAGCGATCCAGCGTTCCGTAAGAAATTTTTTAAAATCATTTAGTCGACTTCGTTTTTGTGGTCGTCGTTGTAGGATCAGTCCGGTTCCGAGGCTTGTTGTTAGGTTCGTGCTGAGCGCTTCAGAAAGCTTTTACGGGAAATGTTTTTTGTTTCCCGCCAACCTTGATTGAGAGGGACTAGCCTGATCGTATTAGCCAACCTTGTTTTCAGGATTGGATTTTTACTGACAGTCATCACGAGGACAGATTTCTTTCAGCCGAAAAGAATATGACACGTACATATTTGCACATGCATTCAATTTATCAGTTACAAGTTAATATAATATCTACTCCCCCATTCATTGGTCAAACTATTGAATCGTTTCTTATTGCACTTTGCGCTACCATCTGCGATTTTTGAAGTATTTCAAAAAAGTATTTGTCTTTTTAGATTATTTATGCATCAACAGCAGAATATATGCCTACTAACGAGCTACTTTAATTACAGACTGGTTTTCTAGAAACTCTAAATCCTCAATTCACTCCTGGGCAATCTCTAACAACCCCGTCACATTCAATTGGAACCGAAGAAAAGCTCAATGCTCTGCAACAGCAGCAAGAAAGCGACGATCTTAAAAACCAAGTCCGAGACTTGTCAGAAAAGTTGGAGACCCTCAAACAACGTCGTGCTGAAGACAAGGAACGCCTTCGGGAATTCGATAAAATGAAGACTCAATTCGAACAATTGCAAGAATTCAAATCGAAAATAATGGACGCACAAACACAATTACAGCGCGAACTGCAACGTGCTCGGCAAGAAACAAAAGATGCAATTGAAGCTAAGGACCGTCATGCCGAGGAAATGTCCGAGTTGGCTGAAAACGTTGAACTTATCACACTCGATAAAGAAATGGCTGAGGAAAAGGCTGATACGCTGCAGCTAGAACTAGAAAGTGCTAAAGAACGCATAGAAGAGCTCAATTTAGATCTGGAAATTCTTCGAACAGAAATGCAAAACAGAACGGCTGCCGGTGGTGGTGTAGCCGCACCAGATGCCGTAGAAGGCCCTTCTGTGTATGAATTCAAACAAATAGAACAGCAGAACGCTAGGCTTCGGGAAACTCTAGTTCGGCTCAGGGATTTAAGCGCGCATGAAAAGCATGAGATTCAGAAGCTTTCGAAGGAATTGGATACGAAGAAATCGGAGGTGGCTGAACTACAAAGGACCAAGGAGAAATTGTCTACTAAAGTATGTACTCTTAACAAAAATATAAAATAATTTTCTGCAACGTTATGTTACAGGTTGACGAACTAGAAGCCCAAGTAGTGGATTTACAAGAACAAGTAGACGCTGCGCTTGGTGCCGAAGAAATGGTTGAACAGCTTGCCGAGAAAAAGCTTGAGTTGGAAGATAAGGTGAAACTCCTCGAGGAAGAAGTGGCCGAACTCGAGGCACTGGAAGATGTTCACGAGCAGCTGATCGAAAGTAATCATGAATTAGAATTGGACCTTCGGGAGGAACTGGACATGGCTCAAGCGGCAAAAAGAGAAATGGTGCGCGAAAAGGAGGCTGCTTTAGAAACCATCGTCGATCGTGACCAAACAATTCTGAAGTTCCGTGAACTGGTTCAAAAACTCAATGAACAAATGATCGATTTGCGGGATAAAGTCATACAGAAAGATGAGTTAAGTAAGCCGGCGAAAGATACAATTGCCGATACGATTGACTTCAAACAAATGTTTGCTGAATCGAAAGCTTACACTCGAGCTATTGACTTACAACTCCGCCAAATCGAATTGAATCAAATTAATGAGCATGTTCGTATGCTAACTGCATACATGCCCGACACCTTTATGCAGCGCGGCAGTGATCACGATGCGGTGCTTGTTATTTTGCTGATCTCACGCATTGTTTTCAAGGCTGGCATCATAGTAAATCAGGCTCGTGAACGGTTTCCAGCCGTTACGAACATTGATCGACAAGTCATTCAACAAGGACATTCAGTACAACAGTTTGAATTTAAGTCCCGTCTACTGCATTTCATTCACAATTTGCAAGCAGGAATGCATCAATTCTTGTACGGACTTAACACATGCAAGCCGGAGGTCTTACTTAAAGCGGGAGGTTCTTTACCTGAGATGGTCGCACAAGAGAAAACCGTTGACGCTGTGATAGAGCTACTGAAAGCTAATCAATTAGATGAGAATTCATCAACCGATAGTAAAGTTTATATATTTTATCTCATCCAGGTTTCATCTATAATGTATTTTCAGATCTCGAAAAATGTGTTGCATTTTTCAATGCAATGCTATCTGTCGTATTCGGTGGTGAAGATCTGCTAAATGAAACACAAATGATTAGAGACAACACAGCTTCCATGACTGCAGCGTGTGATGCAATCACCACGAATGCTTCTGCTATTCAAGCGTTGATAAAGGGAGGAGATGAAACAAGTGATTCGGGACTATTAATGCAATACATTGTTCAAAACACAGAGAGCATAAGACAACATTTGAAAATGATAAAAAGGCGATTGCCTCAGGTAAATATATTTTGTATTTAAATTTTGTAATAAAATTTGATGGTTCATTCCAGGATGCGCATGTGATTAAGTGTGGTCTTTCAATGAAAACTCTACAAAATCTGAAACAAAACTGTGAACAACTAGGAAAAGCTATGCAAGTTTTACATCTGACAGCCAAGCAGGTCATCACGACAACCACAGCAGATCCTGGTACATTTTTCAAACTTTTTAAAATATTTTTGTTCATTTATGTCTTTAAAATGTATTCTATATAGAAAACGAATCATCCATTAGTCATACACAACTCTGGGAAATAATATCCGGTATTTGTGAGCGCGTGTACGAACAAGATGATCGAGGTCCATCTCAAAACTTACGAACAGTCCTTAGCAATGCCAACACTGACATGGCTCAGCTTGCACAGTACCTAATTGATCACGAATACGAAATCGTGTCAGCTGCTACAGTAGCTCAAGAAAAGCCAATCGCACCAATAGTACTTCGCGCTCAATTCATTAAGAAACAGCTGGAAGAAACAAAAACTTTGACTGCGACACTGGAAAATCGTGAAGCTGAGATTCGCCAGTTGAAACTTGCAGCAAAGATGAAACAAAATGAATTGTCTGAAATGCAAATTCGTAAAGACCTTGCTGAAAAGAAACTGTCGGTACTGCAACATGACCACGAATTAAATACAGAGAAATTGCAAAGAAAGTACGAAGAAACATTGGCTTTGCTTAAGAAGAAAGAAAAAGAATATGAAGATACAATGGATCATCTGCAAAGTGATATTGACTCCTTAGAGAACGAACGTGGTGCATTGAGGGAGAAATTGAAGATAATTAGCAGTAAGAAGGGAGATCTAAAGAACTCGACTGCGTTTGGTAAGTACATATATTTTTCAATTTTCCATACCTCGTTTCCAAGAAAATTAACATTACCGCGTAGCGTACTCTGAAATCGATGTGACTAATACGAGCACACACACAATAGTTTTTTTTATCATCTAACAACCCAGTGCGCCAAATTCGCCATTTCGTTGAGTATTCTTTCAGAAAATTGAAGCGAATTCAGAAAAAAGTTTCGAATTCTCAAACTTATTCGTTACGAATTCTTTAAGACCGGTATATGGAAAACGTTACAAAAACGCCGAAAGTGCTCAAACTTTCCCCTCTTTAGCTCCTGAAAAGCTTTCGTACAATGGTTCATTTTTTTTCAAGATTCATTGCGAATTCTTTCGGAATTCCTTGTGATTTTTTTGTGAATTCTTTGCGAATTCTTTACGAATTGCTTACGAATTCATTTCGAATTCTTTACGAATTCTTTGTGAATTTTTTGAAGATTTTTGTGCAGGTTATTTGAGAATGCTTCCAATACTTTTTGGATACATTTTAATAACATTTATTAAATAAAATACTTATAATTTTTAATTCCAATAGAACTTTTTTTTATTTGTTGTTTTATTTCATATTATAAATTTTAAATAAGAATTTTTTTCGCCCGTTTACTAAGCTTGTCTTTGCTGCTATAAAAAAAACCCTTATTTAAAAAAAAACCTTCGATCTCGTCCCCTCTTCTTGGAGGACATTTTCGCACAGCAGCTTCTGCATACAAAAAGGAGAAGTTACAAGAGAATAACAAATTTGAATAGCATTAAGAACCTTTAAAATAGACACTGTTAACACCTCAAACAACACAACTTCAAAAAACTTTGTAGGCACTTGCACTTATGCATGAAAAACAGTTGTACGACTAAAGTACTGTTTTAATACTTACTTTACTAGATGAAACATTAACGGCATTAGGCTCGTAATTTGTTGCAAATTCCAATGAATTTCGTAACAAACTCTTAACAATTTCCCTATCACAGATTCGTTCGTACTTTGTTAGGAATTTGTTCGAACTCAGTGAAATTTTCGCAACGAATTCCGATTGATTTTAAATTTGTTTCTTCCAAACTTCAAAAAAGATTCTTAAAAAATATTCAAATGTTTCTCATAAAATAATGAACAGTAATACCCCAGTCAAAAGTTGTATTCATTTCAAGAGCTTTTTATATTACTATCTCTTTCGCTCACTTTCGGAATAGTCGTAACCAATTCCGAATTCCGAATTTGGCACGCTGGGAACTTACGGTCGAAGTTTGCCGCTTATGTTTGTGGATGTGTGCAATAACGTTGGCAGTGTTTGATATTAAATTTACGTCGCGGCGACCGTAAATAACAGTATCCAAAAGCATGCTTACAAGGCGTCCCATTGTAAACGAGGCATGAAAAAAGTCCAATCATAATTCATACATCTGTTCACTCGCATTTATATCAACTAAGTAAGCCGTACACAAAAAAAAACTTTCTTTCCGTTCACTACTGCCACTTTTCCTCGGTTTTAAGGCTGTCGATGTCAATGATCTCGATGTTGGTGTTCTTGAAAAATTTCTTAACTTCCCTGAAGCCTTCAACCACCGTTTGAATGATATCATCGAATTTCATGATATCCTCGCACTTAGCGAGCGTCGCCAGCACTCGACCATCCGCCAACACTCGACCGTCTGCCGTCTTTCTTATTTGTCTCTACTTGGCCTGGACTCACTCACTTATCATCACCGTTTCTTTCTTAGCCATAGGCACTTGCATTCTCTCTCTCTCTCCTCTTTGTCTGTTTTGGGCTGCAATTTTAACGGCACTTTTCAGGTAAAGCGGGTATCAACCTCTCCTGCTTGTAGTTACCCTTTTGATACCTTTTAGCCACAGTCATCCTCTCTTTGTTTGCGATCTAACCGTGCTTTCTTTTTTCGGGTCAGATTCAGGCATCCTTACCCGCGTTTGTGCACTGGTTTGCTCGGCGCGTGGAGTTTCAGCCGGCTCTTTGGTTTTACACCTCTGGAGAAAATCTTCCATTCGGCCCATTTCGAACCCGCGTCCAGTAGATCGCCGCTTTGGACTGGCGCCTTAGCGAGCGGAGGTACAGACCTTTCTCAACAAAGCCTTTGACTCTGTATTTCACGAAGAACTAATATTCAGTCTAATGAAATACACCTTTCCTATTTACGTCACCAAAATAGTTGGTCCCTTCCTTGAGTCCAGCACTTTCGTGGTCAAAATACATTCCACGTCTGTGAAATATTGTGTTCAAGAGTCAGTAGTAAGTCCCAAACGGACGACACGGCCATTTTCCGCACCTCACGTAATCTCAACGAGATTGTCAATATACTGCAGCACCAACTTGCTCTTATTAGCGAATACTGCAACAAATGTAAAATAATGATAAATACAGTCAAACCCGGTTATAACGACATTGAAGGGACCACATGATTAGAACGCTCTATCCGATAGTTGTTTTAAGCGATACTCATATGTATTTGAATCAACATTTAGTCTTCTGTGTATAGGCTGGCTTGCTAATAAAATGCAAAAATAAATCAATGAAAAAAGTTTAGTGTAAGAAAGTTTCGGTCCAGTACAGATTACAATTAGTTTTCAAAACATATATAATCGGTTATTTGGTCTGTTTTTTTCTTAACTGAACTTCAAAAGAATTATGCATTTTACGTTTCATTTCCGTCAACAATGCTTGATTGGTATCAGAATTGAACTCTTCGTTTAATGCAAAAAAATGTTGTAGGGTTGTTACAGCGATAATAGCATCGCATAATGATGTGGGTTGAAACTCTCTGACTTCCTCTTCTTGGTCTTCTCCTTCATCAGTGTTTTGATGATTGCTTTCAATTTCAAAAGCTAACTGATCTGCCAATTGAGCTAAAGGTACTGTGTCATTGTCATCGGTTGGAGATTGTATCGCTCTCGGTAGCAGAATACTATCGTCACCATCGTTTGTTGATAAAGAAAGATCTTTGAAACCTGCATGGCGAAAGCAGTTGGCTATAGTTGTTGATGTAACCTTCCCAAGCTCCAGATATCATTAGAATTGCCTCCAGAATGCTAAGACTTTTCGCACTTCCGCCGTTTTCAATATGTTGAAGCATTTGCAGTGCTTGAAGTTTTCTGTACTGTGTGTTTAGTGCTTTGATTACTCCCTGATCCATGGGTTGTAGTACAGAGGTGACATTGGGCGGTAAAAATACAAGTTTTATGCATTTTAGACTCAGAACTACTGGATGAGCAGGGCAGCTGTCAACTAGAAGAAGGATTTTGTTATCTTTGGATTTCAATTGGGCATTCCAGTTTCTAAGTCATTGTTCGAAAATTTTCGATGTCATCCAGGTCTTCGGATTGTTTTCATACGCTACAGGCAGTGAGCAAATGTTTTTAAAGCAACGCAGTTTTTTAGCTTTTCCAATTACTAAAAGCTTTTCTTTAGGCAACCCAGTCATGTTTGCAGTAACCAACACTGTAATTCTTATTTTTGACAACTTTCCGCCCTTGCATTGTTCACTTTTGAATTTAAGCGTCTTATCATGTGTTGAATTAAAAAAGAGCCCAGTTTCATCCGCATTAAATATTTCCTCCGGCTTGTAACTTGCGCATAGTGCAGGCCATTTATGAGATAGCCACTCCTCTGTCACACTGTTTGACGCTAGCAGCCTCACCACATATTTTTCCAGTCACTATGCTATGACGAGCACGGAAACGTACTCAAGATGACGAACACTCGAAATTTTCTTTTCCCATTAGATGAGCGAATTCTTTGGCTTTTTGTTGCAAAATTGGACCACTAATTGGGACGTTGTTTGCCCTTTGGTGTTTAAACCACGTTAGTAGAGGTTCTCCTATGACATTATGTTCAGATGACCTGGAACGTTTCGTTTTCAACGAATTGTTTTCAAAAAGAGCTTTTATTTTCTCCTTGTTCTTCCAAATCGTTGAAATTGTAGAATGTGAGACGCCGCATTCCTTCGCAATATCCCCGTTTAACTCACCATTTTCTAACCTCCATATAATGTGAGACTTTTCTTCCACATTAAACACCTCTTTTTTGGGACATGATGACTCAAAACTGCGCGTTAAAACGAAATAAAATCAACGTTAAACGAAATAAAATCAACGGTTGGTCGTTATAGCCGATATTTCCGATGAGTGTTCGCCGCTTTAACCGATACGTCGCTTTATCCGATGTTGCTATAAGCGGTATATTTACATAGGTGATTATATACGGATCTGACAGGGATCGCGCCGTAGATCGTTATAACCGATCCGTCGCTGTAAACGGTGTCGCTATAGCAGGTTTTGACTGTAATGCCAAAACACAAGCTATATTTCAGCAAAATATGAGTTCCAAAAATCTTCCCAACCCCTATATGAATATTTTAGGAGCAAATGTGTTTTGGACGCATGCAATTCAATACGTAAACCTCGACGCAAAACGAACTTTCAAACATCCGAGCCAATTACTATTTCATTCGCGGAAATTCCAAACTTTCGATTGTAAATAAAATTCTATGCTTAAAATGCATTATGTGTTGCAACCAATAATTCTTTGTGCAGACCTCCGCCTGGAGTAGGTACGCTACTAATAAAAAGGAACTGCAAATTGTTCAGAACAAATGCATTAAAATCAACCAAAATAATCTTTTATATAAACTAGATATAACTTACGTACAAAGCTAGTACGTAAGTTTTTAGATTAAACAATAAGGTTTTTTTAAACTTTTTCCCATAGTCCACATTATGAAACATAATTTAATTTTTTTAGACATCACTGCTGGATCACCTTTCATCGCACAAGAATTAAACCTCCTAAAGAAAGCATTCACCCAGGAGCGAGCAGAAAGACTACGCTTACAAGCAACCGAAATTCAAAAAACTTTATCGAAATTAGAACCAATCTACGTACCAAAACCCAAGGATAATCGTATTACAGAATTGGAAAGTGAACTAGCTAAACTTAAATACGTAAGTGAATTTATTGTGAAATCTAGAAAATTATGAATTTTATCATCTCCTTAAAGGATTGGGTAATGTCACTGGCCCGCGGTGCGGGATTCCCATCTCAAAAATCCCCACATGGCAACACATTAAAACTCATTCAGGATCATCAAAACCAGCAGAGAATATTACGTGAAGAAATAAAGGTAGATAAACAAAATAAAATAATGCTTTGAATAAACTTCATAACTTTAACTTTTGACCAGGCTAAAGCAAATCATCTCGCATCTGAAGTACTTCAGGAATATCTGGAACGAAAGCCTCATCGGGCAACACAAGGTGATTTCTCCAAATTTCCAACAGTGGAGCTGACAAGAGTTCTTAGGACTATGGAATAGTTACTTTAAAAGTTTTTATTATGTATAATTTGACATTATTAAAGTTTCATTTTGTTTCTTTGTGTTTAAGATTTTTAACTATTTATTGTAACATTTTATATTCATCTATAGGCGACATAATAATTTTTATATGATTCCAAACAATGTACTGTAAAGACAATGAAAGAAATTACTTGGTATCGTGATATATGTATTTAATTTATAAATTTGATTAAAATGTTATAATAAACAAAAATACTAATTACCGTTTGGTTTTTACTCTACGACATCAACAGTCATATACATGTAATATAATAAAACCAGAGAATATTCAACAAAAAGAGAGCATTTATTTATTTACCAACAAATAACTAATAGAGAGTGTCTTAATGTCAAAAGTGTATATAAAAATAGCCTTACTTCTTATGTCAAAACTTAATCATATTTATGAGTTTAGTTTACTGTTTTCGTTACTAATCTCTTCTCGTGCTTCATTTGTTGTACCATTGGCAACGATTTCTTTGCCATTAGCGCTCATCGGTTGCAGTTCTTCACCGTAGCTATCACATTGAGCACTATCCGCCGAGGTAATCTTATATGGCCCAGGACCAACTATACTTAAAATTACTGGTAAAAATACAACGCCATGAAAGAGTCCAAATATGATGACCAAAAAGAAAATCTAAAATTATAATTAATGAATAAATTCCACATGAAGCCAGAAATGTTCTTACCTTGAAAAAAGATCGAAAAGTATACGCTTCGGAACCTGCAAGCATACCTAAACTCAGCAAAGTGGAACCCCCGCCGTAAAGTACAGCAGCTCCGATGTGCTGCACTGTGTCCAGGGCTCGCTTATTTCGGTCGCCTTTGGAGCATGTCAGAAATGTGTGGCCTATGTGCGCTGCGTAATCTACGCATAAGCCAGCTGCAAGTTCCAAGCCGATACAGAACACTAGATCGACTGTAAGACCCCATCGTTGAATGAATCCGCAAACATTTATCTACGAATTAAATGCAAATAACAAGAACTGGCGAATGAAAAAGGCATTTTCACCTACCATGGTTAAGAGAACACAGAGGAAGATCCAAAAGCAAGTTTGTATCTCAACGATGACGACAAGTGTGCATACCATTACACAAACTAACGCCAATAGTACATTGCGCATAACTTCTACATCAATTACCTGCAATATTATAGTTATTTAAGACCATTTATTTTTCAATGGATTTTCAGGATATTATTGTTGATACCCTATAGGGTTTGTTGTTTTTTGTTATTTAAAATATCTTCAACATAACGAGAAAAATTTCAAGCAATGTATCATGAAATATTATTGCGAAACAATGAACTAATACATAGTTAAGTTTATATCTCAATATAATAAAGCCTTGGTTGAACGGTATTTATATGCGCCACATGCGCGAAACCCGAGAACTAGATTTCTAGATAGTCCTAGTTTTAATATTACTTGATATAATTTTTTATATATTCATGAACTTAACAACCGACTACATGATTCCCATTGGCATTCAACGATTTGATCGATAGATGCCTAACGGGTGGTTTTATGTGTTTGTTTGTTGAGTGTTTTTGTATTTTTCTTCAGCTTTTTTACTTCTTGCCTGTTTTTGGTGCTTGTTTCTGAAGTGTTGCTGGGGAACATCAATGTATATTTGACTGTGACTTCGATTATTCGTAACGCCTTCAATTCAATGAAGTGGATATACATCCTGGGGTCCCTTCTGCGAGATATCCAGAAAGAGGACTACCTGTTAGCTATGTTATACTGTCTGATAGACCATCATTTGATATATGATCCACAAGGATCCATTCTTAAGCCAAACCTGTAAAATGCTGGATTTGTGGCTTGAGATGATGGAAGGTGAGTTTTAATAGGTTATGCCGATCACATAACAGCTCCCATATCAAACTGAATAAAGTGATGAGGAGTGGAGGCTACGAATGGGTCTCGACCGACCTTGCGATCGATTTTCTTGGCTTTGAACTTCGAAGGCGTCTTATTACCTTCCGCCAATATTAAACTCGAGCTCCAGGCATTCAAGCATCGGCGGCGAGGTATTGATCAGATATGTTCTTGATCGACACTGGTACGGAGGTTTTTCTCATTTTCGCCCCTGCGCGAAAAATACTCAAACGTCTTCGGACAGGAAACTTTTCATAGCAAACTGATCCGTTATCGAAACGTTCGGTGAAAATGTACAAAATATTGACTTGAAACTTCGCTGCAATTCCCGATGGATATTCATCACCACAAACGTATCACTACCGATCTTAGGGGTAGATTTCTTGTACAAATTTTGATATAAGGCTTACTTGATCATTGATATAAGGCTTACTGAAATGACTCAGAAGTGAATAATAGTTAGCGACTCCTTCAATTCAAATGCTCGTATAGTAACAATAAGTCAAAACGATCGCTACCACCGAATAGTGGAAGAATTTCTAGAATTAACATCAGTATCGTATTCACCAAGCACAGCAAAATACCATGTTGTCCATCAGATAATAACGAACGGACCACCGATAGTTGAACGTCTGTGGATATTGCCGTAGATAAATACCAATACTTTAAGCCATCAAGCATCATTTTATCCATTCATGATTGCATGCAATTTCTATCAGAAATAATTGCATTGATCGTTTGTGAACTGAACAGTGAACTGTTCCTCCCAATATTCCTAAGCCCCGCAGACCATTTACATGGCTCAACTCAATACGAATTTCTAGACGGCGAGGAGGAACCGGAAGGGTCGGTTTCGTTGATTCGTGTACCATCAACTTTTTGACGTTATATTTTTGCTTAAACTCATTTGAGTCAAAAACCTGGATAAGTGAAACTTTTGGAATATTTTACGATAATTTTGTAAAATTTTATTAATTTTTTTTTTGTATTGCTAAAGAAGTTTCGTACAATTTCCAAAAAGCTCAGAAAAATGAGGACGATCGCACCAATTCGAGTGTTGAGTCAATCCATGTGAACGCACAAATCAACTTTAAAAAAGAATCGAGAAGATTTTTTCGTACTGAGTCACCTAGGAGCCCTCTGATTAGGTTGGTTTAGTGTGTTATGTGCTTTACAAACAAACATGTACCTATAATTTTTGACTATTGTCACATGTAGATCAACACTAAAAAACTTGGTGGTTTTTCAAATCATGCCCAAAATTCGACCTCCATGTACAATCTATCCCTTCTACGGCTTCCAGAATAGCAGAATTTGTTCTATTAATATCTCCGTCAACATACTTTGTATTTGACTCGGTCTGACAAGTATTTTTTTACTTGTCAGGCGGAGTCAAATACCTGGTGTCCCCTATATAAGTTTAATTTTCCCTGTTGTCCTTCCGAAACAAAATTGCAAATTTTAAACCTTTATTACCTGCGTACTCAAAAGCTAATGTAGTCTAGTGGGTAGAGCATTAGCTTCTAGTGTGTGGGGTTCCTGGTTCGAGTCCAGATTAGGAAGAGAGACTGCTCTTCGAGCTTCGAACTCACCTAGCTCGAAATATTAGGTTTTTCAAGGTAAAAAAAAACAAAGTTTTTTTTAATATCAACCGATTATATACTTTCCTTCCATTTCCATCGGAATAAAATTTCTTATCTTTTGAATAAAAAAAAGGAGTTAAGCTGATTTGGACATTATCTTTGTTTAAAAATACTTTTCCATCTAAGAACGACTGCAGGCTCCTAAACATATAAAAATTGCTTTGAGTAATCTCTAAGGAATATGCCGAATCAAGCATAATTTTTCAGTAAAATTCCTTCAAATTTTCTAGGATGATTCTCGCGGTATGCGATCTGGCGTTATCGTGTTGGAGAAGCACTTCCGCCCTGTTAACTAAAGAAGGGCCTTTTTAAGTCAATTCTGCATTAAAAGTACTGGGTTGACGCTTCAATAGGATCCAGCAATTCAAAGTCGACAACTCCTGACATATCCCACCAAACAAATAGAAGAATCTTTCGTGGGTGCAGTCCTGGTTTGGCGGTTAGTTCTGGTGTTTGAATCTACTTATTGTCTTTTCAGCACGATGTTGTTATATTATCCACTTTTCATTCTCTGCTACAATACAATTGAGAAAAGGTTCCGTACATTGAAAACTGATATGGGATCCATTTTCAAAGCTTGGATACTTTTTATATCTCCACAAAATGCCGATGAATGGTTCCCTGCGAAGACTTTAACCTCTCTGCAATCATATCCATGGCCTCCACCAGGTTTTTTAACGCCGTGTCTTCAAATTCAGTGGGACGTCCTGAGCGAGGTGCATATTCTGATGTAGTGCATCCATACCGAAATTTTCTAAACCACTTCTGTTCAGTTCTTACACTAAAAGTGTTTTCACAATAAACCGTACTGTAGCAGCTACTGTAGCATATTTATCACTTTTTAAAAAAAAGAAGCATAACATGTGCCTTCGTACTCGTCAGTATTTTCTATTTTTTTTAATATGACTTTACATCCAATCTTCTCAAAAAATGATTATAAAATGACTAACTGTATATAGTTTTAGGGGGGGAAATAAAAAGGTCGTTTATTTACCCCTTTTCGAACAATTCAGACTCATACAAATGACTGAGGGAAAATACGCAGGAGCTTATAGACGACCTGATTGGTGCCCGAGTCAATCAGAAATAAAATATGTCGTGGAACTAGTCACTCTACACTAGTATTCACATTGATTGCAAACTTGTGAATAAACCCCCAGACTCGAAATGAGCTATCGTGGAATTACCTTGTTTTGATGTTGCGTATTCGTAGGCTGTTTTTGGACGCATGTTTCCTATGCAAACTTTAAGTTGACTTACTTTCCTCAAATATTCATATTTTCTAATACGTACAAGTCTGTTACTGTTCTATCAGATTTGTCTATCTACTCAGTTTCATTTGACGTACAGATGTATTTCTCCATTCTTGCAATACAATGGATTATTCCTCAACAAAAGAAAACAAAGATTTTAGTCCTATGAATAAAGCTCAGTAGCAGCTCGTGATATTTAGAAACAGGGAAGCAGTGATTTTAAAAGCTATTTTAGGAAAGTTAAAATAAAATTGATTTTTGCTATAATGTTCAATGCATTTGTGTGCCTTTGTCGTGAGATAAGGAAACATGATGAAGTTTTACTGTAAACAACACTGTGGAAACATCTTACTCGAAAGTAAAATCCATTCGTCTTTCTTTCACGGTGGCAAAATGTTAAACGACATCGTCATACATACGTCAAGTCATCGAAAACAAATTTTAATTATTTTCAACGTGGACAATTATATCTCAATTATTACTGAACTAGCCAGACTTGCCCAATTCAACTGTATTATGTTTAAATTATAATTCCCAGATTGTTTTGTTGGCGTAAAGGACAAAGAACTTACTTTTAAGTTTTTTTTTCGGTTGAGATAACGACCTCTAATGGACATCACGCACTCAGATGAAAATTGAGGAACCATATTTTGAAAAGTGAGAGACACTGAGTTTTGTCTATGTGGTTCGAAAATTCCATCCAATTCATTTAACTGACTTTTTGGGCAGCTATATTATAGACCTCATCTTCATTTTGACTTCAGAATGGCAAGTCCAGTGATTAAAGTGGCTTTCACTCAATAAGCCGTTGAAAAGCTTTACGTTTTATTATATTTTTTTATTTGACGGTCAAATCCTTTAGTCACCTCAATATCAATTCGTTGAGAAACTAATAGTTTGAAGTTTAATTACGATAAGATATGATCTAGGCGTAGACTATGACGAGATAGAGTATCATGTAGGTTTTCTAAATTATTGAAACCTTAATTTTACCACACATTGTTCCTGGAGTTCTAATAAGATAATACAGAACAGAAGTTTCATATCAGCAAAGAAACCAGGAAACTTGTTATACTACTTTATATTGAATGAACGGCAAATTTCCATCTCGACCTAATGATTTTCAGGATTTTTATAATCTTTAGTTTTTAATGTCTACAGATTAGTTTATTGATTGAATGGGCTCACTTGAAAGTCATTTCCGAAATTAATTTGAATATTTATCCATTACCAATTAGCTACAACTACAATTTTTTGACAAGAATTAATTAGCTCGTAGGCAAATATTCTTCAATATTACTCAAACTGCAGAATAAAACACTTTCAACGCTTGTATACGTGATAGTTTCACCGTGGTAACAAAACGCAAACAAAAGATTTTTTGGATTCTTTCGTAAACATAAATGGAATTATTTTTCATTCTTTCCATATTTCAATAATTAATGCTTGCGTTTGGTAGTATGAAAATGTTTCATCAACCGAAATGATTAAGAACCTAGATCTATTTTAATTTCTTGGCAAATATCAATATTTCGATATCTGCCCTCTTCTTTAGTATCTGTCAGTATAATCCTAATGTAACCTAAACTTCGTATTTATACTCTATGCGCTAAAAGTTTCATTTAATTACCTTTAAAAGCTTACCATTTTTTGACAGATTACCCTCGATGTCTGTCAAGAAATTGAACTATATCTATAGAAAAATTGGTCTTTAAATAAAATATTTGACGCTTTTCTCGTAACTTTGCTTCATTCTCCCACAATCATAGTAAATTAAATGATTCACAAAAATACATTTCCTAATTATTCGAAAGAATACGAATAAGTACGTACGCTATTCTTCTCATAACTGTATGTATAGTAAAATATTTAGAATAAAGCTGTGCTTTCTTTTTTTTTAAAAAAAAAACAAGTCGGCACTTCTTGAAAAATGTATGCTTACCTCATCTGTAATCCAATTCGCAAATATTGTACCCCAAACAGCTGAAAAACCATCACCTGATGTCATATTCTTACCCTCAAGTATGCGTTCGACATAGTGCATAGCTGGCAGATATAAGTCGCGATTTTCAAACTTAACAAACTGAAAATCGATCCAAGCAAGCTGAAGAGACGATCGAATAAATCAACACATTCTCTGTATAACATCGTTACTTACCGTTACATTTGGAGACGGTTCCCCGCATTTTAGTTCACCTTCAAATCTGAAATTGGCTTGAAACTTGCCACCATTTGGACTATGAAGAAATTTCGAAAGGTAATGACGCCATTCATGATCGCTTAACTTTTCAGTAATAATATCTGTGCAAATAAAATAACGTTTAAAAATTGATAGTTGTAAAGAGTTTAATACCTTTATGGAAATTCTTTTTCACAAATTGATGAAAAGGTTTTATCCAAGACTTAATATCGTAAAATATATCCTCGCCTTCTTCCATTTGATCAACAAGCGAATAGATTTTAGGAAGACTTTCTACATAGTTTAGTTTACCAGTGAACACAAAGCCTTCGTATCCTAGATTTGATTTTTTAAATTTCATTAATTGCACTGATTTTTAGAATTTTCACAAATCGACCAAATCAAACAAAACTTACCTGAATCAGGAAAATGTTTCTTTAGATTCTGTATATAGTCCTGTAAATAAGTTCCGCGGGGAATAAACCAGTCTTTTTCGAATTTTTGCTCTAACCTTAACAATCCTTGCATACTGTAACCCGATAGTCCAATTACAGTCATAATGATGATAATCTTATGAAACATAATCAGAAAATTTTCAATTTATGGTCCAAAGAGGTTATTGTAAAATATACCTTGCCAGGTGTGGTAAGCGCAAATTTACGATAAAATATATCTAAGAATTTGTTTGTTAAATTAATTTCACAGCAAACTTCAGCCTTATCGTCGTGATGTATTATACATGGCAACAAAGAGTTACGTTTCCCACTTATTCGATACTCGTCCAGAGTGAAACATGCGACTAGGAATGTTAAAGCGTAAATGTATGTAACTGCTACACCAACAGCAGCATAGATACAGAATGATTGTAGTGATGGTAATATCTGAGAAGAGAAAAATTAACAGCATGAAAAATGAGTTTTTAGTTTTGAAAAAGTAAAGAGTTTTGAGATTCTTTCCATACGACAACGGTTTACATTTTATATGAGAATGGCAGTAGTAGCAGCTCAAGTAGTCTAGCGAGTAGAGCAACGGCTCCTAATGTGTTGGGTTCTTGGTTCGAATCCCGCTCAAAACGAGAGACCGCGCACCGAGCTTTAAGTTGAATATGTACCTAAGTATTATTTTCCTTTTTGTCTTAACGAAGAAAGTTTCCAAATGTTAAACCTTTCTATATTGCGTATTCAACAACTAGTATAGTATAGTCTAGTGCGTAAAGTACTGGCTCCTAGTGTGTGGGGTCCTTGGTTCGAATCCAGGTTCGAATGAGAGACCGCGTACTAAGCATCGAGTTCACCTAGCTCTAAATAGGTACTTGATTTAATCAGGGGTAAAGTGAGTCGTGGAACTAATCACTTCACACTCGTATCCACATTGATTGTAAACTTGTGAATGAAGTTCTCTACCATTAATCGATTTAGATCAGCTTTCTTCGCCTGCAATATCATTTACTCCAGTCCACCTCCTCTAACAGCATAGTATCCACAATTGACTAATGTCTGTCGCTTGCTGTGCTCTAAGATGCGGTCACCTGCCACATTGAAAAATGTATTTTGGGCGTAAATATACTAGTTGAAAGAAGTTTTTCTGTGTCCATTAAAAAAATATCCAAAAAGGATATTGGAATTGTGGTAGGCAGTAATCGATCTCACCGTATTTTTTCTCTAATCTGGGCTTTAAATTGATAAATCTTCTGCAATAGAAATAAATGTATAACAGCCTGTGTTGCTCCAAAAATCGCTAATTTTGAGGATAGCCTTGACATATACCCGTATTGCCTCGGTGAAAGGTGTTTAGCATCTCGGATCTCTGATACAAGTTCTGACTTGATTAAAACTACCTAAGTTCAACAGTATACCAGACACTTCCTATCACAGAGAATTTTGAGTGACAAAGAGGCATCATAGGCTGTCTTGAAAGTCTCTATTATTGAGGCAATGAGCGAATTAGTGGTCTCTCTTTCATTCGAGAACGTCCAGTGTATTGATTCTGCTCTTGCTATTACGCCGTCAATCTACTATCTGGGTTTCAAGTTGTCAGCATATTGTAAATTTCTCTCATTCGGTTAGTACTGACTCGTACTTCCAACGCAATGTACTGATATCATTATCTGAATAAGCTTCGAGCACTCTTGAGTTTTGAATGAGTGCTGCCAAGGTCTTCGAGGTAAAGGAGACATCTGGAATGTTGTATCTGCGACGACAGATCCTTGTTGTTGCACCGATATTTGTTGCTACAAACTACATCAGGTTAAAATGTCCACCTACCACGGGAATCAGAGTAATCTATACCTCCATTCAATAGCTTTGGCGTTGAAGTCACCGGCGACTACCGCTTGTCCGTCTAACCGTCTGATTTTTCATCTTTCAAGCCACTGAATTTGTTTTATAAGTGCTATATCGCTTCATTTAGTGCGAAGTAGCAATTGAAGAAAGCAATTTCTCCGCATCTAATCCATACAAACCCTGCTCCTGGAGCATGGCTCACCACGCTTATCCTCCTCATATTTAGCACCCATATAGCTGCTCAACTAAGATGGTCTGAGCACCTTAGCTTTGTGCAGATCCTTGATGTTTTTGGATGTGGATAATTTTTTGACTCTTCCTTGATGTCTCTGCTGTGTCTTGTCCCAGGTGCATGCCGCATCACATCTTTTTGGAAGTCTTTTTGGCTAAACTCGACTTGATGCACCCCATATCCGTTAGACAATTTTGCTGATAGAAGTCTGGCTAGTATTTTTGTGGGTATTATTTGTTTATTTGTTTTTCTTCAGCGCGTTGTCTTCTCGTGAAGTTTTTGTATGTTTTTGTGTTTTTTTTTTCAATTTTTTTACTCTATTCGCTCTCTGGTGGTAGAATTTTTCGGCTGGGGTGGATCAAGTCGATTTGTACCTTTTTTTTTAGCTACGTGCTCATGCCCAATGCGCTTAAGGCAGCGTGTTACGACTGCTCTTTGGTGCATCCTGCAATATATTCAGCCTATTCGGATCTTATCTTATCCTAAAATCTTCCTAGCGATTCTTTCCTCTGTCTCTAAAAGTAATCCGCTGCTCTCTGTGGATAGTCGCGATTGGGTAAATCTTGGCTGTTTCCTTAGCTGGTACGTCTTGTTGAAGTGCGGTATTCACTTCGGTTTCATCTATGAGGCAGTCAAGATTACAGATTTTAGTAGTATATTTGAGTTCAATAGAAGTTCATTCTCTCCCAGTATGCATTTAATTGCTTCCTGCTAGGCTCCTTAAGTGTTATCTTCTTTCCCAAGCTCCACAGAGACGTATCCTGATCGAGTCTGCTTTGGTACTGGTGTCTTTAGGATTTGTTTTGAGTTTTTCAAGACATTACCTTAAGAAAGTCCTTTTCCAGGTTTGATCGAGATTGGCCTTTTTCTGAATGTCGGCCGTTTATTTACACAGGAAACCTACTCTCTTGCTTCTTCCTGCGCTGTTTTAGAAATTTCTCTCCTTGCCTCCTTCCAATTATGCCTATAATTGGCCACTACACCCATCGCGTTTTCCAGCTTCACTCAACTCATTTTAATATCAACGGATATATTTCGCTGCTTGGTCGTTGCAGCTTTCATCTAATTAATTATATTTTTGCATTTTAACAAAAGCTGCTGCTCGTTGCGTCTCATCGTGGCAATGTACGCCTTTTTAGGTGAGTGGCATGCTTCATCGATAGCAACAGTCCCATTCCTGGGCTTAGCCGACGACGGAGGGTTGCTCTTCTAGTGCGAGGCTGCTTTGTGAAGTTTCGATTGCTTCGCTTTTACCACTAACGCCGTGTGCTTTCCTTACCCGCCAATAGTGGGGATCGCGGTATTCTATTACACCACCGAGAATGGGCTGATTCCACTATTTTTCTGATCTCCTTACCAGCAGATTCGTTGTTTGCGTTTACAGTCGGAGGCTGTCACTCTGCTGCCTTTCTTTAGTACTATGGCTATATTTCTTGCACTTTCACAATAGTAATAAAATTAGAATATTTTCTTCGATGATCACAAAGCTTCCAAGGCCACTTAAGGTAATGCTACCCTAATGAACAGAATCTAAAATACTGCTCAGCTGTTCATCCTGTCATAGTTTACTTTACATAAGGACGTAGTTGCATAGAAAAACATAGGCTATGTATCGAGAAAAAGCAATTGTAATATCTTTCATGGATGCAGAACCCATTTTGAGGTAAACAAAACCAAAGAGTGTTTTTCTGGACTTTTTATTAATGTAGAAACCTTCACCGACCAATTCGAGTTTATAGGAACATTTAAATGCAGAAAAATTTTAGTGGGTTTACTGGGGATCGACTGGAAGAGCCTGTTTATTTAACTATACAAAGTCAAAACACACATTTGAATAAAAAAAAAACAAACAAACCAGCGTTCATACATTTAGATTATGTCAGAAAAACGACATGCATTGTTCTTCCATTTGATCTTTGTTAATAACATTTAAAGCAATATTTTTTCATTGATACTTAGCAAGTAATCAATGAATCCAACCTTCAATATAATATTTTGCTTGTAAATAATTGATTGATTTTAGATATCGTCAATTGACTTTAATTTATTTTATTTCACGAAGCTTAACCATTAAATCGTGTGTTGATACTTAATAATTACTAAATATCATGTTTCTTCAATTAATAATTTACAGAAAACATCGACTTAAAACAGTAGACTTTGACCACAAAAAAAAATCATTATTTTTTTCTTTGTTGCAATAGGTTATCTCATTTGCGCAAAATAAGTCACAATGGATTAAAAAATGATCTGATTATCAACTTAAAAAAAAACTTACCGTTAAAGCTCCAACCAAAAATGCGATTACATCAGTAAACGATGTTATAGTAATTGAAGCTCCGGCATGTTTGAGCATCAAAGCCATTCGCTGCTCAATTGATAATTTTTTATCTTTCACTTCCTTCCAACAGGCCATCATTACGAATAGATCATCCACTCCAAGGCCCATGAGTAAGAAGGGAAGAGACGTATGAACAGGTCCATAAGGAACACCAAGAATTGAACATATCCCACAAGCTGAGATAAATGCTAAACCCACAGCCAATAAAGCTACAGCTCCCAATGATATCTGGAAGCAAGGTAATAAATATTTGCGCAAGATAGCATAAAGCGAAGTATAAATACTTGATACTGACCCGTAAATCTACCCAACTGCATTTCGAAAGTACCAATTGAATGTAAACAAACATTACGAGTATGCCGACAATCAGTTTGTCGGTGTCTTGAAACATCGATGCTGTGCTGATATCACCAAAGCTATAAATTCAAAGAAATTTGTTACTGTATTAGTATTTTCCGTGAAATGAAACCAACTACAGACCTTTTTGCGGCCTCATAGTATACTTTTGTTTCATTGTCCTCAATTTGCTTATCGAGTATGCTCATTGTCTGCAGAAACCCATCTTCCCAAGCGAGGCCTTCCAAAGTCACCTTAAGCAAAGATATTGAAGATACTAAGAAGTAATGAAAATTTAAGAACTTTTTAAAGAAGTACTTCCAAAATGATTGCGGAGGTGCATAACGACTTTCATATTTACATAAACAGTATCAAAAGCGTATATTTTTAATGTTTTAGCAAATCATTGCATGAATTTGTAAATTTAAGCATGATTAATTAAATATTTGATAACTCGAATACAGATATGACTGGAATTGAATCAAATATGAAATGGTATCAGTCTGTAATTGTAAGTTAAAATGTGTGCAAAATGAGGTTAAGTTCAAGTTATGTTAGTATCATTTTAACTGGCCCCAGAACATGATTTACAGTGCATAGGTCACTATTAAAATTAAATCAAGTATCAATAAAATTATTTAAGCACTCACCCATGTTTCAGTTCCGGCTAAATTTCCAGTTTTCTTTGAATCTGATTCAGAGTAGTTTACTCTCGTAGGCCATTGCATCAGCAAAGCTTTAGCGGCGGTCACATGACCGAAAATATCTTTAGTAACGCCACCGAGTGTATCCACGTAATCCATTTTATGGCCGCTATAAGGACTGTTTGTGGTATTTTTAAGGAAATTTATCACATCCTCCAATGAAAGATTGCCAATTCTATCCTCGTCATAAGACCAAATGTCCAGAATATTTCTTTCATAGCAACCCTTCTTCAGTCCACTTAGCAGTTTACAATAAACAGTTGGATTAAGATCTATACTCGGATCAAAATTTTCATTTGGCTTGATATTCGTTTTGTCGATTTCTGCTTCTTCAAACATATTGCCGAAGACATCGTCATCGAAGGGAGATGATGCGTTACTCGAAATAGATCGGCGTCTTCGTTGAACTCGTGGAACACCCACATTAGCAATGAGTGGTATCCTAGAAGAAATTATTTACAATAATTAATCGAAAATTTCAATTTCAATCCATTACTACTTCATGCAGACATCGGACCATCGAACTACAGTTCCATTAGCATTTCCTGTCGTAGCAATAATTTCGTTTCGTATCCGAACAAGCTTTTTGAGAACTCGTGGCTCCAGGACATTTGGAGCGACAATTAAAACGTTTTGCATCCGAAGACCTTCGCCGATATGATCGACAATATAACGTGTAGTTTGGAGGTACTTTGACTCTGCAATAAAAGAAGTAGATGTGGTTAACTTTTGAAACAGAACTTAGTAATGGTGAAAGTAGCAGAAGAATGCATAAAAATGGAAGGTTAATTTTATACTAAAGATATATCACTAATGAAGAAGGAATATGGTAAAAATGATCCTTATCTTTTCGAGCTACAGATCATAGCTTTTTGCTCAAGATGTTTGAAATTATGCGATGATTAGCTAATTATTTATTTATTTCAAGCCAAATCAAGGCGCTATCACAACAAATAGCACGAACTTAAGCTAATTTAAGCTAATCACAAATAACCTTATACTAAATTAAATTGTAATATCACAAGACTTTTGTCCGCTTATCAAATTGGAGAAGGGGATTTCTAGTTTATTTTGGGGATATGATTTGGTAGGCGGTAGTTTACGATATTAGTGCTTTGGATAGGTCAGTTTTAAAATTGGACTTGAGAATTGACGGGAAATAATGTTTGCCAAAATTATTAAATACTTTGCAGCATCTGTTACTTGGCTCTCAGCACACAGTATGGTGTTGATGCTTATTCAGAGGACGAGTAAGCCTAGTCCGTCTTTCTAAATTGTTGAGAGTGATTTTATTGGATATAGCTTCAAATTTGATTCTACCTCTAAGAATGTCAAATATAAAACATGAACATAATAAACCATAAAACATAATACTATATTTCTTAAAGATAGTGTCGTATGATTTAGAAGACTGTCTGTATGCGTACGATAGTAGGCTTTCAAAATCATGTGGATTATACTCGTATACATCTCAACGCAAATAGCAAAAATTGCTTGTAAGGACATTCGAATCTATCGCTATGAATATTCAAACTAGGATTCCAGACAATGCAGGCATACCCAAGTAACGGGCGATCTAAGGCAACATAGAAAGTCTCTGACACCCATGGGTTCTTGAATTCTTCCGAACACCTCTTTATGAATCACAGTTGCGTGCCAGCCTTACATAAGGCTTTATCATACTGTAGATTGAACGCAGCTTTTTATCGAGAATGACAACAAGATCTGTAACAAGATCAGCATTGTTTAGTACTTTATTTATTGTTAAGTGGATACATTCCATGCTGACGCAGAGATCGTGGGTGTCGGAAGCTAGATCCGACTGCTACTTGAGAACGGAGGTGACAAATGGATGCCCTCAAGGGGGTTACGATCACCGTTTCTGTAGAGTATGCTGGTTGACTCCCTGCTAGGCGAACTGTTACAAGAACGGCTGCATGCGCAGACTTATGCTGATAACGTGGCCACACTAGCAATCAGTAAGAATCCGAATATGTTATGTAGCACAACGCGCATCGGATCTAATTGACAGTTGTTATTTGAGGCACGGCCCAACAGTAAATCCTAGCAAATCGAAACTTGTTTTGTTTACCGGGGAAAGAAAACTGGAAAGACGAATGCTTCCTAATATAAAGGGTGCAACTCTTCAACTTTCAAATGAAGTCAAATATGTAGCAGTAATCTTGGGCAAAAAAGCTTATCTGGAAGAATCATGTAAAAGTTAAGCTTGCTCGAGCTTTAAATGCTTTCGCGCAGTGCAAGAGAGCTTTTGCCACCCCATGCGGTCTAAAGTCTTATGTAGTTACGTTAATTTACATAACAATCATAAGGACGATAATTACGTACACATCCGTGGTGTGGACTTTTGTGAAGCTACCCAACGGGAAAAGTGATGCTTCGGCATATATTTGGGAAGCATTTCGCGTAGGGCGTTGAAGCATTACCAAACCATTGCATGTTTATTTCTTTTTAACATTGCATGTCCTAGGCTGGGAAGATTTATTCAAGGGGAAACTTATGCTTTTAGCTTCATAGCTTTATGTATAAGAGCTTTTTTATTTATTTTATTTCTTAACCAAGCAAGGTACAAGTAACGTAAACAGTAAAATAACAAAATTGGAAATTACGAGTACATAGAAATAAAACGAAGAATTAAATAAAATAATTAACAAGATAAATCAATAACAAATTAATAAATAACAAATAAATAAATAAAACATTGAACATATAGCTTAGGATAAAGGGTTGCGGATGGCTTTGAAAAGGGAGGATTTGAAGGATAATTTTGAGATTGTTGGAGAATACAGATTACTTATGCTATTGAATATCCTGCAGCATCTATTTATCGGCTCATTAGCTGCGTAAGTAGTGGAGTGTGGATATTCCTTAAGTAAACGAGAGGACCTGGTGTTTCTTACAGGGCTATTCAAAACTATTTTGCTATTCAGGAATTCAACTTTGATGACGCCTCTAATGACGTCGAATGTGAAGCAGGCCGAAAGCATCTTTCTTCTAGATGCAAGTGTTAATAAGTTTAGATGACCCAGTCGAAACTCATAAGGAGGAAGGGTATTAAAATCGTAAGGGCTGTATAGTTCTCTCAATGCGAAAAGTAAGAATTGCTTTTGTATGGACTCGAGTCTGCTACTGTGGGTTTCAAAAGCCGGATTCCAGCAAATGGAAGCATATTCGAGAATGGGGCGTACTAGAGAGATGTATAAGGATCGTGTGACCCACAGGTTACGAAATTCCTTGGCACGTCTTTTGATGAAGCCTAGCTGTTTGTTTGCCCGGGAAAGTATTTTATCATAATGCAAGGTGAAGCGGAGTCGCTCATCCAAGACAACACCAAGGTCGACAACGTTATCAACTCGAGCTAACAACTTATTCCCGAGGAAGTATGTGTTATGTGAGACGGTGCATTTTCGGGAGAAACTTATAACTTGGCACTTAGCAATGTTGAGAGAGAGAGCTTGTTTTCATTGCACCAATGATCATGTGAATCAAGTTTGGACTGGAGAAAGAGTGCATCGGATTTAGATTTAATGATATGATAGACTTTGAGATCGTCGGCATAAAGTAGATGAGGTATATTTGATAGGACGTCAGATAGGTCAGATATAAATATATTAAAGAGAAGTGGGCCAAGATGGCTACCTTGTGGTACACCAGAGGTAGCAGAAATATTTTTCGATAAAAGTCCTTGAAATTTTACCAGCTGAGTTCGATTTCCAAGATAAGAAGTCAGCCAGCTAAGCAAAGACCCACCAAGTCCGAATTTCAGTAGCTTTAGAATTAAGGTAGGGTGGTCAACTCTGTCAAAAGCTTTACTAAAGTCTGTATAGACTGCGTCAATTTGGTATCCTTTCTCCATTTTACACAGGACGTCTGAGATTAGGACTGTCAAATTTGTGGTAGTTGAGCGACCTTTTCTAAAACCATGTTGTTGCTCGTTCAGTCGGGAGTCAACAAGTGGAGACAGTTTATCGTAGACAATCTTTTCAAAAAGTTTCGGAATAGTACGACATCGTATTCTCGCATTTCCGTCATCTAGGGTGAATAAAAATTGAAGCTTTGGCCGGCGGCCGATCGTACCTCTGCATTACCCGAAATGTGTGGTTATTGCATGCTGAGTGATTGTGATACTCATTGGAAATTCTAATAGCGTATTCTCCCAGATACTAGGGGGAATCGGTACTGTTGTTTTTCATGCATTTTCCTTACCCGTGATGATTTTAAATGCTCCGAAATTGTCATCTTTCCGCTTTATATAGCACATCACTCATAGCCGATGTATGCTCGCAAGCTTTTTTCCCCTTATTTCTGCGAGTGATGTTCATTGGTCAGTCATGGACTTTTGGAAAACCCCTTGCCAGCGGATTACATTTTCATTACGAAGCATGTTTGCTGCATATATTCTGTCTGGAATGCATTACAGTGATTCCCGTTGTGTAATGCATGCTCGCAAGAAGTTACAAAGGAATGTGCACCTGGGTATCTGTGGTGCCATGAGCACTACTCCAGGTGCGGTTTTTGATGCGTCTCTCAATCTGCCTCCTCTCGACATTCAAATTCAAAGTGTGGCGATAAACTCTGTTCATAAACTAACTCAGCTTGGCCTATCGGTAGGAAACGACGATGTAGGGCATTGTTTTACTAGAGGTTCGATACGTAAGATCTCCCCGATTCTCGCCATACCTTTGGACGCTCGAGTGCCCTTCCTTGACTAGGAGAGGATACGAAGTAATCTTCTTGAGCAGAAGTGACTGGGAGCACCCAGATGTGTGTACGAGAAGATCCGCCGAGATCTTTTTCACGGACGACTCGAAGACAGACAAATTGAAGCTGGTGTCTATTTGCATTCATCAAATGACAGGTGGGTCTCTTCTCTCGGAGGGCGCGTTTCTATTTTTCAAGCTGAATCATTCACTATCTTGAGAGCTGTCTGCTGGGTAATTGAAGAAAAATGGAAGGGCAAACGTATCGCTATTTGCAGTGACAGTCAAGCTGCGCTGAACTCTGTCGCCAGATTCAATAGAGTGCATCTGCTCTGGGTACTGGGGCACTGTGGTGTTGAGGGAAATGAAATTGCTGACGCGATTGCGAAGCAAGGTTCGACACTTTCACTACAAGGCCCAGATCCAACCTTGGGTGTGTTGACCGCATCTGCACATGTCATTTTTCGTATGGGAGTAGATGATGGCACACTAAACTCTTTCTTTCAGAGCCAATCATGCGACTGCAAGATTCCTTCTCAACAAGGGCAAACAAGTTTACAGAGCCATGACGGGAATACTGACTGGACACAATTGCCTAGGAGGACATATGTACCGAATAGGTGTTGCATAGGCTGACCTCTATCTACCCTGGTTAGAAGAGGCTGAATCTGTGGAGAATTTTCTCTGTGGTTCTGAGATATCAATGCTTTGGTTGGGATGTAGCACGGTTGCAGAAGATAGCCTTTTTTCCGTATCATTGATCGTAGATTTCGTTAAGAAATCTGGGAAACTATGGTAGGCTCGGGGTACGAGTGTAATGAGTCTTTTGGCCTGAGTGTTTAGAGGTAAAAGCCACCTCTCCGCCAACCCACACACACACAATGGGTAAATGCTACATTATGGAGAATAATGCTGGGAGATGAGGTGGTGGTGGTGGTTTCAAGCAATGCACCCTCTATAATATACGACTGTATATTGAATAGGGTGCATTACTTGAAATGGCAGCTGCTTGCCTTCCAGCACAACTTGTGACATTCTGATTCAAAGTTTCAATATTTCAAAGTCGTGTAGAACATGTCAAGATCTAGAAGACTATTAGCTGGCTAATCATTCGGCGATATGAAGAACAGAACGTTTTTTCGAGCCACTTGTGAGTGCTTTTTGCTTGCAATTTGTAGCAGGAGTTTGTTGAAAAGTGCACTGCTTTTTGCATGCCAAGTTTCACTGAGAGGATTCATTATGTCTTCTTAAACAGCTGCTTGATATACTTGAAAGTCATCGATGTTTTGAGTTATTTCTTGCAAACAAGCCATAGCCAACTCCCCATTACATCATTATTAATGTAGAGTGGTGACCTAGTTTAACTTTCAGAATGAGCTCTGATTTTTTTTGGCAAACCGAGTATAAATTCGATCGTTTCGTTTATGAAAAAAAATTAATTATAAAAAAATAATTGTATCGCATGGAACTTAATAAGATGTATCGCGGGGTAAACATAATTGATCGATATATTTTTTGATGTCACCCCATTAATAGACAAAGCCAAAGCTACGGAAATGTTTCAAAACTGTCACTTAATACACAATGGCTAGACTAGTTTTTTTTTGCGATTTAGACTTAAGTAGAGTAGTCCCACTACAATCTTTGTTAGGTCTGGGGGATGAAGTTGGTAGAGACTTCATTTACAATCCTTTCTCCTTCTGATTAGTTATGAAGCACAATTTCATTCAAATCACTGCCTCGACTGAATCAGCAACAGCTGATCCTGTCAACCTAATTTTTCAGTACTATTTCGATCGTTGCGGGCCGCATCTCACGCCCATAATGGCCCATAATGCCCATAATGTCTTTGGAGATAGGAATCCTTTATCGTGCGCCATGTAACATGAAGCGATCCAGAATGAGTACAGCTGCGCACGATTACAATAGCAACAATGTTCTTATCATCGATGTTTGGAAGCTCAAGGATATTTAAGGACTTCTGGATGAGGATGCTGGCTCATGGTTTGCCTAAAGATTCAGGCGACACTAATCTGTTTTCATCAAATTGCGATCTACAGACCCGGTTTTTAAAGACCCATGATTCTTGGATTAGAGCTACCTCCTCCATAAATTTAGACAGACGAAGTGGGAGAGTAGTGTTGTGAATACTGAAACGTAAATACACAAAATCTCAAAACATATTAAATACAAACACTTCGCCATTTTAGCGGCATTCCGAGTAAGTGTTGAGCACTAAAATTGGTTGTAGAGACTGGAACAAATACACAAAACATTCAAAATAATATAGAAAATCAAATCCATACATTTAAGAATTCAACGAAAAATGTTACTATGTAAGAGTGGAATATGAAACAGTAAAGACAGTCTGTTTTGGTAACCTAAAATGTTCGGCGGCCAGTTTAGAACAGACAAGTTCGGAATTAAAAGTTTTAGTCTTTATTCGTTCCATGGTACTATTGTTTTGTAATCTTGCTACGCGGCGGTTAAATTTGCCAAACAAGAAATACATACATACTGACCAGTTAAGGAACAACGAATACACCATTAATTGCTTTATTATTCGTTGCAAATGTTCTTGATCAAAAAATCAGGTGCGTCTTACGGCCATTTTTCGACACCCTTTTTCTCTGATGTGACAATTTTATCTCCACTTTCGGAAGGGGCTTAGACCACCAGCGTCTCCTTGCTATATATACAACTGCATGAAGAGCCCGTAACCGATCTTTTAGTCACCGGTCTTTAACTTTGGAAGGAATTCCTCTTTGATCACGATAAGGGATATCCGATCACCGGATACCTGACAGCAGTCACTTTCCAGTCGCTTCCTGGTAGGTCTAGTCTCATAACCTCTGTGATGCCTTTAGCTGAAGAAGACTCGGCGGAAGTCCGTTCCCTAGATCTAGGCTTGCTAAGAATATGGTGCTTTTTACCACTACTTAGATTTTTGACTCGATTTGACTTGGCCTTGATACAATCAAAGCATTTCGGTGAATCCTTAAAGTGCCCATTGCACGAATTTCAAGTTATTCGATGAAATGATACTATTGCACTTACTATTGATTGTCCTAACCAGACACTCTTTGACAATTTCATTAAACGACTGAGTTATTCAATTTAGCGTTATTTGGCTCCTGCTGATTTGGCTGCACAGTCGACCTTAACATAGTCTGAGTGGCTAATTTCGAAGCAGCCTGAGTTACGGGACGAATTTCGGTATTTAATCCTACCTACATAAGGGCTTCCTTATACTTATTGAATAATATCTCAGGGGGGATGCTCTTGAATCTCTCTAGCATCAAGGAGGTACTCTTCCGGATTCTATGAAGGTTCCAAACATAGTTGGAATACGAGTGGACACCTCTAGCGAAAACGGCACCTGAGCAACTGTCCGGGTGGACTGGATTGCCGTTCCTCGTGGTTTCTACTCAGTATGATCAGCGGTAGGCTACAAAGGGACCGAACCAGGGAGATATGATTGGCAGAGGTCCGCGAAGCAAGCTCAGAAACCCATTCTCTAAAGCCCTTGCACAGATGCTTCATTTGTTTTAGACGGACGGCAGGTTGGGGTAAAACACGAAATCAGGATAGAAATGGATTCAATTTTTGTGAAGTTTCATCAATACAAAGACCACGAAAGAAAGAAAACCAGTTCATTCTATTTATTTCGCTAGCCATGGCAGAGAAGTTTACTTTACGATTATTGAAATGTGACGGCCTTTGAGGGAGATTTCTCAGAAATGTAGAGGATGTGGAAGTTAGAATGTACATAAAATGAAAGGGCTGCATTTGGAGCGATGGAACACTTTCAAGCATTAGACAAGACAATATCAAGGATTTTGTTATAAGAATACACTTAAAATTAGGAAAGCGGGTGGAAAACGATCGATAAGCTAGGAAAAAATACCGCTAAAAAGCTGGCAAATGAGAAAAATCATACTGGAAAACATTTTATACTTGAAAAAAATAATAAAAGGTAATATTTACTGTTTACATTCACGTAAAATTACTCGATTCTTTTTCAAAGTTATTTTTAATGACTAAATTATGTATTTACGCTTTGAACTCGAGTTTGTCGCGGTCCAGGTTTTGAAAAATATATATGATAATTTGCTTTACCAAACCAGCCATGAAAAGACATACTTTATTCAAAATGAAAGCTCAAACTACCGCTTCGAATGAATAAAATTATAAAAAAAAATACTCCGTACTATTGTAAGTGTAGAATAATTTGAAATTCGATATTATAATGTAAATTATAGAAACAATTACCTGGCGGCACCCATAATTTCAATGGATCTTTTTCTATATCGAATTTTATCAGTCCAACACAGCATGCACTGACCAGTAGCAATACTACAATTATTGTGTTCCATGGATGTAGAGCAATGGCAAGTCCGATTCTACAATGAAAAAAAAAAAAGAAAACGATAAGCAACAATCAAAAGTCAATTACGGCAATCAAGTGTATGGTAATTAGAGTAAATTTGCATTGAATTGATGATTTCAGATATAAATCTAACTAATGGATTGTTCTTGTCTTTGCAATTAAATCTTGAAAATGTTGAAGTTATACAACTTGGTCGATATGAGAATAATATCAACTAGTACTAGCGTGTAACTTTCAATAAAACTTTTAATTTTTTAATTAGCTTGTATATAATCTGAAAGCGCTTCATAAGTGATATGTTGAAAGAATACCAGAAGTTTTATACATATTAATATGCAATACTCAGCATACAAATGGCATGAATAAGAAGCGTCGAAATTATAGCTTTGCCTATTACGTGCCGTACTTGTGTGTTGTATAACGTTGTTATAATTGTAAATTTCCGCTAGAATAAAAATATTATGTGAGTCAATGACCAATTACGATACAAGATGATTGAAGGCTAGAATTAAACATGTCGCCGCATCATAAGATTTAAAATGGTGAATGGGCAATTACTTTGAAACTTAATCGAGGACAGAGTCAAACTGAAAGAATCGAAGAATCTTATTATTGTTTCGCTTATGTAAGTAGTAGATTACAAAGCGGACAATTTCCATATTTGTTCAAAGTCAATGAATAAATTTTGAAGAAATATAGCTTTGAAGTTCAGATCAGAATTCTGATTTGTGTGAAGTGTATTGTATTTTGTATAGATATAATTTTTCCAGCGAAGATAAATTGCTTGTAGCGATGTGCTAATGAGTAGACACAATATAAATATGATTGAATATAAAATATGATTGAGGACCAACAAGTTCTTTGCGACATCTACATAGCTCAACGCAATCATTGCCTCTGTACAGAATTATCACGGCGTGGAACATTATTTTGACTAAATGTGAATACAAGGGTTTCATGATCCCTGACAGTGGTAAGACCGAATTCATATTGTAAAAAAAATTGGGAAATCGCAATGACTATGATGCAAATTTGAAAAGAAGCCAATTTGTGAAAAACTTTTTAAAATTGTTGAATATTTCAATTATTTAATTTTAGTTAAATAGCAGATATGAAAAAAAATCATATTGACTTTTACCTACTGGATTCCAAAAATGTCATCAAGTAGAGAATATTTAATGAATATATTGTAGTGCACACCGACTTTTTTCGATTCAGTGAAGAATCGGACTTTTCTGGCTTTCGAGTCTGGAATATATCGCTCTGATATACAAGGTGAACCAAACGAGGTAGACCCATTTACTTAAAAAAAAAAAAAACCATTAAAAAGCATATTTTTTGCTGTATAAGAGAAAAATCTTTTGATTTGGTTGAAGGAGATTGTTTGGCTTTGGGCTCGAATGGCACAATCTGTCCGTTTTTCGGCAAAAATTGCTTCAAAAAGTCTGTTGTGTTTTACAATCAACAAGCTGCGGGTTTCAAACCCGGCGTTGCCAAGAATTAGGTGCCTTCCGAAGATACACAAGGAAGGAAATGAGCTAAGGGAAATTGTAACCGCCACAAACGCTCCGACAAGGAGAATCGCAAAGTGGATTGTAGACGAGTGTAGGGCGTTAGGGAAGATTAGCGTTAGAACAGTCAAAAATCGTGACGAGGTGATAGAGCAACTTGGAAGAAAGGCAGCAATAGGGGAAGATGAGTTAGTTGTATCATTTGATGTCAAGGCTCTATTCCCAAGCGTGCCGGTAAAACAAGCACTCGCGTTCTTTGAGGACTGGCTATTAGAGAAGAATAGCTCACCGGAAGGGAGGAAGAGGGCTAAAGACTTTTTGAAACTTGCCTCAGTCTGCATGAATGAAAGTTACTTTACTTTCAGGGGGAAATACTTTAAAGCTATGAAAGGTGTTGCCATGGGAAATCCTTTGTCCCCACTAATGAGCGAGATATTTATGGACAGACTGGAGAAGAAACTTCATGAAGAAGGATCGCTTCCTCGTGTCTGGATGAGATATGTGGACGACATTCTAGCTATCATAAAAAAGGATGCTTTGGCAGAAACTTTGAAAAAGTTGAACCAAGCACACAAGGATATCCAATTTTCAATGGAAGTCGAAAACAATGGAAAACTACCATTCTTGGATCTAATGGTCATACGGAAAGAAGGTTCTCTTAGGTTTAATATCTACCGGAAGCCCACACACACCCAGAGAACAACACCTTCTACGTCTGATCATTGGCATTCCCAAAAAATGGCGCCCTTTAACTCAATGATCCACCGACTATTAACAGTACCCATGGATCAGGAAAGTTTTAACTTAGAAGTTAAATATATTAAAGACACCGCGAGAAAAAATGGATTTGACGATAAAATAATTGGAAACCTTGTCAAAAAGAAGAAGGACAGAATACAGCGTGATCTGTTAACGACGCTCTTTATACAAGAAAAACAAAAACCAGCCATAAGAGTTCCAATTATTTTTACGTCAATATTTAAGCAAGTTCAGGAACTCTTTGAACGCTTTGATATTAAAGCAGTTCCAACCAGTAGGGCTAAGAAATTAAGTACAATATTATGTCACGTGAAAGACAAAAAAGATAAGAAGGAAAAATGTGGAATATACAGAATTACTTGCCCAGAATGCAACAAAATATATATTGGACAAACGAAACGGTTAGTTGGTGTTAGACTAACCGAACATAAGCGCGAAGCAGTCTCAGCAAGGAAAAAGAACTCAACGATAGTACGATCAGCAGTAGCGAAACACATCCTGGAGGAGGAGCATAGCATAACGTGGGACAACGTGGAGGTGATTAAGGAAGTACAGCAGGTACGAAAACTGGATGCATACGAAAGCCTGAACATATGGAAAACCCCGATGGATAGGCGACTAAACACAGACCAAGGAAACTGTGTATCACCATTGTTTAGGTTAATTTAAACAGATACTTTATGATGATAATGTGATTACTAATAGATAGTAAAATGTATTTAAGTATATAATCAATAGATAATTAGCGGGTAATTAGCAGGTAATTAGTATTAGTAAATACTTTAAAAGCAAGCACCTTAAATAAGATATCTAAGCTATCTTAAGATCAGACCAAAAGACACTGAAGAAGAGGGCAGATTACCCTCGAAATATCGATATATGTCAAAATAAAAATAAATCTAGCTTCTAAAGGAAAAATTGGTTTCAATGAAAAAATATCATAAACATACTGTATAACAACTGACAAACAAAATCTGTCAAAGGTATAGTGTTGTCTTATGAGTCCATCTAGTTTGTTTCACCTTATATTGATATCTTTCATATATTGATTATATTGGGTAATTGGTATCGAATTTCACTAGTCCTGTGTATTTGTTTGTGTATGCAATGAATGGCTGATGTACTTGAGATATATTTTTCAAAATGGAAAACGAAATTTTAGGGACATAATGCTCTACGGATTTCGGAAATATGTGACACACCTTTCTTCCTCTGATTTAGCTCCAACAGCTTTTGTCAACCACTTAAAAATTTCACGTGATGAAATACGTATAGCTATTTTGGAACTCGAATGCAACAAAGGTCCCGGGCCTGATATTCTTCCTCCGACCTTCTTACGTAAGTGTGTAGAGCAGCTTATAGCCCTTGCATATTTTCTTCAATATATCACTTTCGTCTGGTATTTTCTCATCCTGTTGGAAGCTTTCGTATGTCACACCAATATTCAAGAATGGCGATCGACGATGTATCGGATATTATTGGGGCATTACCATTTTGTCTCCGACACCAAAACTTTTTGAAAGGATGGTCTACGATTAATTTCCTCCACTTGTTGACTCCTGTCTGAACGAGCAACCACATGGCTTTAGAAAAAGTCGCTCAACTATCATGAATTTGACAGTTGTAATCTGAGACGTGCTGTGTAAAATGGAGAAAGGATAAGGAATTGACGCAGCCTACACTGACTTCAGTAAGGCGTTTCAGAGATTCAGCTTCAGAGATTCGACCTTGACATCGTGATTCACTTGATCATTGGTGCAATGTAAACAAGCTCTCTCTTTCAGCATTGATAAGTGCCAGGTTATTAGTTTTTCCCGCAACAGCACGGTCACACACAATATGTACTTCATCGGCAATAGTTTGTTAGTTCCAGTTGATAACATTGTTGACCTCGGTGTTATCTTAGATAAAAAAAAAATTCGCTTCACCTTACACTATGATAAAATACTTTCCAGGGTAAAAAAACAGCAAGGCTTCATCAAAAGACGTGCCCAAGAATTTCGTAGCCTGTTGGTCAGAAGATCCTTATACACTTCACTTGTACGCTCTATTCTCAAGAACGCTTGCATTAGCTGAAATTCCGCTTTTGAAACCTACAATGACAGACTCGAGTCCATATAAAAGCAGTTTTTACTTTTCACCTTGAGCGAACTGTACAACCCTTATGATTTTAATAACCTACCTATCCCCTTATGAATTTCGACTGAGTCATTTCAACTTATCGACAACAGAAGAACTGTGATATCGTCCTACCTATCCCCTTATGAATTTCGACTGAGTCATTTCAACTTATCGACAACAGAAGAACTGTGATATCGTCCTACTTCACATTGGACGTCATTAGATACGCTATTAGAGTTGAATTCGTGCATAGTATTATTGTGATAAATATCCCTGTAAGGAACACCAGGTCCAAACGTTCGCTAAAAGAATATCCACACAATTCACCACATATGCAACTAATGAGCCGATAAATAGATGCTGCAGGATATTCAAAAGCATAAGCAATTTATATTTCTCTACATTTTCGAAATTATCTTTCAAAACCTCACTTTTCGAAGCCATCCGTACCTCCTAATCTAAAACTTTATGTCAATGTGTTATTTACTAATTGTTAGTTATTACTTATTTAATTTGTTGTTTTTTTTTACTTTACAATTTTCGTTTGGTGTTGTATATGTATCTAGTATCTTGTTTGGTGAATAAATAAAATAAAATTATATCGTCTGTTTGAACTGTCCTTCGGCTCTCTGGGCAGTTAAAATGTGGTCTCACAGGTTATAACTGGCAGGAGCAACCCCACACTAATTAGGAACTGATGATTTGGACTTATACTTTGATGGAAATCAACACAGCGATGAGGACCATGAATATCTATAAATCAACTGTGTTTCGCTATATAACCCTTTTGAATCTGCTGGGACACATAAGAATACAGCGCAAAAATGTTCAAAGAAATCAGTCAGCAAAATATTCTACACTTTACATTCTAAAATATAGGATTGATTCTTGTTCGTTTTAGTTCAGTTGAAATTTTTCTTTAGACAAGTAAAATGCAGCTGTAATATTTTGCGTTTTAAAGTTGATCTTCTCTGCATTTTAAATAAACATTTTTAAAATTTTTGACTGAAACAGAGTAATGGCATAAAAATGAATTAATAGAATTATTAAGTATAAATGTTTGTTTTTTTACATTCTTTTTAGTCATTTTTGGAGATATCGCAGTTTTAAGATATCATCTCTAATATGATGCCGTCAATCGCGTAAACGACTAGTCTGCCTTTAAATAAACTATGAATGGGTTCGTACACCACTTAAGACAAATTTGGCAGCGTCTATAAAAATCGTTTGCAATTCGAAAGGACAAAAAATTCAAACGTATAGATCGCTATTTGCCTCGTGTCAGCAGGCATTTATTTAATGAAATTATAAATGTCCGAATATCAGATTACGAATTTTGAATTTGATAGTACTTTCACATTCGTTCTGGAAATTTCATGAGCAGCAAATTAGCCAATCAACAGGAATTGAGTGAATTTTCGTTTTGTTTCAGCATTTATTTAAGTCCAGTTGAGTGCATTATGGCGGGACGTTTAACCTTTTCTATCTGTAAAAATATTTTTCACAAAAAGTGAACGGTTTTTCATCACTACTGTTATTTTTATTCCTCCAATTTTTACCACAAAAAAATAATTTTTGTGATTTGGTTCAGTCGTAGAGTTATTACATTTTCAATAACAAATTTTAATTATTCCGTGCATATAAATCAAAACCAACGATGGCAATAAAAAATTTACCGATTTTTAAAAAAAAATGTCACTAATTTATACAAGTAATCATAATTAATTTGTTATATCATGCATTTCTAAAAAACAGCGACAAACTGTCTCCCCTGCATGTTTTTTGTATGCAGTGTCGACAGTCCATGACTTCTACATGCTTCTATATGTAGTATATACATAATCTTATTATATTAATTATTGTATTTAAAAACAAAGTATTTTTCGTAAAATATTTCAAAATAAATTTTGCTTTTCTAATTCCTTATCTCAATACTTCATTGAAATAATTTTTAATAATATCATTATTTTTTATGGACTAAGTTCTTGCTGCACGCGGTGGACCATATGACCTCTTGTTATCATATTTAATCTTCCTTTCAGATAAATCCCTCTGATCTTATGCTGACTTATCAGCATTATTTTGAGCCCATGCGAAATCGTATCATTTATGCAGATGCACTACATTTCCACCATAAATGTATTAAAGATGTTTTTAAGCAGAAGTCTTTATGAGTCGTCAGTTACTCGTATTTTTTTATAACCGGATTCACATAATTATTACGTATACAGGGACGATTGAAATCCGATCGATTCGATCTTCTCAATCTGGAAGCAACTTCTCGATATGCATAAAATTGAAACCTTTTATTTAGGCTTTTATTTAGGCTTTTATTTAGGCTTTTATTTCTCCGTTGACCGAAAATATAACTAAATATAACTTTAGCTGAAGCCAGGAACTGTCAAACAGTGGAAAGAATAGTTTTGCATTAAACCATGATACACATGTATATATATGTATATATATATATATATATATATATATATATATATATATATATATATATATATATATATATAAATATATATATATATATATATATATATATATATATATATATATATATATATATATATATATATATATATATATAAATATATATATATATATATATATATATATATATATATATATATATATATATATATATATATATATATATATATATATATATATATATATATATATATATATATATATATATAAATATATATATATATATATATATATATATATATATATATATATATATATATATATATATATATATATATATATATATATATATATATATATATATATATATATATATATATATATATATATATATATATATATATACTAATATTCTTTCTAATCTAAAACACCCAATTTAGATAATTATCAGCATCGGCACTACAGCCGGAGTCGGGTCCTTGCTTCCATCAACAAACATTTTCACCGATTCCGATTATGAGTCGGTGTTATCCAATAAGCCCCCTAAGCTCCGAGCGTCCTGGTCAATGCCACCCCTCAGTGCAAATAAGATCTCCTCCTCTGTCGTTTGCCGTAATATCTGCCACAAAGGATTTTCTGAGCTAGTTCCCCTCCGTTCATACAAGATAGGTGCCGTTCCTACCGGAGTTTTATATCTACTTCTGGGTTCCTACAACTCACGGTTGTAGCGTCTCTGGAAACGCTTTTCTTCACATATGGGGCCAACGATCCTCCGCAAGGCTTTCCTCTCAAACGCGGCTAAGAGGTGAGAGTGCTTTCCGCTGAGCACTTAAGCCGCCCATAGATACGAGAGTACTGACAAGACGGTGGAGTGGAGCAGAAACTTTGATGTTCGGGCATAATATAAGTACTAATAAATGGCACGGAAAGAAAGGTATTGTACGATATTTGACTGATGGAAGAGAATGGAAGAGTGAAGGATTTACCATCAGCTGGCATCTAAGAACAACCAAAACCAAAATAAGTTCGTTTTATCATATGCAAAAGTGAGAAAAGCATACTCTCAAACGACAGGTGAGAATGTATATATCCGTGTTAGCTGATATGTGAGAGTGTGTTGGCGTGCGTATAATTCCATCAAGAAACAGTAAGCGCAGCGAACATTCGCTGTCAACAAACGAAATTGTGTGTGTGTAGTGCATTGCATAAAAGTATCGGAGATATTCTTTTTACTCGTCAAATGGTATCGAAAATAGAATTCCACGTCAACTACCTTATCGCTTACCATTTTAAAACTCAGCATACGTTTTAAGAAAATCAATATTGCATAAATCGCCATTCGTTAAAAGAGTCTTGTTGGCAGAGCGCATGTATATTGCCTAGTGGGAATGAGAAACGTATCTGATCGTAGCAGCGTTGCTTGGCGGGGTACTTTCTGTCTTTTTTCAACTTGGACTTGGATATTGCTATCTACTTTTCGCAATCAGTGGGGAAATATCGAAAATTGTATCGCAAACCACGTTCTTTCCGTACTATCTATAGTACATATGCTATGGTTCGGGTGAGATTTCGGAATTTGAAGAGTGGATATGCAAAAAGTCACCTAATAGATGATACAAAAGAAAGAATACAAACTTTAGAACACGCAACATATTACTTATCGAAGGCGTTCAACATACTTGGGCGTTCAACATACTTGAGGATCCTTGTGTGAGTGCCGATTTTACACATCCATAGTACAACACTGATCTTATTATTGATTTATATACTGTTTGGCGCTTTTGGAGGGTAGAAATCTTATGTATCAAATACATATTGACCAAGGTCAGACCAACTGCTTGTGAGCTAACATGATGACGACATTTGATGGTTCGTCACGAAATCGCTTCCGTTCGGAGTGGGTTTTGGGCACAAGCCAAAACCCACTGCTTGCCGCCACAAGTGGCGTCAAGTCCTGTCAAAGTCGCTTGTCTGGACTGACCACACGCTTGGGCTCGCCAGTTTTGGGGTGGGCTCGGCCAATATTTACTTGCTACATTAGAAAGATATTGGTCTTCTTCAACGCTCTCCGCGACACTACTTTCACAGTATTACTTTGCGGCATGGGGGGCGTAAGTGGCTTTTCACGAACCTTCCATTTTTATCTCTCGTTTCGCGTCAGGTACTTATATTTTTCAGGGCTGTTTCAGTGACATGGCACGCAGTTTGCGATTCCAGCATACAGTCTATGATATTTTCCGCTGATATTCTTGAGTCTATTCTTCTGCATGCTTCAAAGCGCGGGCGGCTGAACATCACGTGTTCCGCATCTTCGGGTACATTTTTACATACTGGACAATCTGGTGAACTATAGTGTCTAAAAAAGTACTAGTAACGGTACTCGCCATGCAAGTATACTAATGGGCATCGTACTAGGTACTCGTATTTGACGATTAAACGTTCTAAGTAGCATCACACTTCGTTATCGCACAATGTGAGTAGTACACTACGACTTCATCGAGTTGAAGTAGTTTCCCTTGCCATTGGTATTTCTTGCTATGTTCAGTAGTATCCGGACAGCGTCCACAGTTGATCGTCCGTTTCGTATACCGAACCACTGAGCCAATAGTCTTCTTTTGCACTAAATTTCAGGCAACAAACGCTCACATATGACCCGTTCAAAAATTTTCTCATCGCATTCAACAAGCATATTTTCTAGAAGATCACGTCTCAGCAATGTTTATTCTGCTTGTGCAATTTCTCTTGCTACCATTTCTTGGCAAAAATGCAATTTTGTATCTCCTTGATCACAAGCTTAAATGCTTTATTGGGTATCGCACCCGGGCCAAGTGCTTTATTGGTCACCGATTTTTCGTATGGCTGCCAGCACTTTTTCTACGTTTACCGCAGACACGGTTTCAGGATCTACCTATAGCAAACTTTCATCCTGATGCAGCGTTGTGACTATTTGCTGGAGCATCTTTGGACGCGTGATTTGAGGAGACCTTTTTCCTAAAGTGCGAATATTACCGCTTTGAACGTTCCACCCCCACGTTGCAAAGCTTTTTGAAATGTTCACGTTGCTCTTAACAATCGCAAGTTGAAACTTTTTCCGGGTGTTTTTGTATTGGCTTTGCAGATCTTCGTACTTTGGACTATTCTTGCAAATCATATTTCTACAAACATTCATCGCCTGGCCTTGTGACATTTTTCCTGGAGCACCCGAATTTAGGCATTCCACTGATAATTTACCTTTCTGGTCTTGAGGAGAGAGAGACTTGAAGATTTGACTTATAGCCTTTAAGCTTCAGTTTGTCTTCAGTATAGTTAAAACGAAGTAGAAAGATTTATTAGCGATCTGTGGTTTTCGTCTTCGTCGTAGACTTTTATTTCGCCCTTCGCTCTTGATCCCAGATGTGCTGCATCACTTTTAGGATAGCCTTCATGGTGCAGCTTTCATCGGATTTGATGAATTCAGCCGCTATTTCGTTAAAGCCGTCGTTTTTTATTTATCTGACTTTATATGGCAGACTCAACTTCTTTTAGCGTTGAAGGGACTTGAAGGCTTTTTCGGAGACGTCTGTTAGCTCTGATTTTATTGTATGCAGGATATATGTATAGTGCAGGAGTAAGGAGTTTTTTTTAAAATAACGAGTTCATATCTTCTTAATGTGGCTATCTTGGGCGAGGTAGAGTGTCGTCTTGGGCTGTTAAGTTTTCCTCGATGCTTTTCCATTGCTATTAATAGTATTTCCGTATCTTACATAGAATGATTTTTTTCGCTGCTCATTGGAGGTTTTCACATTGTTTATTCTTCGTCCTGGTGTTCTTTTCTAGCTGTCTGAACGGCTGATTTTTCTTTTATAATGATTTTTCTTTTATTTTTTTGCTCTGAGCTTCATAGCTAACTAATTGTTCCTCAGCTCCATCCAGACCTTTTCGACCGTGTGTTAGTTTTTAGGATGGAGGTTAGTTTTGTCTCAAGAGTTTTTGTGAATTTTCTACCACTGATAACGTTTGAAGCTTCTTAATTCAAAATCACAACATGTCAAATACGACTTTTCAAATAAGCCACTCAGCCAAAAAGTTGAAAGTTGGTCAACTGCAGCTACACTCATCCCACAGCGTCATGACCTACGAATTATAAATAATAACTGTGCTTTTAACTTTCTGTTAAGTCCTGGGTTCAGCTAAAACTACACATTGTGTTTCTACAGTTACAGTTTCGCTCAACGGACAACATCAAACGAGACTAAAAATAATGTTGAATAGTCCGCATAAGCTCAGAGAAGAGTAAAACTTAATGTGTTTTTATGTGTTTTTATCGGTCACTATTTATCTGAAAAGATAACTAAATATGATAGCCAGAGGTCTTCGGGTCCACTGGGTGTTACAAGAACTTATTTCATAAAAAGATAATGATACTATTAAAAATTATTTCAGTGAAATATTGAGATAAGGAATTAAAAAGCCAAAGTTTGTTTTTAAATATTTTGTTTTTAAATAAAATAAGATAATTAATATTTCTAAATACTACTTATAAAAGAATGTAGAAGTCATGAACTGTCTGCGCTGCAGACAGGTTGCCGCTGGTTTTTTTTTTAGTAATTTATGAAATGACAAATTGGTAAAGAGTATTTGTATAAATTAGTGATAATTTAAAAAAAAAACTTGTAATTTTTTGTTGCCGACAGCGTTGTTTTTGATTTATGTGCACGAAATAATTGAAATTTGTTATTTAAAATCTAATTACTCTGTGAATGAACGTTATCGTTAAACATAATTTTAAAATCAGAATTTTTTACAGGTGGAACGAATTGGAAGATTGGGATTTTTTTTTTAAACTAATTGAATTAATCTTAAGAAGTTTTTCAAGATTTAAAAGAATATTTAAAATCGAATTATCAGGGGTTGGATTTGAGCCGCGAACCAGTTCAGACGTGTTTTTCGGAACGAATTATTTTTTTGACGCGTTTAATGATACCGAATTCAATTGTAGTGATAGGCCAGATCACGGTGAAGAATTAAAACTCTTGTACGAATTAGTTTTAACTTAAAGAAACTCAAAGTGGATATTGCGTAATCGAAGTGAAAATTGTGAAATCAAGTTTGTGCTCAAAGGAGGGGAAGTGTACGGAGTAATTCAGGTGCAATCGCATTTTTGACGGATGAAAATATCTCACAGGATGACATGGTCAATCCGTCATTAACGAATGCTTCCCAGGAGAAGGTTCCGGAACTAGGTGCAGCAGCTGCAGCGACAATAGTAGTAAACAGCTGCAACAGTATCATGGAAACTCTTCTAGAAGGGATAAGCAAAATATGTAAGATCGAGATATCGTCTTAAACAATAGTTCTGGACTTACTACAGTCGAGGCGTTAATCAGGAGCTGGATCCATGGATGTTTTCATCGAGAGTCTAACTTCAATTGCTATTGGAAAAATTATGGGGAAACAGAAAGTTTTCAACTATCAAGGCACTCGCCTTAACGAGCGAAAATTCAAGTTGACCGTTAGATCGCTGGAGCCAGATGGAGCTTTTTAAGACAGCAGGATCTCTTAGATACTTCTTCACATTCAAGGAGCAGTGAAATAGTGGCAGTGTTGAGTGTAGCGTTTTCATATTTTGGGTGCGAAGCCGTTTTTAAGGTCCTTCAGAGCTCGAAAGTTAAAGTCGAGACTTTATCAGCAACCTGGTCGCGAGATCAAGTTGGCATCGACTTATACAAAAAGGTTGTCGATTGATCAGGCAAACTCGCCAAACTATTGAAAGTGAAATACGTTCTTCATCAAAAGATAATACGGAAGACTTGCCAGGAAACGGAATGTTCTTTCCCCGCTTTGAAGCACGCTGAGCTGCCTGCGCAGAAAACTATGAGCCTTTGGACTGTCCAAGGTGGAATGCGGTAAAAGACTATAGTAGCCTGAAACAAGCGCTTCAGTTTTTGAACTGTATCAACTGGAAATCGGAGCTCTACAACGACCTACTCACATTTCCTTCACTTTAGGAGAGGATCTTAGTGCTAGAAATGAGTACTGGAGAGACTTCACATGCAAGCTTAACCGTAGCTCTTTGTAAGAGAAGAAGAACTTCTTTCCTTTTCTGCGATATTATTTATTTGAATATAATTAAAACTGAACGTTGTCTCCTTCAAAATAATTCCCTTTGTAAGTCATACAGCGTTGGAGACGGTTCATCCACTCCTCATAGCAGTGCCGGAACTCAGATACTCGAATAGCTTTCAGTTGGTCGGTTACAACCGTTTGGATGTTTCAGGTTCAAAGAAATTGTCATTATTTTCAATCGATTTCAAAAAGCCAAGGCATCTTTCCTTCCTAATGTCTTTTTGCTCCTGGGATAGGTTTTTTAGAACCATTTTCGAGCAGATCTTTCTCATTTTAAATTCGTGGGTCAAAACTTGATGAACTATAGTGTGACTCAAATTCAAACGTTCCCCGATCATTCTGACCGTTAACCGACGATCTAAACGCACAAGATCGCCGATTCTGTCGACATTTTTCATCGGTTCTTGCAGCTGAAGGCCTTCCGCTGCATGCCTCATCTTCTATCGACTCTATTCCTCCTGAAATTTTTTTAAACCACCGAAAAACCCTGGCTCTTGATAAAACACTGTCTCCGTAAGCCTGATGAAGTATTGCAAAAGTTTCCGTTCCCTTTTCCTAAGTCTGAAGCAAAACCTTTATAGCACACCGTTGCTCGAAATTAATTTCACTCATTTTTAGAAAGCACTAAGAAAACCAGTTTCACGGGAAAAATGACAACGGGCAACCAAATGACTAGACTGAGTTCAAACTCGTACTAAACGCGTATCATGTGTCCACCTGTCGCTTCTCCATGTCACGTGCTTCCAGTGTATATCAATTTTCAAATGCATTACTTTATTTACACATCTCGTATATCTGCTTTAATAAAATTCTATAGATCGTATGGTTTCGTCAATTAGGTTGAATTTAGCCAAGGTTTACGAGACTTTTTCCTCTAACCTTCTTGCCGGTAAAAGAGTTCTTTCTGAACAAGAAATATATGTTAACATTGAGAATCCACTATGTTAGGTTCCGCGGCAGCATCCTTCATATAGACATCAAAGAAGGCACACTTAGGTATGCAGGGACCCATTGTGTTATCCCATTGCACAGCCCTTGCTAACAGAAGCACCAACCTGAGTCCTTGAAGAATTGGGTGATTCTCTTCAGGTTCATCGAAGCCACTTCGGTTAGGCAAGTAAAGAAGTATGAGCGAAGAGCCTTCATCCTTTTTCTAGCCAGGGCCGGGCATTCGCACAGAAGATGAAGAAGTTTACTAAAGAAGCGTCAGAGCTACCAATACCGCAAGGGCTAACGCGAACTCCCATCACCACTTCAACCATCAGCCAGGAATATAGTTCTCTCCATTTTCAAATAAATGAATTGTCTGGCTAAATTAGAGAGGTTTGCGAATTTTTCCATGGATCGTTAGATCGCTGTACAGATCTCGAACTGCCACGAGCTGATCGATGTCTTGTCTAAGTATAAGGCTGATATAACATCATTAGAAGAAATCAGATGGACAGGGAATGGTACGAGCATTTTCAAAACGAGATCATATGACATTAACAACCGCTGTGCTTTCATGTGATCTGGGCAGGTTTTTTTGTTCAGCAAAAAAATGACGTCTACCATCATCGGAATTCACACTATCAAAAATAGTGACGCGCCCCTAGCGTGCGAGGCAAATTTGTGAACATCAGCCTCATAAACGTTCACGGATGTACGGAAGAGTTTTTTGACGACAAAAAAGAGGCATATTAGGAATAGGTCGAGCGGATCGAATACATGCCCAAGTTGATATAAAAATTATCCTTGGAGATCTTAATACTGAAATAGGTCAACAGCCAGTATTCAGGAGTTACGCAGGTGCTCCTAGTTTGCATGAGAACACTTATAACAATGGACTTCGAGTCACCGAACTAACAGCAACGAAGAACTTGGTCGTTGAGTAAAAGGTTCCGCGTAAAGATAACCATAAAACCTCCAGGGTATCATCTAATAAAGCCACTCGTAACCTGATATAGTACGTCTTGGTACTCGAGCCTGATAAGCAAGGTGGCAACATATACATGGACCAATCTTGTTCATATGGTTTCACTAGCGCTGATTGCATTGCACAGACATATTGCATCCGGGAATCATGTACGAATCAACACGGCTGTGTTACACATTACGAGTACCAGTAAAATCTGCGGTCTCGTCCTTGAAGAGCTCAATGGAACGACCGGAATGCCTAAATACCTAAACAAAAAATATACTTTCTACTGACAGCAACTAAGACAGGAGTCGCAGAGTTTGGTGCGACTGGTTTGATGATGAAACTAGCGACTATCTGCAACAATGCCATAATTTCAAAGAGCAAAGGTACGCGAGGAGGAATATAAAGAGGTTAAAATAGCAGAATAGAGACTTTGTAGACAAAAGAAAGCAGCTTGGAAACAAACGTGATCTGTGAAATAGCAAAAAGTAGAGAACGAGCTCCACACCAGAAATTCTAACAAATAGTACGAAACCGACGCAGCCAAGCCAAGTAATAATAGCCGGACATTATTGGAAGCTTCTAACTAGAAGATTCCTTCACTCTGATCGAGCGTGCAGTGCAAAAGCCGGGGCATGAATGAAGGAAAGATGAAGTACGTGATTCCAGTATCTGCAGGAAGCACACTTAGACTTCGTCAAACTATCAAGGTGGTGAAGCGTGAATTTGAAGTTGTGCAATCCTTCAACTACCTTGCGCCAATTGTAGCATCCAATAACAATGTGGAGAAAGATATATTACTCGAATTAACCAAAGCCTACTATAGTCTGCCAAGGCTTTTCAGATCCCGAAATCTCGCAACACCGTGGTCTTGCCAGTACTCGCATATGGATTCGAGACGAATGTTCAGCAAAAGCCACTTTGAACTCTTAGCCGCGCTCGAGAGGTAAGTTTGATGTTTCTAACGGCATTGGTTTTTAGAATATTTTGTTGTATTTGCAAATTTTTTTTGCTTACTGCAAAAATACTACTATCGCTGCCATCAAATAGAAACTTTAGGGCAAGAGTTCATCGCTGAGTTTTTCTAAGTTGGCAGTAATATCCCGTTGAAGACTACTGCTATCTTCTGTTTCGTCGATTGCAGCCGCGGTTGTGCTTTGTAAGTATGCTGACGACATGTGATCTATCAAGCACCCGTGGGCATTAGTATGACCATAATACATCCAATATTGCATCATCTTTTTGCAGTAAAGAAGTACTTGTACACGTTGAATTGGCTGTTCTTGAATTTGCTTGCAAATGAAAATCGTTGATGTGGTGATTGATCGAAAGAGATGAACTCACTTATAGAATTTCCAAAAACTTGGTTGTACTATTGCGTCAGTTATTATTGTTTGTTAAATTGTGAATCTAAAAATATTTTTTGGAAGAGATTTAACCATAGATATGAAAGAATATGGATACGACATGGCTATCCGTGTACCCATACGTGAGTGTGCCTTTTTTAATACACGCACAGCATTGCTCTCTCACAAAAATTGCGGTCAGTGCGCCCCTTTCTACCGCACTCACAACCGAAAAGCCTTAAGCTGTGTCTTAATGCTGGAAACACCAGATAGGCGTGAAAGCGTGCAACGGGCAACATGGAAAGAAACGTCAATGTCAGTTTGATTTGTGTCGGGGACTGAGAACATTGGCTTTCAGTCATATAAAATTTGCAATTTTTTCGGCGAATTCGGTGGAAACGTAAATCTACGTTTGTGCGCAATCTTTTGTGTTGGTTTCCCGAGTAAATCAGCGGTAAAAAGTTATAAAATAGTGCGATAATGAAGTGCCGCGTTCCAGGCTGCAAAAGTAGCTACCGAAGTGCTTCGCACGGGTTATCGTATTTCGGGTGAGTAAAATTAGCCTTTGGCATCAATTTCAGTTGGTTTTTGTGTGAAATCATAATTAATTTCATTTATAAAAAGCATTTTAATCTCCACTTGCCGGTTTGGGGAAAGAAATGTCAAACGACGTTCAAAATGGCGATCTCTCGTGCTTTTTGTTACCATATGAACTGTCTAGGGCACACACCAGTACCTCATTCTCACACCAGTAAACAAAAAGTCGAAAATTAGCACATTTCTCTCGGTCGATTTCTAATCCATTCTCTCTTATACCTGCGGATTTAACATAAAGTGGCGAATTATCTTTCATGACGACAATACGAGCTTATATTTATACATATGTACGTTAAACCCAAATAACTGAGTTTGTAATCACAAAGAATATAAAATCGATGAGAAATTCGCCGTCGAATTTCGATTTGGTGGGCAACGGCTTTTTTGCTAGCCATGTAAAGCATATGTAAACAATCTACAGACACGCAATCGAAATCGATGTGAAACAACTAATAAAAAGAGGCTTTTTACAAAACGAATTATGATACGTGACTGAGAAAAGTATTCAAAAGCACCAGAATATTAGAAATAGAAGCGACATAGATTAAAGTTACTAAAAATAGGCAAACCTAACTGAGCAGCGACACATCGCTCAAACATCTAGCATTTTCCCGCTGCTGCAATATGATTTCACAAGAAACTTTCAACTAAAACACTTACTGTAAGGTTATAAACGAAATCCGGGAAGTTTCAAGTATAACTAACACGCTAAGTAAAAAATTAAATCCGATATGCCGATTAAGTCCGCGATTAGGCGTCTTTGAACGCGACAATTTGACAGCAGCCGAATCGTACTTTTTCAAGCCCCTACAAAACGAATCATTCATCTACGCCCCGAAGAATTTGTCAGAACATGGGTTTATTTTCATAGTATGGGTAAAATCTTGGTAAAATGAAGACAATCTGCTTGCTTTATTGCGATTCTTAATATCTTTATGCTCAAAGATATGGTTGATGCGACCAAAAATGTGGTTATCAAGATTCAAATTTCGCAATCAAAGCTTTGGAAATCTGTTTGCTTTGGAAAATAATGAGCGTACTTCAGATCCAACAAAATTAGCATCTTTATTTGAAGCTCTCTGCTGGCTACGATCTGTTTGGAATAAACTGTTTCCACTTACAATTACAAAAGTTTTTTTTTTGGAAATGTGGGTTGCATTGAAATCTGAGGGTCAAAAGCGGAATCATGATTAGAGTTCAAATTCACAGTGATTTTAACTCAAATGTTCAAGCAGAAATTCTTAATTTGGCAGGAGTCGATCAATTGACGACCACAAACGAGACTCTCCCGGAAGATTAAGAAGATATATTTTTTGAAAGGGTTCAACCGAACAAGCCATAGCAGCTTTTTTTAATTCCGATAGTGAATTCACGAAACAGAAAATGAATTTCGTCAGCAGAATACTAATTCCATAATACGGAACATCAAATCTCTAAACGAACATATCTAAAGTTTTGCAAACTTTTAAAGATTGCGCAGTTCTAATGGAGCAAGTACATCTTACGAGCGCAGAGAGGAAAATTTCTATATCTAATTATTTCAAATCTTTAAATTGAGCGTGCGTTTCTGTGAAAAATTAACCATTTGTAAAACATTCACGTGAATCATTTGTAAAACATTCACGTTTCTTGCACTCAAGATGCGATAATAATAAATATGTGAACATATTTTAGAGTAACCTTTGGTAAAAATAAATGTTGGGGAAAATATCTTCAACGTTTTTTTTTAACCTTTAAAATCGAACCACCTGTGAAATGGGACCATTTAATTTGTGACGCTGATGTTGTCCGATCTCAAGGTTTCACTGGAGTTATAAAATATATACATATCCTATCCATTTCATTGTCAAAAAATTATTCATTTTATTTTAAAACACACTTCAATTTTTTCGCGAAACGTCGCTTGGAGGCCCGCATGTGGAATTGTTTGACGTATGTTTTCTTTTCATAAGCCCTGAAATGTATTTGACTCGAAACGAAACGAAGTGTCAAATCCCATATAAAATCAGCCTGGCACGGAACTTCGTTTCGTTTGGTTTTACTCGTCAGTAATGTGTTCGAAGACGTATAACTGTCTTCGAAGACAACGCAGTGACTCGCTCTGAGATGGCGCTGCACTATGTATAAGTTAAATTTCGTGGCCATTTAATGACCCAGATACCTTAAATTGATGCGAAAAATGCGACAGCTCTTAATTTCATTCGAGTTTGCGGAAAAATGAATTCGAGTTTGCGGAATTTTATTGAAAAATGAGTGGAAATGAGTGGAAATGGATGGATGAACAGCGCATCCTTGAAACACTAGTTTTTGTTTTGCCGATAATATCATTTTTGATGCCAGTTAGTTAAATTTATGTGCACCGAATTCAAATGTAATGCACTTGTTAAATGTCATCAATGGCAATTTATACTGCCCCCGGTGTCGGGGTGCGGAACTTTATTTCGCTCGATTCCGCACCGACGTTTTCGCTGTATTTCGTTCGTCGAATACATTACTAGGCTATAGTATTTAAACGTCTAAACACAATGCTAACAGCTGATCGTCTAATCGAAAAAATAATTTATTTCAAAACTTGCTTTCATAGTTTTGAATGTATGAAATCGGATAAAATATTAATATTTGATTCATTTTAAATAAAACATTCAGCCATTCTAGCCATTTGACTGTTGCTTATACTAATTTATTTTTTGTGGCACCCAAATTTGCAAGTTGTTTTTATTTTATTTTCTGTGTGAAAATATTAAAAAAAAATACTTAAAAAAAAAGTGCTCCTCTACATCTATTTTTTCACGGACTTTTCGAAAGTTTTCACACAGTTCCTGTAATTTATTCACATTTTTCCTGCTTTCTCTTTTCAAATACGTTATGAATAAAATTTTATCTGCATAAAATATCGGATATTTTTACTGTTTCAAACAACTTTTGGGCTGCATTTAGAACATTTATGTTACTTGGTATGAATGTTGTGGGTACAAATATTATAATTTAATCAGCTTAAATGAATTGATTTAGTTATACAGACAGTTATCTGATGTGGCGGTTTTTGGGCTATAAATAAAACATCTTCGCTATTTTGGGCTATGAAAATTTGAAATTGGCTATATTTTCTCGCAAATATCTGCCCACACTGATCCCAGATGATTTCTAGGACTAACGAGTTCGAATTGATAATTAAACTCTGCCATAAATAAACTTCAAAAGTACTTCACTTTTGAGCTTCGATCTATGATATTGGAAATAAATCAAATATTGGCGACAATAATTTCCTTTCCCTTCATACTTTTCGGTAGCAATCACACCATAATAAATCAACCGCATTCTCAGCATCGAATCTATAGGCAAATACCGATAAGTGCCTAATTTCACACTATCGCCTTGGTATTGATAAATTAATTACTCATTGTTGTCAATTTATGATATGTAGACTACCATAACATACACTGACTGACTTCTCTTTTCAGATTAGTTACAATAATTGCCTAATCTAAGGAAAGTAACATCAATCGGTCAGCAAATCAAGTCTCCACTCTATTGTAGGGGATAATCACAAGGCTAATCAATTTACTGTGACATTAATTGTGGTAACACAAAATACCATTGATATGAGGAACGTGTATGTACTTTTTCGTTTCGAAAACATGTGCTTATAATGAACAGGTGCTCTGATAAATGCTTCCAGTGAGCGTTTATCGAGTGGCATTGAAATAAAGAGTTTAAGAAACACTGGGAGTAAATGAACGTTTAAAAAAGATTGCAAAATCGAAGATAAGATTTTTTCCGCGAAGAGCAATGAAAAGCGTTGTTAAATGAAACTTTGCATTAAAAAACCAAACATTATGATTTAGAAAATATAATTCAAGCACCCACTTTTGTAGTTGGCGCCTTGGACAGCGTTAGTACTAAAGTACATAATCACAATGAAACCTAATTAGCTTATCATCAATTTTTCGCTTCGATGAAAACTTTATTATGTGATCAGGACCAATTACTCTTAAATGAAAATAATGTTGAGTTGAGAAGCGTGTAATCAATAAGTATGCAAATAGCGGAAAGAATCAAACAAAGCCGACAGTCTAATCAAACTCTTTGGGCTAGCGAAGCGTGAAACAAGTTCTTGGTTATTACAGCATAAAGCGCTTGACTTAATAAACAATAAATGACGAATAATCGGAACCAATCAATTATAAACATAATTTAGACTCTGAAACAGAATATCGACCACGAAGATTGGCAGTGCGTTAAAATTAAATAATAAATTCAAATACGAAAACTCAATATAGTTTCATCCAAAAAACCGAAAATCAATCTATTTTTATGTTTATCAATGAAGCTATCATAATTTATTTGATAATCATGCAAAGCTGATTCTGATCATTGAACATGGTCTTATCTTTTTTACGATAACCGGGTTAGACATTTCAAGATACCTTTGAAAGTGAAAAATTGAATTTTTGGATAAAAATTGATCGTTCTTAGTTGTTTTTTTGTTGCGTTTTCCTTTTCATTTGTGGGAAAATATAAAAACTTGTTTGTATTCTACTGTTATTCGGTTAGCAATGCAATGGCTTCGAAAATTCTGCATATTTCTGTCAGCACATTAGGTACATAATTCAAAATAATGTGAAAACTATGTAGATGACACGAAATCTGACAATAAATTCTTATTTATCTGTTTTTGATTTAGTTGGGGTAGTGCAAGTTACTTTCTTTAACTGTTTCGCAAAATTTATGTAAATCCTCCTCTTTTTTTATTTCAATATTAGTCGAACGTTAACATAAAATTAAGTCAAACAAGCTATACAGCTGTATTATTTTATATTTTTAATAAGAGCAAACAAGAAGATAGGTCTTTTACTTTAGTGTTTGGAACATCCGATTCTTTTGGATTTGTTGGAATAGAGAACATTTATGGGATTAGAGAACAAGAATTCTTTTTGTAAAAATGGGTTTATTATTTTTCAAAGCATTCCCCATAGAGGTATATTTTGCATGCATTTGAACCAATTTTCAAAACACTTTTTCCACCCCGAATGAGATATGTTGAAAACATGTGTTTTGAATGCGTTAGCCGCTTCTCCAGGCGTCGAAAAACGATCACCTTACAGTTTATTTTTAATGTACGGGAATTCATTTACCCACCACTAGAAACCATCCTTTCTAGTGATGGGGAATTTCGTTACTTTTGAGTAATGATAACGAATCATTACTTTCAATCGTAGTAATCATTACTTTTATATCGTTACTCATTACTATTACTACTATCTGCGAGGACAACTCAGAAAAATGTGTATCCTTACGACAACAACGGAAAATATGTACTCTTATGAGCATGTCATTCTTAAAAGATTTAAAAAAGATTCATTAGTAAGAAAACAATTTTACTTTTAAGAATATAAAAAAATCGCTCTTGACAAATGCCAATAGAAAAGGAATTTTATACCAAGCTTAATGAAAATTTAAATATTTTTAATTTGAATTTAAAATAAACCATCATCCGCAAATTTTTTGGTCTTCGTCTACTCCGCCTGTCCGATATTATCTGGCCTGTTTTTGGAAATATTCACTCACACAGAAGTTGCTGGTACTCCTAAATATTTTTTCGCGAGCTTTCCTAATCTTGGATAAATTTGTGGCCTTATTTTCCACTATGTAAGAGGATTTTGATTCATCCGATTGTTGGGCTCTTCACTGAATTGTCATATTTAAATGAGGGTCTTCCGGATGTTCGTGTTGATCTGGCACATGCAACTATTGTTTCGAATACAGACTACAATTCAATCTCCTCATCAGGTCTAGTTGTTGTGCTTGGGATTGAACTGGCTGTAGATTATTCAGTCCCAAGATCATTACTTGAAGTTTGAATGACATCAACTGAAGCTTACATGTTAGTTTGTTCAGCTCCTTCCTTCAGTTCATCTTTCCCTTTCACTACAGTCAAAGCTGATTCATAGCCGAACTCATACTTTTTGAAACGCGGGTTTAAGTACGTTGCTTTGGTAAAATTGGAGTGGCACTAAATCTTTCGGAATTTTCGTTCAAATTACCAATGTCGAAAAATTTGCTAAGATGGACCAACTAACCCTGTTGTTATCTCTATGAATTTTCATCGATACCAAACTTTTCCTGAATAATCTTAAACAGTCGATTCTCCACTTTGCCTCACTGAAGCATGAAGTTAGTCGAAAATTTTATTAAGAAATGTTAAAAAAAAGAATGTTTCGCTTATTAAACATGCACCCATTAGGGGGCCAACCTCCTCGGCAAGGCTGGGCATGAGTCCAGGGGCATCTTACCTCTCGCGGTCTCGTAAATTTTACAACCCCGGTATGGTTGGAGATACGCTCGTGGCGACCTGCAGTCACGAGGAGGGCCTTAGCACAGCCGGAGAAGCCAACTGGCGAACCAAAAAGGATCTCAACCTTTTAATCTTTAGCACTTTAAGTGCTACTTTCAATTTTTCCGGACGGTTTTGCGGCGGATTTTATTTTGCCGTATCTTCGAAACTAGGCCGCTTTTTCCCAGTCTTGTATGAAAATTTCGCCCATTTGCCCTAGACAAAAAAAAACTATTTTGGAAAAAGAGGACGTTTTTACCCAATTTCCCCTACCAAAATTTTTTTTCGCCCTTAAAATATTACTTTTGTACTCCCCCGATCACTTTCAATCATCGAAAGCGCCGTAAAGTCATTTTTTGCCAAACTATGGCCAAAAAAACCCCTTACTCCCCTACAAAATCGAAATTTTTGTATCACAGCAATATGTCTTGGCCCGTTATGTCCCAAACCACTCTAACCCAAAATTGGCCGATTTTGTCCGATTTCAGCTACTTTTACCCCAACAACTTTTTGAATATATGAACTAAATACTTCCAAGTACGAAAATACTTGACAGTACGAAAATACTCGATACAAAGATACGCGATACGAAAATACTCGATATGAAAATACTCGATAGAAAACACTTGCAAGTGATAACTCGTGATAACGAATTCAAAAGCCATCAAACATCCAGCAATCGAAATCGTTACTCATTTCATTCCTCACTTTGTGAATCGATCACGAATTCAAAAGTAACGATATGGTCAGCAAATCGTTACTCATTTCATTCCTCAATGGAACGAAAAGTAACCATTACTTTGCACACGTAGAGAGTAGAGACCGGTCTCAACATCACCCCAAGCTTGGATATCATTGCTGCCCGTTGACTCGGTAACGAAATACATTTTGTGTGTCGTTTGGCCTTAGAACGACGAAGGAACGATTGTGAAAAAAGTAATGGTTCCTTTCGTTTTCCGGTAATGATTACTTTTCATTACTTTGAGTAACCATTACTTTTAAGTCGTTCATTACTTTTTGAACACCACTATGGGGTTCTTCGTGGGATTTATGTATTTGATGACCCAGCACTTCACAGGAATACCCGAGTTAAGCTTACCGATCTTGACAGTGATGTCACCTGTATTCTTGCAAGCACAAGAAATCCAACAGCTGACATCAAAGGGTTTGGCAATACTACACTGAAAAAACACATAGCGCCAGACGCCATAATTTATAGACTTCTGGCGCCATGTAGATAGTCGCTTTCGGGATTGTGATCAAATATAGCGCCACACGCCATAGTACATAGGAGCAGACGCTATGCTTATAGCCCTTCACGCAGTCCTCCATGCCATGTACTATAATAGTACATGGCGTGAAGGACTATAGTACATGGCGTGAAGGACTATAGTGCATGGCATGGAGGACTATATTACATTGCCTGGAGGTCTATATTACATGGCGTGGAGGACTATATTACATGGCGTGGAGGACTATATTACATGGCGTGGGGGACTATATTAAATGGCGTGGGGGAGTATAGTCAAATATATCAAACGATTCTGAATCCGCTTGTAAAGTCGAATTTATCAGTTAAATCTATCAGTCGGACAACTGTCATTACGTTCAAAAATCAATAGCAGGTAGCAAAATCACAGTGAATATCAATACGATTTCATGAGATCATTGTCTTAGATTGTCATGTATAGATAAACTCAAACGTCACTTGCTGACATTTATACATCCCCTCACACAGTATGGCTGCGAAATATAATTGCAGTGACAACTGAAGCCATATTACATGGCTCATGGTACTATGTAATATAGCGTGTGGGGCCATAAATGCTGCACCATGTTACATAGGACCACGCGCTGTGTAGATTCTGACATTATGGCGCTGGGAGCCATATTGCATAGCTCAGAGTACTATGTACATAGCGTATGGGGCTATAAATAATGCGCTATGTAACATAGCTCTGGACGCCATGTGGATTTTTTTCGGTGTAGTTATCGGTCAAATCTGTTTGAGATATTTCTGCCTCGCTCACTGTCTAAGTATGCTATGAGGTTCCACTGCCTGGCATACGCATGCAGTTTTCGCTGCATTCATTTCTATGCTCACCACCAACGGTAGCTTCCCCATTGGCGGAGCTTCTAGCATTGCCTGCAACTGAGAGCGTCCCAAGGTTTGCAGCATTCAGACCACTCTTTCCTTTATACTTCCTCTAGGCGTTTGGTTTGAACTAACCAGAGTTTGGTTTGAACTGATAATTTTGTTGAAGGCTTCTATTTTTCAGGCTCGGGCATAATCGAACCAAAAACAGATTTACTGGGGCCTACAATCACTCAATCTGCAAGTTGGGAAACTCAGTAGCCATGAAATCCTCCTCGTTGGTAGCTTATAATCATCACAACACTATAAAAAAAACACTTGTAACGTGTTTGTCTAATTTAGCAGTTGCTAAGCCACTGACTAAACTAACGGAAAAATTTGAATACGCAGCGTCATGGGTTTGTCTCTTTTACACAAATGACGTAACTTTAGTGGCGAAATTGCACTACAAAGAAATCGAATAGTGCCATTTTAAATCAATCTTCATAAATTTATATAAAATATAATGTATAAATGATTCATTATTATTTAATTGGTGTGTACAATTGAATTGAATATTATATCAAAATATAATTGACATCATTAAAGCTTCGCAAAATATGATCTAATAATCGGACTAAAGGCATTTTGTATGATTGAAAGTTTCTGTAATCTGGCGTTAGGTGGCGGTAGATGCGAACCGGGGGCCGGCCGTTACGCTTCGAATCTGCAACTGGTCTAGCTCCTACACGACTTCTACGCCCATTATGAAACTTGGCAGGGATTATCTACACACTATTAGCTATTTTCAGAAAAAAAAATTAATAAAAAACTAAATAAATGGTCGAACTTTGTGAAATTTAAGTTTCAAAAATTTCAATATATTTTTTTTTTAATTTTTTAAATACCCAAAAATGCATTTAATAAGCCCATTATATGAAGCATCAACTCGAGTGCTTTATTTAATTTATTGCTACTTTTTAAACTGGAAAATTTGATTCCAAATAGCATATACCTGCCGGTTAGTCAAATTTTTAAAGCTCTCTAGCTCGCTAACCAGACTTAATACTGTAAAAATATTTTGCATCTGGATCGAGAACATATATAGGTCTGACTTAATCAAATATTACTAAAATCGGAAACCTCAAAATTTTTTACCTGCCCGCTCCACGTGGAATGCCCCAAGAGTCAAATTCTTACGTCTTAGTCGAATTACGATTCTCCTGACATCAGCGAAATGCGATTTATTTTTTTTTGCATCGCTACCAAAGACGAATTTACACCCATTTTTTTCTAGTTAAATGCTACTCTTTTTCCCAATTATTTGCCGTTATCAGAGGCTTCTTCCTGGCTATCTTACCGTGTAGTCTGACAGTTCTCACCGAAATATCGCTACTTTCTCCGAAAATTCGGCGATGAATTTCGACAGTCGATATTTTTGGGTTCCGTTTCGATGTCTGGATAATTTGTCTATTCATACTATGAGTTGTCTTTAGGGCTTTTTTAGCCCAGGAAATATCTTGGACAGTCCTATGGCTTTCCGCATGTTTCAGTACGTAAGGAAGATAATCTCTGGAGTGGCCAATCCGATTGAGCTGAAATTTTCGGAGGACATAGATGTATATAGTAGGTCGGTCCATGACTTGCTAGAATTCAGATATCTTAAACCTTTTGGCGGTGGCGGGCATTTTAGTGACTTTTCAGGAACTCCTATATAGACATGGGTAACGCAGCAAATTTTGAGGCGCTGATACACTGATACCGGCGCCAGCAGTGGTATCAGCGCAATGGATCATCGTGAAAAACAATGGATCATCGTGAAATTTTCAGAGCGTATTGATGTAGACTAGAATTTAATACACATGGACTTTCAAGACTGTGCGGGTGTGTCTGTAGCTACAGCAGGCTCATGAAAAAAAATCCTTCAAATCATCGATCTTCCTGAAAAATTTTTGATTTTTGAAAATAAATTCATATTTTTGATAAATTTTGACTTTTGTCCACCAAGTCAAATATAATATATCAAAATTTCGTGGTAAACAAGAACGGCAACCCGTGATCAAATTGCCTCTATTTTCAGCACTCAAAACTTCTGTTCACGAGAACTGACGATCGGATAATGCGATCAATATGAAATTTACAGGACGTGTTGAAATTAGCTAGGACCAGGTCTGATAGAAGTGATTTTAAAATATGGGTTACACTGTGGCAGTGGTACCATTTGGAAAAATCGCTGAGAAAAAAAATGGTTTTTGGCCTTTAGCCTCCGATTTAGCCACCAGATTTTAACAAAATTCTCGCAATAGGTGAACCTTACTCTAAGATAGATTTCATAAAAATTTGGTTGAAAAATTAGTATAGAGACACCAGCTATGGCAATGTTGGTCTCCTAAGTATTGTGAATTTGCTCAGGAAAATAAAGGTTTTTTCCCTATAACTTCCGATGCAGTAAAGAAATCAAAACGAGATTCATGTGATAAGTGGATATTGTTGCATTTCTAATTCTGTAGAAAGTTCGTTGAAAAATCGTGAAAGGGTTGCCAGATATGATGAATTTTGTAATTTATTTACATTTCTTTATCGAGCAATGTTGTCATAAAATTTCCAAATGGGAATGATCCTGCAATGACAATTAACAAAAAATATTAACGTTTCGAAAATTTAAAATGTTTGGACGGTGGTAGCCCTAAAATTATATTCACTCCTATAACTTACAGCGCAGCCATTCAATCGAAACGAAATTCATTGGGTGGGTTTAACACAACGTGAAGCAGCTATGGTGCTAGCACATGATTGCCAGCACCAGACAATGTCGTAAATATTGCACCAACAGATGCTTCCATTTTGTATTCATAAGCAAAGCATTTACAATAAAATAAGCAACCGATATTTAAATTTTTCGAGTTTTGGAAATTTTTCGGATGGCAGCCCCAGACATAGTTTAATCGCTGTAACTTTCGATGATATCCTTGGATAAAAACGAAATTCAAAGGATAGGTAGATTAAGCACGAGCATTATATGGTAGATTTATTGCTGCTGTGTTGGACAAATGCTGCCAACACTGAACATTTTCATCATTTGTCTTATAGGAAATGCTGTCAGAAAATGATATTTTTTTCTTTAAGTAAGAAATGGTTGATATGATACTACAAAGAAGTGTATAACGTCTTCACACATTTTTAAATCCCGCAAAGATAACTTCTTTGAAAATTAGTTTTCTAGCGGTTCTGATGCGCTAGACTTTTTTTAAAATTAGTATTTCCCTTAGCATGCCGATTTTACCCCACCTTTCCCTATTAATTTTCTCCGAAAATCAGTAATAGCAACAAAAAGTATCCATTGAGCAACTTGTAATTAAATCAAGGCATTGCTCTTTTGACTACCCCGATTCAAAGTGGAATTCCGTAGAACAACTTTGTTTTTATGATAAGCTGGGTTGATAAACCGCGCGTAAATTTGACCTTCGTTCAAAACTAATGTAGCCAACTGACTTGGTTTTTTTTTGCGTGATATTTGTCGAATAATTCTACTGATCTGCAATATCACATTGTGATAACAAAGAAATCATGGAAAAACAAAAACTACGTAAAAATTTTATCGGCAATATTAACGTGAGTGATTTCAATATTGCCGTATATATAATTTTGTACAGTAGTATATACACGTATGCATATTTCAAATCAGCATCAAAAATTGTAGGTGCATGAAAAATAGAGTATTTGAAGGATGAGGCAGAGTGTTACCCGTTGACAAAAGTATTTCAATTCGTTTGTCAAAAATGTACTTTTCATTTCAATTTTTCATATTTATGTAGGTACCTACATACTTATAGGGTTTTTTCAAATCATTAACACAAGCACCAAATTAAGTGCAGAGGGAACAAAGGACTCCTGGCTAAACTAGGTGATATTGAAATGCGATTACAATAGGCGATTAGTTGTAGCAGTTTTGCTTTAGAGCTCTTATAATGAGTGTAATTCCAGAAAGAATATAAACCTCATCGACAAAAAAAACATCAAACTTCTGCAGCTGTGCAGTAATTGAATTATATTTTTAATGTGAATTTAATTTATAGAAGATAACATTATGACTTCTTATTAAAAATTACGGATATGAGAATATTTTTCACGTTTCATTGCAAATTTAATAACGCGTTATCTATCGAGCAGCATATCAGCTGCTTAATTGATTTACATGTCTTCATGAATCTTCATGTCTTCGGAATCTTTAGCAAGAAGAAAAAAAAATTGAATTTCAATTAACGTACTTATCGACTTCTGAGTGCTTAGGTAGCTTAGCTGAAAAACTTCCACATCAAATCAAATATACGAAATATAGTCAAGCATTAATAAGTCGAGTTCATATTACCATGAAATTTATTAATCAAGTCATTCATTTTGCACGGAGTATGATTTTCATTTCGGTTAAGACTCGTGCAATAAATACAAACAATTACAAAAAGGAATAAAACAGGTTGAACATTTTTTCAGTCTTGAATTTGTTTCGAATGAGCAATGAGGACTTAAGGCTGGTTACATATGAACAGCTTCGATTTTAATATAAGAGATTGGGAAATAGTCAACTAAACATTATATAAGATTTATAAGTTATTCTCTACCTAGATGTGTGCCTAAACTGTAAAGTTAAGATATTGTACTTCACACTATTATTCGAACACAATAAAGCTACATTATTATTTTTATTATTAAATGACTTTGTAGATGTAAGCACGAAAAGACTTTTATTTAGCATTTCGATTTACGTTGAGCTAAACTCAACTCAAAATTGAACTGTTCAACTGACATGAGTTGTCATTTTGAAATTAAATTAAATTAAATTATTATTATAATCGTATTTCGCTTGAACACAAGTAAACTTTTGGAAATGAAATAAATTAGTAATTTTTCTGTGTTTATCGACAAAAAGTATTATAACGAACTATACCTACTCAATACGCATTTACCTACCCACATTGTGGACCAATTTTCGTGTAAAAAAAATACTTTCTGGCCATGATAATTTAATATTGAATCCGTTTATCGTTTCAATCATGCTCTTGCATCGCATGACTGTTGAATGAATTTCATATTGGCCCATCAAGCTTTTTTTTTTGTATACAACATCGTGCTACTTACTTCCAACTGTGAGTTTTTGTCACATGTATACTGCCCTACTGAGCATAAACGTTCTATCTGCATTTTTCTCATTTTTAAATTAACACCGGATTCGAAAATTACATACTCTATTACATAATCCTACAAAATTTGAAAAGCTTATCTTTTGTGGAAAGTATGTTAAAATAAATATTGAAACATACACTCTCCATATATCTCCAATCAAAACACAAATCATTGAATATTTCGAAAGAGCTAAAATGTAGATAGAACGTTTATGCTTAGTAGGGCAGTATACCCAAGCACATACAACCAAAACAGAATTTCAGTACTACACGCATGTGTGCTTAATTTTAGATATCAGTTCAAATAAATTGTGTTGATCGATATTGTCTGTAAACACGTTGTATGAATTACGTTTAACATCTTATTTGAAGTGGACCACTTCATAAATTTACAAAGATATTGCTCGTGGAAGATTCGAAGATCATAAAAGCGATGCAGATCCGGTACGTTGCTGTTTTCATTAACTTGCTACATTCACTTAAGTTGCTGAATTCACAGTAATTTTTTACAATTTAATATTATTAAAAAATTTTATAGGCGTGTAACGATACTTCAGCAGATATATGTTTAACCCTCCGAGAACACACCTATTTTTTCAATCATCGAGAACAATTGGGGTCAAATTGAGCCCAACCATTTTTGAACGTCTGTAGAATCGCCGCCACTGAAGATTTTCATTTGAAAAAATTTGTAAATATTGTTTGAGACCTCTTTTAGTAGTTCTCATACATTACAAGCGCCTTAAATGTCCTAAACATACCTAAAAAAAAAAAATCGGGGAAAAAACAGTTTTGTCGAAAATCAGCTTTTTTACAAAAAAAAAAAATCGTAACTTATTTCATTTTAAATATCTTTGGCTAAAAATTTAAGTGGATACTTTCAAGATATGACAAAATTCTAAAAAAAAAAATAGCTCTATAGTGGCCCTTGAAAAAAAGGTATTTATTTTGCATATTTACGGTGGCGATTGTGAAGATTTTGAAATTTGCATATTTAAAAAAAATTATAGCTTTGTCAATTTTTAATATTTTGAGCTAAAATGTATATGGATACTTTCCAGATATAGTAAAATAATAAAAAAAAAATTATTCCTATATAAATAATCAGATTCTGATTGCTACGAGACATGGTCGTCTTTGGAGGAATCACTGTCGACAAAATTGTTATCATTGTCTTCAGCTTACGAATTATTGCGTACACTAGAACGCAGATTGTTGAAAATGTTGCTAAAAACTACAAAATTAAAACACTTGCAAACTTATTTTTTGGCTTTTTTAAATTAATCTGTCGATTTATAAAGTAAAAAAGATTTGAATTTTTACCTCAAAATTGACGTCGAGTACAGATGGGGTCTAGTTGACCCCTTGATCTGCTTCAAAGGCCTCTCGACGACGACTGACGATTTGGGACTGGAAGCGAACGGTGTAAACTTATAGTCAAGACACCGAAATATATTTAGGAGCCTATAGTACTCCTCTTTTCCCGCAGGCCTAAGCGCTGCGATCGGTCAAAAAGGTCTCTGGGGTCAATTTGACCCCCTGTTTTCTCGGAGGGTTAACGTTCTGATGGAAATTAGAACAAATTCATGTTTAAATTTCATCAAACTGACAGTCTATGATTTGTTCTTGGTTGGTACCAACCACTTCAAATAATTTTTTTCGTTTTTTTTCCCTTACAATAAATCTATAATTTTTTTACCTTGGATATTGTGAAGTATCATCGAATGCTCTTCACCTAAAAAAAAATATTTTCTGCTCTTCCTCAACTCGTTTTTTGGCTCCCCTCTTGCTAGTTTCAATGACATTGGAATGATCTTTGACTATGATACGATGGAAGTTCCATCTGCACATACGAGTATTACTCATCACTGCCAAAACTTCTTGTTTGTCCGGCTTCATCATCAGATCCTATAAACTGTTTGTTAGCCTTTTCATCTCTTTATACATGTTTTCACCTTCCACCGTGGTGTCAAATTTGGTGCCCCCATTATAAACACTTGATCGATGCGGTTGAATCCGTCCAATGCCGATTCACCCGCTTTTTATTCTATAAGTTCAGTATTCCTCATTGTGATTAGAGTATGCACCTTTCCATCCTAGAAATTCTTTCTCATGCGTCACGCAGAGTGACCCCGACATGTGCCCGCTTTTTGAACTTTTTGACGGCTATATATTAGTTGGCTCTAGCATTCAGCTTTCTTTTAGAGAATGGGACCATCCTAATAGAACCTTATAGAACTTTAATGTTCCCTTTACCCGTACAAACAACTATTTCAGCACAATAGCTTAAACCTTGGCCATTTACCTCGGACATTATCTGTGTCCAAAAGTGCTTGAGAAAAGAACGTCTTCTCATATACTTTGACTGTGTCCTAATTTTCCTCTTTTGTTTTAGTTCCTTTTTTTCGGTCAAATTAGCAATTAAATTATTTCAATTTTATTTATCTTTTAAATTTATCTATATGTGTGTCATTGATAGAGATTTTTTTTTTGTAATAACTTTATTAAACTGCTACCTTCCTATAAGAAGCTTCAGTTTGTTTTCAAATCTTACATGCTAGGACAAGGTGATGAGCGAGGGTTGCAATATATCTTTCACTGCGAGATTCTTCATTTCATCGGCAATCATCTCGATCCCCAGGTCTTTGTGGAGATCGGCGTTTCGGAAGTACAACGGGGCTCCGGCAGTGCTGTCGTTTTGAAAATATTCAGAGGAGTACATTTCCTAATCTAAAGGGAGTTATTTGCATTGAAAGGGAGTACAATAGCTTTGATCATACTATATATATATATTTTTGTGAATAATAATATGTAAACACATACAAATGTCATTACATATTAAAAATATTCACTTTGTGATTTTAGCGCCATTTTACGAAAGTGGTGAGCACTTAAATTAGCAATAGACTTAACTTAGCGAAGACAAGAACCAGTACAATTAATATTAAAAACAACATTAAAAACCCAATCCATACATTTAGTACACAAATTTTTCACTTACTAATTTAACGAAAATGTTACTATTTAAGATCGGACATGAGACAATAAAGTTAGTCTGTCTTGGAACGCCAGCTTGGTCGGCGACCATACAGACGGACCAAATCAATAAGCCTAGTCTTTTTATTAATTCGGTGGCACTATTGTTTGTAGTCTTGCTACGCGGCGGCATAGTTCGCCACGCAAGATATACAAACATAGTGGCCCATATTATAAAAGCCAATTATAATATAACACGGCATTTATAATATTACATGGCGATCCTCAAAACTACGATCCTGTGAATCGAGATCTAGCCGCTTACGACCCTGTGAGTCAGGCTCTACATTTTTCGAGCGCCTACTGAATTGGAGCATAACAAAATTTTGCAAGTAGAATGATAATTGCAAATTATGGGAAAGACGAATTCTGCAGCCTCTATTCCTGCACTTTTCGAGCGACATCAACTTAAGAACCTTGGAGTCCGACAACATTTTGCGATTCGACAAGAACAACATCTGTATATTTTTTTGAAAATTTCGAGCGATGCAGATTTCGAGTACGGGGAAGATAACGAATCTTGGACGACTACAGAAATTATAAATACAAACAATGAAAAATTGAATTTAAATTACAGTTAAAACAAATAGTAAAACCTTCAAATTAAGCAATATTACGTTACACATAATATGGAAAGTAGGAATTATCGCGAATACGAAACATAAAAATGAAGTTTTGCTATAAAAAAAAAAGCTTCAAGAATTAAAAATAACATATTTAAGAATATTAAAAATTAAAATTTAATAACGTACATCAACGATAATGAAACTGAAAACAAATTTAAATGATGAAAACAATTGATTAAAAATTATAACTGTCAACCATAGTATCAAATAATGTAATGTTTTAAATAGAAAACAAATTAAATGAAATTGAATAGATTATAAATAATGAAATTGAATAGATAACAAAATATTATGGGCTTTCGTAAACAAAATAAAGAATTCAAGTTTATCCAATTACTCAAACAAAATTAAAGAAAGGCAAAATTATCCAAACGAGTTGCAATAAACGAAACACAGTAGAATAAAAATACAAATGGTCTGTGGTATGAAAATTAAGTTTATGAGGAAATAAAATAAAAAAAAAAAAATTGTCCTAGTAGCGCATTTAAAAAAGAAGAACATTATAATCAAAAATTTGAAACAAGCAATCTATATATTTTTTTTTTTTAATTTGGAAGAGTAAAAAGGCAGCAAGATGAGTAATTTCGATATTGAGATAGCATTAGAGTGCATACCAATTTTTACGGGCAATCCTAGAGAACTTGAAGCATTTTTAACAATAGTTAATTTAATAAATGAGAACCTTAATGAAGACGGAAAGAACAAATTACTGAAATTTACTAAAAATGTAAAATTAGGAACAGTTGTTAAAACACAACTTTTGTCGTTGGATATAAATAACTACGTGGAACTAGAAAAAGCTCTGATAAATAGATATAAAATAAAGAAAAGCCAACAACAAATTCATACACAACTATCCCAATTACGCCAGCGCGGAACAGTTGAGAAGTATGGCGATAAACTATCTGAGCTCATGAACGAATTGAGTGATATACAAATTAATAGCTTAGGTCAGAACCCATCTTCAGCAGAGAAAGTAGCAATACGAAAGTCAAATGACTCGTACGCACTTACTATTTTTTAAAATGGTTTAGACGAATCACTCAAACCAACAATTTTCGCTGCACAACCCAAAACATTTGCAGAAGCAATTCAAATAGCGGTTGAATTAGAATCAAGCATAAATATAACAGAAAATATTATGCAAGTAAATAGAAGAAAGAATATACATCAAGAATTGAATTATAATTATAGAAACTGCCCAAGCAATAACAATCAAGGAAACTGCTATAGCACATATAGAATTAATTATAGTCAAAACCAAAGCAATAATTATAGAAATCAGAACAGAAATAATGGAAACAACTATAATTCCAGAAACAATATAGGAAACCAAAATAATAATTACAGAAATTATTACAAAAACAACAATAATCCTGAAAGAATGGGGAAAAATAGTAGAAACCAGAGAAATGGAAATACTTATAATGAAATCGCGCCTGAAAATTATATAAACTATTCAATAATCCCAGAACAGAGCGTCAAGCACATCGAAGTAATAAATACAAATAAAGTAGATGCATTGATAGATAATATTAAAAAAGAAACTGAACCATTACAAAAATACCGATCAATCCAAGTCGCGAGACCAACTAACGAATGTTTTAACGACAATGAAATATTGGAAAATTTAACAGGAAGCATTGACATGAATCACCTAAGTTCAGAATCATTAACATATACAAAACGAACACGGAAAAATGATACCAATGACAAAAAAGTATTACCATGAACAAGACATATAATCAAAAACAAAGAAAATATCGGGCAGAACGAAAATAAAAACAAATCAGATAAAGGGCAAAAACCAAATCACAATATAAAACATAAGAAAGCTGATTTATGTAACAGCAACTCTACGATTGATGTAAAAATATTGATAAAACCAAAATACAATATGCAGACTAAAGAAGCCTTGCTTTGCAACAGCGATTCGAACGCTGATATAGAAAATTTGATGAAATCAAAATTCGATGTAACGAATATTCCAAGAGTGATAATCGAAAATAATAAAAGTACAGTTAGATGCAGTGATAATCTATCAAAATTAGTTTTGCCATTGGAGAAGCTGACATCACAAACAACTGAAAAGAATATATCAAATGTGTGCCGAAACAAGAGCCACAAAATTCCAAACACATCTAATATAGAGAAATTCAAAAACATGCTCAAAAGAATGCTACAAAAAATTCAAATACAAAACGAACCGATGAAAATAATCATCTACAAAACACCTAAGAGAATAATTGAAAGCTTAATTCAATTTAATGACATAAATGAACTACAAATCAAGCTGAGAAACAGCATTAATTTCATGCAAAATCTGAAAAAACAAATCAAATAAACTTTTGAACTTTAAGGTAAAACATTTATTACTTAACATAGTTTATCTTCACTTTTCGAAATCAAAGTATGTCCACCTCAATAAAACAAAATATTTAGATTTAAACTGAACTCGTTGAATTTTATAGAGACATTAAATGAAAACAAAAATAAAATAATTTTAAACAAAAAATACCACAAACCATACAAAATTTGAAGAAACAAATGTTCTTAACTCACTTATACTAGTAAACAGAAAATGCAAAAGAAAAATCACAATAATTGATTAATGCCAAATGCACCACAAATATGAAAATATTCTACAAAAAAAAATACACAAAAAAAATATTTACATATAAGTATTGTAATTTTATTGTTATTCGATACGAAATTGATGAAAAACTTCATACATGCATACACAAATTTACATTATTACAAAGTCAATGAATTACTATTTTAGCCTTTAGAAGAAAACCACGCTTATCTCATAAGTCAAATCACGAAACAACTATGAATTAAATATTCGAAACTATTATACCTATTTAGGTACAAAAAAACACCTTAATGAACAAAATTGTAATCGAAATTGTAAAAGTGGGGATGGATCAGTGTTCAAAAAATTTCCTTTCTACAGAAATGAAATTTTTTTTCCCAAAGGAAGAGGGTGTTGTGAATAATAATATGTAAACACATACAAATGTCATTACATATTAAAAATATTCACTTTGTGATTTTAGCGCCATTTTACGAAAGTGGTGAGCACTTAAATTAGCAATAGACTTAACTTAGCGAAGACAAGAACCAGTACAATTAATATTAAAAACAACATTAAAAACCCAATCCATACATTTAGTACACATATTTTTCACTTACTAATTTAACGAAAATGTTACTATTTAAGATCGGACATGAGACAATAAAGTTAGTCTGTCTTGGAACGCCAGCTTGGTCGGCGACCATACAGACGGACCAAATCAATAAGCCTAGTCTTTTTATTAATTCGGTGGCACTATTGTTTGTAGTCTTGCTACGCGGCGGCATAGTTCGCCACGCAAGATATACAAACATAGTGGCCCATATTATAAAAGCCAATTATAATATAACACGGCATTTATAATATTACAATATATATATATATATATATATATATATATATATATATATATATATATATATATATATATATATATATTATATGTAGTTACTATTCTACCGAATATGTATTGCTAGTCAAACAGATCCTATGAGTTTAGGCTAGCTGGTTTCACGTAAGTTGGATGAATAAAGATCCAACCAGTCATGCTGGTTACATGGCGAAGTATATCCGCCATGCCATGCAAAGCATATGTAGCAGCCAAACACAAATTTTGCAATTGGCTGTATTCCGTTTGCCGTTTAGAACTGTGGGGGGAAAATATAAATATTGCGAGCCAGGACATCAATGAGCTGGAGCAGCTTTTTCAGGCCATAGCATACAAATTTGGAAGATCTATTTTAAGGAAGGATTTGACGCCTTGCTTAGTACCCATTATAACCGAAGCTCCGTCTAAAGCGAATCTTACTAAATTTTTCAAAGAAATATTCAAATCGCTTAAATACTTTGGCAAATTGTAATACATAGACTTTGCATCACATTGACATCGATTGTGGAGTTTTCAGGTATTCTTCCTAGTATTGTTGAATATTGTCCCCAAGTGTGGTCTTACCATTTCGTGTACTTGTCTAATGCAGCAAAAAATTTTACCATAAGTAAGTTATGGTGTAAGTCGGCTATAGTGATAGTGTGCTTCTTGTCTGAATTACAAGTTAAATGTACCTTTGCTTCCTTATGCTGAACGTTCGCTCTTGTTTAATTTCTAGCTGTTGAGTACCCGTAAAATATTTCTTGATTAATATTTTCTTTATAAATTGCATCATGGTTTAGCTTATATTTGCAAATTGCATCATCCAGCATTTGCGTGTCTCTAATTGTCCGTTATTAACTTCCAACTGGCATAATTTTAATCCTATTTCACAAGAAAATATTCACTTTACCTCGATCCTTTATTTAGAACAGCCAGCACATACTCATGCAATTTTTTAATCGCATGCAATCACTACTACATTCCAATTTTAGAATAACATTTTCACAATGCATTAATCAAGTTGAAATTCAAATGTAAAACCCTGGTTAGTTTGCTTTATACTCAGTCTACATTACAGAATAACATAAATTCTTGCATTGCTAAGCCACTTGCTTTAGATTATATGATTAGCCAGTCGGCTCTTTGATTCAGTATGCTAATCTCTATTGATTAAACAGTGCCACTAGCTTGTATTTTTGTGTGAATACATGTAAAATAGTGAATAAGCGAATAATTCTTACTATACTAAACTATAATTAACCTTAAGGGGAGGTTCTCCTCTTTTCGGCCGAAAATAAAGCGAAATTCTTTAATTTACTGTCGGATAATGAAACGACTCACGAATAGACGGTTTTGATGGTTTATTAAGCCATCTTTCTAAAATACAAGAAAAAAATTTTTTTTTACAAAATCCAATATGGCGGCCCAAAAATGGCGGGTCTTGTCAACCTCTGCAAGCGAGACATTGTTCGGAAACGTCAAGGCTGTAGCCACTTGTAGTGAACTGAAATCAAAAATTTTTTTTTTATAGTAAAGAATATTAAATTCCCTATGACTTATACCTATTTTTGAATAATTTTTATAAAAAATCATCTAATTTATGCATAATCATAGAAAAAGTTCAATTTTTACCATCTTTTTTTCGACTTTTCTTTTGTTAAAAGACTATTATTACACATTTGTTTATATTTGTTTTAGGTATAAGTCATATAAAAAATCATACCCTTTAAGAAATGCTATAGATGAAGTAAATCGGATAAGTAGATCATGAGTTACGCTTGACGTTAGGATGAAAAAAATGGTTTTGAGATAAACGCGTTTAAAGTCGTAAGTCTCAAAAACACATTCTAAGAGTACTATCATCTACTCAATGATATCCATCAATCGATTTTTCATCTGTCGTCTTTTTTGACGCATTGACTGTTTTTTGCATAAACAGCTCGGTAAATAATACCATCTTTACTCCGCTTCGATAAATATATAACCATTTATGGACATCTTTGGCCGCGCAGTAAAATAGCACCAGAGCGTTCCTCCGCGCGCGAAAGTTCGACGCATCAGAGACGCTCCTATGCGATAAATATGCTGCGGATCGAAAAATCCTTTTGCACACATATTCTCGACATTCATACCTTTCATTTCATCAAAAAAAAAAAAAATTGATTTTTTGAAAAAAAAAGAGGAGAACCTCCCCTTAACATAATCGTCATAATTTAGTTTTCTGCGCCTACGTGAGAACCGTCATGAAAAAAATATTTAATATTGCTCTGGTTCTGCTTTAGTTTTGCTGGACTTAGTAAAGTAGGCCAAATTATCAAAACAACAATCTCTATCATACTATAGTAATTTGTGATTTAGTGACTTCACGTGATTATAAATATTACGCTAATATTCCAAAACATCAATTTACTGCTTTAGTTTCATAGTTCGAGCAAGAGTCAGAAAATATGATGATTATCTTGAATTTTTGATTTATTTGGTTTTCATGCGAAACGAATAATTGATTAGATTTGACGGAGCAAAAAATGTGATGCAAGGTTGAAACGGCGAATTATTCAGGTTTTTCAAAGGACTAGGGGACCTCTTTGAACACTTAATACTTAATTAACAAACTTAATACACTTAAATCAACTAATATTGTCATTACATTACTACTTATAGCTGATAAAACAATTACGAAAATCTTAAGGTCTAAAATAAAACAGAATAAACCGATGTAAAAATAAAGCAAAATAAATGTATCTCTGATTCAAATCAAAATCGTTTGATTCAATTAGCCTTCAAAAATCTTTTCGCAACTTGATGTGCTTCCTATTTTGGACTTTGTAGTTTTAATCTGGTTCAGAATTAGAAATTTTACACACATTTTACACACATTTTACTCTAGTATATTGTTTATATTATAGCGATAGCATCTATTTCAACCCTTTGCTGTTAATTGTTTGCGAACATGCCAAATTGATTAATAGGTGCATTTTTGCACACATAGCTTTACTTAGGTTAGTAGCATTGAAAACAAACCAAAAATCCTGCCTAAGTGATCTCATAGAGGCGGACTTTGTGGACCGCAAAGCAATTTGATTAAAAGCTCATGTGTTCATCACACTGTTATACATCTATTCGAGGGCGGTGAATCCCCAACTCCAAGGTGGAGAAAAAAAATCAAGCAGAATTTACGTTGGTACAACCAGAGCAACGAGTTGGCTGATCTGGATGAAATCCGACCTAAAATTGAGCTTAGCGGAGCGTGCAGAGTAAAGCAAACCTACTCCAGAGATTCACTATACTCCAGAGCTCAAACCCGGTAGAGCTGAGGTTCGCGATGTCTTCCTAAGTGCGTTGCAGTTCTTCACTGCAGCTCTTCCCTACAATGATCATGAGTGGCAAAAGTATACCAGAAACGCGAGATTTATAGAATCATTAAGCTCTTAAATAACATTTCGCAACATCATTTGAAGAATTGTGAAAACTTTCAAGACATTTATTTGGCTACCTACGTGGGAACATTAACTGCAGCACTAACTCATCGCGGAATCCTCTTAGCTCTCCAATGTGCGCTTTCAAGAAAGAGCCTCTATTTTTCCACATAAGAGAAGTATTTAAAATACTCGCCAAGCTTGATGTAAAGTACTGCGCCTTCGCTTTAGCTAAACCTCTGCGCAAACTATTTTACCTATCAAATTTGGCTGGAATATTTTCTTCCACATGGAAGCTTGCACACGTTCAGCCCATTACCCAAAAAGTGGGAGGTCTGTGATCCCTCTAACTATCGACCAAATCCAATCGTTTCGGTTCTGTCTAAGGTATTTGAATCACTCGTGAGCTCAAAATTAATGATATATCTCGAGTCAAACCATCGTATCAACGACCGCCAGTATGGTTTTCGTTCTGGTCGCACCACTGGGAATTTACTTACATTTCTCACTGAGAGATGGGACCGTTTTCTCTCTATAACTTTGGTGAAGCAATGCTAATTTTTCTTGATATTTCGAAGGCTTTTGACAGAGCCTGACACCCAGCCCTATTAGCCAAGCTTCGTGCATTTGGTCTTCAATCCGTCCTCGTCAAGTAGATTGAAAATATCCTCGTAGATCGTTTCTTTCAAGTGGTTCAGGATGGGCTCAAATCATGTGCCCACACCATCAATGCCGGGGTTCCGCAAGGTACTGTTCGTTCACCCACTCTCTTTTTTTTATTTATAAGTGACCTCCTTTCATCCACTTTCAATCCGATTCATAGTTTTGCCGATGACAGCACCCTTGACTTTGCAAACTCTTTTAGCATAGTTGCCGGCTCTCGCGGGAACGCTATTTCTGTTAGTAGAAATCGCATGTTTGCATCGCTAAACAGGAACCTATTAAAAATTATCACTTGGAGCTCAGCGAACCGTGTTGTGTTTAAATTCTGTCCCAATTCTGCCGTCTTTCGCTCACGCCTTACTTTCCTCCTGCTAGAGAGGCAAGTATTTTGCACCATCAGACATATCGCACATCTGTAAAGGCGGCTTTAGATATGCGATGTTTGTCAAACACCTCCTATTCGCCAAATACCGAACACCTAGTCAAGTCATTTGGCTTGGTGATTGCGAAATAACAAGCACATTGAATTAGACATTCGGGCATTGCCGAATGTTTGCCAAAACTGGAACATGTACGAGCTACTCGTCGTTGTTTTTCACTCCCGCCATTTTATTGTAAAAAATAACGAAATACTTGCTGCATCTCTGAGTAAATAATTAAATAAATTTATGTGATTTAATATGGATTTGACAAACGCAGAAAAAGTAGCTGCATATGTAGTGGTAACTTGTGCTGGGCTAACTTTGCAAAATGCAAAGAAAAGAATAAATAGAAAGTGGTGGATGACGAGCGTTAACAAAAGTAGAACAGTGTATTTTCTATTATTAATTATTAATGAAAACTATCTAATTGGATTTCCTGAAAATAGTGATAATAAAGTCATGCTAAGCGGTGATAAATTATCGCCACAAAAATATTCCACCTTCAAAACCACATTACGCAAAAAATATGTTGCTTACCGTGCCAGATTTGAAAATTTTTACTCGCGCCACACAGTTTGACACTTTTCAGTATTTATCGACAACCGCAACAAATACCGAATGTCTAAAGCGGGGATCCGAACATACCCAAACACATTGCTCGTCTACTTTGATTTGGTTGAAAGTTCCCCAAACTACCGGAATAGCGAGCACTCGAATGTTTGTGCTTGGCCTAGGGCAAGCACTAGGCGAGCAACCCAACCACACATGCGAAGTTTGCCAAACTAGGTGCTCGGTATTTGACAAACACCGCATATCTAAAGCCGCCATAAGACTCTCATAAGACCAAGACTTAAGTATAGCTCCCATTTACGGGCTGGGGCAGACCGCATAGCTTTAGTGGAACTAGACAAAGTCCAACGCAAAGCTTTCAAGCTTATTGGCGATGAAACCATTACTTCACGTACTAAATCGCTTGAGCATCGACGTAATGTGGATTGCCTCTCTGCTTTATCGCTATTCCTATGGTCTTTGTCCTAACGAAATATCAAGTCTGATTCCTTCCCCTATTCCCGAACCTCTCATACCCTTTCGATCAGTTTCAATCATGCCGTCAAACTCTACGTTTCTTTCATATTTAGGTCAATACGATTGCGGAACAGCCGACCATCTACTGTTTTCCTCGTCGATTATAAGCCACAGTTGTTCAAACGAATCGTGCAGCGTTATTTCCTGCAAACTCAGCCCTCCCTCTCTTCCTTTCCTTAAATTCCCTTCTATTTAGGTTATACTAAAGCATAATAGGGCATCCACTGAGCATTGGCATACCCTGAGCATTGGCATCCCCTGAGCAAAACTACCACAACTAATGGATTGGTAAGGCAACCATCCTCTCGCTTTATGCGCAGTACTTTCCAAACGTATGTTTCGACGGCGCACCAGTCCTCCATGTTTCGCAGTATTGCATCCATGATCACCTCAGGCATGACCAGGCCAAACGTAACTTGCGAAACAAATGCACACTAAGAATGTGTGGTGAGCAACACCGAGGTCAGTCGCACAGTACGGGCAGTACGATGTGCCCACCTTACCTATTCTATTTAGGTATTTCTTTACATAGGTAGGAGTTCATCTCTCTAAGGCTACGATAATACCAATTAGCTTCCTTTACTACCTCGTGTACTATTTTCAATCCAACCTTGTTGCCAAAGTTGGAGGGTTTGCGTACACGCGCGTGCAGGTCATCAGCTCTATCCGCTTCTTCCTTGCGTTCTCGCACTAAAAGTCTCCTCCTCATCTCACTATTAGCCTACTCAACTAAGTGCCTACTAGAGGCCTATCCCATTTCCTGCCAATATGATCTCAATAGGTCATCCTGGTGACCAGGGTAACTCCCAGATACCCAACCGAAGTGCTAGTCTGAGCTTCCACAATGGTTTGTTAGCATGAAAATCTCAGTCGTTGAGACGTTTCGTTTATCCACTGCTCCACCCTTCTTACGGCTTGGTTGAGACTACGTTAGATGACGCCATCAGCGCAACCTACCACTACTTGCATTTCCAAGCGCAGCAAATTATCATATATAATGTTTCAGAAGTCAGGTACTAAAATCGTCTCCTGTGTCGAACCTGAGGTGGTAGGCTTCCTTTTGATTCCCTCCTCGGTGTTATAGAGTAACCATCGGTCCCTTAAGTAGTCTCCCATTATGAGTAGCAAGTAACCAGCGATACGAAACCTCTGCTCAAGGGCACGAACGATGTTATCCAGGTGAAGACGTTTTATACGTCCAGCGTTACCAGCAGGACGACCAGTCTGGCACGGTGACATACTTCTTCTGCCCAACAACCTCTGATTGTTGAATTCTTTTTCTGGAAGCCGTGCTACCTGTCGGAAAGATCGTTAGATTATTTGACTGGTGAGAGCAGCCACGACTTGAGCAACCCTTCGAGAAGCTTCCCCGCAGTGTCCAGCATGCACAGCGGACGGTATGCTCATCGGTTGCTCAGCTTATCTGGCAGCACTATTTGCCGTTGAATCAAATCAGTCCATATTATCATCCAGCCCAAGGAGACTGACTGAGAAAAAAAAACATGTAGAGTCCCGGAAATGAAAGCTAACAATGAGCACAAAGAGGTTTAGAGCTGATTTTGCAATAATTAGCGAATGGTAGTTTATCTAATGCCGGGTTTACATTCTCGCCGAGGAATGGCAAATGTTGACAGATTGAGTGTGTAAATGGTCTCCTTGTCTATTCTCGGCTGTGTTTTTCATGGCAAGCACGCGTGTATAAATGGCTTGCTCGTCGGCTCTTGTTTGTTTTACGAAGGGATAGTGATCCTTTTATTGCTGTGCCTGAATGTTTATGACCGTCTCGTCCTAGCTCGAAGCCGCTGGAAGCGACGTCGGTTTTACGTACCGAGTCAAAGGGATTCGAGAGGGTAGCAAATGCTCATTTACATTTTCGAATTTTGCGCCGGGACTTCAAACATATCCTTGCGTAGCACAGATTGAAATAACTCAACGCACACCAGGCAGTTGGAATAGCCACAACCTGTATCCCTGTAGCCATCGTTCACTGAACTGAAGAAAACAGCCCACAACTGTCGAAAGATGCATGATGCGTGGTGCGTGTTGCATGGTGCAATATCCTAAGTAAACAATTCACCCTATGTCTAGCTGAGTCTTGTCCAAAGTCTTGCCGAGTGCCCTCACGAGACGCTCGTCCCTATATATAAACGCGGCATAATATAATTTTACGTAAAATGAAGGCTTGAAAAAAAATCAAAAGTAGACCCCAAATGCCTTTGATTAAACTAAAAATGCAAAGCTGCGAAGATACTGCAATGCTACCAAAAGAAAACAGCAGCAACTGAGCTTTCCTTGCGTTGAAAATTGATTTTAAAGCACTTTAGATACCAATTCTGATAGAGAGGACTCTGCGCTGAACTTAAATTTGAACCGGTGTACTGACTATTTGACATCAGTTTGAACAAATCCTGCAACCTTAACACAGCATGAATCGAAAAAGTATCGAAGAATTCTTAAATTTCAAAACAATAAGATCTGCTCAAATAAAAGCTCTAGACTAGCAAAATAATGTAAAGAAGGCTACTAATTGAAAAGCCGGGAGACGTGATAGCATTCGAAACTATTGACTTAAACACTTGAAGGCAGTAAATGAATTCATCAACTGCGCATTTCCCAGACCTTTATAAATCCCGAAACCGTCTTATAATTTTTCACCGAAAGGGGCAACATTTTTAACATGCAAAAATAACTGTAGCGCATGAGTCACTAGATTTAGAGTGTATAAAATTATGCGTAGATCTAGAGTGGTACGAAGTTTATGTACCACTTTCGTACAGTGATGCTTGGCAAGCCATAGCGAAGAAAGATTCCCAGGGATACTACTTGCATGAAAAAAAAACCTTTTGAGAGTAATTTTAAGGTTTCTTTCGAATAATTCTTTTGCGTATAGACCATAAGTAATATTAATGAGCGTGCTTTATTAAAATTAAAAACCCTGGTCTAATTATTGGGCTTTAGTCTGGCAGGACTGTACTTTTTCAGGTTCCGCGTGGTCTGACTAGCCGGTTGATTTTTAGGGAGGAACATCCACCCAAAATTTTTTTTTGGTCGAAATCACAGGCCAGCATAGGCTTCAATAACACCTGAGGCCAGACGCTGTCTGCTCTTCAATTGGATCTGACTCTGGAATCGAGGTATATCATCTACATTTTTGTGTGTTTTTTTCTATCTCCCTATTTAGCGAATGCGCTTTAGCTCATCTCGCCCGAATCTGGTTCACCAACTCAATCCTGAGAGATTTGTGGTCCTTCACGGACAGAATCTGCTGTAATTGTTTATATTGCGGGTATTGTGTAACCCAGTGACTAATGAAAACTACTGACTCACTCCAGCTACGTAGAGCTAGAAAAGAAGGTGCTTCACTAATACGAGTTAGGGATCTTCACGGCCATTTCTAAGGCACCCTGCTTCAGCAACAATTCATCTTTTTTTGCCTCGTCGATGACTGTCCGTCATTTTTTTGGCAGGCTTTCTTCTAGATGGCCTGCTACTTCCCCAACATTCAAATGGCTACAGAACTTACCTCCGAAAATGAAAAAAAAACTGATTTGGGCATGTAAGTGGCTCAAATTAATTACAAGTGTATCTAATTTTTTTTTGGAAACATCTATGGGGCATTTCAGGTGAAGCGGACAACGATAAAAGTCGAGGTTCTGGATTTCATTCATATTGTGATGGTACTTTCATGAGGTTTAGTTGAACGTGGATACACTATATTTTTTTCTATGAGGCTTCTGAATAATTGACGAAATTGATGAAAGGTTTTTTTTGGAAGCAGATTCTGAGTTTAAAAAATTTTTTTACATTTAACATGTTGATTGATGTACATAATCAACTGTTCTTTTCGATTTTAAAATTAGATTTGGAAAAATAAATTTTTTTCCTGTGTAAAATCGGAAGTAATCATTTGAACTCCTTATTTCAATAACTTGGGCCAGGTTAATTTTGTTTAGTTTTATAACGAAACAAAGCTGGAACTATACCTATTTTGTCATAAAAGTTTTAGAATGGGATGGCCAGTAGTTTAGGAGACACAAAAAAGCTCGCAGAGCCTTGGTGGCGGAGAAGCCAAAGGGAAAATCCGAGATAGCTATGCTCTCGATTTGTTCAATTTATAGATTTATATCATTTTGTTAAAACTGCTTCACTAAATCTGGTATACGTATACGGTCGTTTCATTTCCTTAAATCTCTCTGTTCTAAAGTACACACTTTATAATTTTGCTTCCCGCTATACACCTTGCCTGCATTTGCATTTGTCCCCTGCTACCGAGATAGTAAATTGTCGCACACAGTGCAACAAAGGTTAATCTCAATTTTAGATAAAATAAAATCTTCAATTAAAATCTTCTCACGCCAATTTAGTTTGTGCAGTTCATTCTTTCGAGCTAAAAAGTGACATTTGGTGTTTGGATTTGAAAATTGAATTGTGTAAATGCCTTTTCAATAACAAAATCGTTCGAAAATTGAAACTCTTGGCATCTGATCCGTCAGAAATGATAAGTGTCTCCGCTTTTCTCCATTTTCAAAATTTTCGTTCGAAAGAATGACCAGATAATGGAGACATGTCAAAATTTAGCTTCACGATTAACTCAGTACTAGCCTAAAGAATGAACTGCACATAATAAATTGGCGTGAAATGATTGGAGACATGTGCCAAAGCTATCTGCATTTTCAAAGCGAAAGCATGTAACAAGCAATTTTTCACGCTTAAAAGTGAGTACAACTCTTGCTTATTTTCAAGCTAAATTTTCGCCGAAATAAATTTCACGTGAAAATTTTCATGATAATTTAACGTGAAATCGAAAACAGTACTAAGCTTTAGATGGCTTAGCTGAGGAAGCTTTTTGCAAAGATTTCTAAATCGTTTGTCTGAAATTATTGCTTTTTTGGACACATTGGGAGAAAAACATGAACAAATGGAAGATCCAGTATGGGTAAAGAAATTAACATTTCTTACGGATTTTATGAGCCGTTACAGCTTGCTTAATTTACAATTACAAGCAAAAGGAAAATTTTGTTGACTTGTTGAGCTCGGTAAATGCTTTTAAAGTCAAATTAAAACTTTTTACTTCACAATTAAACAGGCAAAATTGTTATATATATTCCATATTTAGAAAAACATATTCAACTTACTGGTGAATGTAAAATGCAAAAGCTGAAACACATCCTTCAGTTCGCGAAAAAGTCCGGGGCCTTCGATGGCCGCTTGGACTGATTTTTTTTTTCTCCTGGCCCATATATCTGGTATCACTATGGACCAATAGGTCTATGTGTGGCCTTGTGCCAACTGGTACAACCTAACCTAACCTACTGGTGAATGTAATATTGAAATGTTTTGTCCTGAACTGGAAAATTTTAATTTTAATCAAAAAATTGTACTTTTTCTGTGGTCATAATAATTATACTTTTTTCAAAGTTTCATTATGTCCTTTTGTTTCTTTTCTTCTACTATATGTCAAGAAACATTTTGTACAGTAGAATAATCTTAAACTTATTTAATAAAAAGCTATGATGTTTTAAGTGAATACGTGTATTTCTCGTGTTTTGTGTCGATTTCCATTAAATAACAATAATAAAAATTCATATATATCCATCATCCAATGCACGCTCTTTTTCTATAGATATCGATCTACTCTCGTGAATTTTTTCAGATTTTAAAACGATTCGAAGTATGGTAAAAAAGCGGCAGGACTCCGTAGACCCAGGTGTGTCTAGGGAGGTGCTCCAATTGTAGTGTGTCTGGGGAGGGTTAAGATCAATGAAGACCTTAATTAAATTTTTATTTGTTTTTAATTTAACCCATTTGTCGAAGTCGATCGCGCATAAATTAAAAAAATTAATATCGATCATACCAGTATTAGGTTTGCCCACCCCTGCTCTAGAAGTACCATTAGGCACAATATGAACGAAATCCAGAACCTCGACTTGTTTTCATTGTCCGCTTCACGTGAAATGCCCGCTATGTAAAGCGACTCGATTCTAACACAAAATGATATTAATAATGAAAAAATAAGAAATACTGCTCTTTCAAACAACAAATTCAATATGCTGCTAATAAGCTAATTGATTGGCAGAGCAGCTGCCTGCAATTCATATTGTTAATATAATTGCTGAAAATGTGTTATTCGTTGCTGCACAACCAATGACGCACATCTTGTCTCGCACATGGCTTACGTATAAAACTAGCGACGCGTGGCATGTCCACTATGTTTCATAAATTTTTCATTCGATTCAATGATACTTAATTAATTAATTTGCGTTTATTATTTACAGGACCGGTTCTGGCCATATTTCCGGCCGGCACAGAACGACATTTGGCGCCCTATATATTATGATTTTAGTTTTTTGACCCCCTCTTTCATGACTGCGAATTCTTAGCAAGTTTTTACTAGTTCTTGCGAGTATTTACCTGAGCATTGCTCAACATTTAATTTTCATGAATAAACTCAGAGTTGCCATTTGTAGGAATTTCTCCCTACTGTAGGGAATTTAGCGTCTAAAATTAGCGTAGGGAATAATTCATTCATTTTGGTCATATGTAGGCAAAATGTTTATGTGCGATACACCTTTAAATAATAACAGAATAAATTGCCGAAACTAAAGCATTTTTACTATAACTAATTTATTGCCTATTTTTCAACTTGCATTTTACAAAGCAACTTATAAAACCCAGTGTAGTACAAAAAATAATTGGTAACTCTGATGCTCTACTCCGTTTCTACCATTACTTTAAGTAAGGGTTCATTCTACTTTGCAGCTTGAAAAAAAACGTTTTTTTTCTTTTTGCATTTTCTGAAAGTGTATACTCTCAAGAGTGCTGTGTTAAATTTTCGTTGAAAAATTCCAGGTATTTTAGATTATATTTAAGTCGAAATGCAGGTAGTCGCTGCGTTTATTTTAGCCCTTACCACTTCCATGTGAAGCTGGTATTAGCGTGTGTTGTACATTTGTACGAGAAATTTTTAGTCAAAGGCTGTCAAATATTGATATGAATATACCTACTAGGGTATATCCCTAACCTACTAGGGCTAGCATATGTAAATGGAAGTTGACGGTGTTGTTGAAATGTTTCAACGGTCTGCCGAACTACACGGAGTAAAATATGCCAATTATATCGGAGATGGAGATTCAAAGACATTTAAGACTTTAATAGATATTAAACCATATGGTGATGATTTGGTTATAACAAAAAGAATCAATTTGTGCTACATGTAAAAAAACGAACATATAAAAGAGCTACAGAAGCAAAAAGGCAGCTTGGGCAACGACGGAAAATAATGAGACAATATGAAGACGCCGAAACATCGTAGGCTGCAAAAAAGCGCAAAACTGTTATACAATACAACTCACAAATAAATTGATAGCTGATCTGTCAATTTATTATGGACTGGCAATACGTCGAAACCCTAATTCAGTGGAGGATATGAAAGAAGAAATTTTGGTAACATTTTTTCATAAAATATCTACAAATGAACAACCGCAACACGAATATTGTCCACCAGGTCCGGAGTCGTGGTGTAAATGGCAGCAGGGTCAAGCTACTCAGCAAGCTTACCAGCATCCACCCCCATTAGATAAAGATGTTCAAGATATTTTGAAACCCATTTATGAAGGTTTAACTAGCGATGATCTCCTTGAGAGATGCCTAGGAGCAAACACACAGAATAATAATGAAAGATTCAATAAGTATATATGGCCGTTAGCTCCTAAAAATATATTTTGTGGAAAAAAGTACTCAGAATTTGCACCTACTGCGCCGCATGCACCTTTAACGAAGGATTTCAGCCTCTTTTAAAAATTATAGAGGATGTGGGGATCACCATTGGTCCAAAAGCAGAGGAATTAGCGCGCAAAAAGGATGCATTGCGATTTAATTGTGCCGAATGCAATGCTTCTCACGAGACAAAAGAGGCCAGGACGGCTCAAAGAATGGAAAGAATAGCTGAAACTGAAAAGTTTGAAGAAGCTTAGGGAATTCTGTATGCAGCTTGCATCGCTAATTAAGCGTAAAAATACATTTAGTATAGGCATTTTGTTCATAAAACTTTAAACGCGTTTTTCTTAAAACCATGTTTTTCTAATCGGCGGGATTGATTTAAAAAAAACTAACCAACCAATTTCTCTGAAAATTTAGCACAGTATTTAATATGTTAGTGGCTATCGTCGGTACTACAATTATAATTTTATCGTATAAAATTAGTATTTTTTATAGCAAAAACTTGCAAAAAGAAGCTGTAATTTCCACATTTTAATTTCCAAACTAATATAACTTTGTTAATTTTTGCTTAAACAGGTTTATTTTAGTACCTGCGATAGCGACAAGGCTGCTAAATAATAAGACAGTTCTTTTTTTCATTTCGGGTAAATACTTTGGGAAAAATCACTCCCGCCATCGAAATACATACCTCTCTTTGTCGACAATTTTTAAAACTTAAAAAAAAAAAATAAATAAATAGTATGTACTGTTTTGAAATGTTAAAGACAATATCTTTAATATTAAAAAAGAATGAAGTTGATAACCATTGTAGTTTTTGAGAAAAAAATAATCTAAAAATTGTATTTTTTATTCCCTCGAAAGTAGAATGAACCCTTAAATTTGCATTTTGTGAACAACTGGTAAATGGTAAATGTAAGAAGAAGAACTTTCCTTTCATCCACGACTTTTGAAACTATTTCTATTAAGTGAGAATGGGCGAAAGAAAAACGTCAAAAAGTTGATCGTACACAATCAACGGGTCCGATCCCTTCCTATTCACACCCACCTTCTATAAACTTGTATTGATTTGAGCAGTCTAAAAGGCCTAATAGCTACTTGATATTTTGCTTATGCGTTGTACAAATTTGAATGCGACTTTCAATTGCAGCTTGCAAATTAATGGTAAATTTTCTGCTTTCTTTCTGACAATTTGTTACAAAGTTGTCAAAATAAAAAATTTAGGTAAATATGTCGTCTTCGAGCAAAGAAGAAAATCTAATGTACAAGATCCCGGAGAAAAGCAGCAAATACAATGGAGGAAACAGGCGTTGAGATGAGTGGACGAAAAATGTCACCATATAAACATTGGGTTGCTCGAGTACCAAGCAATAAATATCAAGCGAAATGCAGACCTTGCAATAAAATATTGAAGGCAAGGAGAAGTGAATTGGAAAAGTAGTGTTCAGCTGAAACCCATAAAAAGGTAATGCGATCTATTGCAACATTTTCAGTTAGCTATGCAATTGAAAAAAGAGTGGAAACAATAACATCACTTTGATTTTGAGCGTAGGGAAATTCGTAGGGAAAAATCATTCTAAGTGTAGGGAAAAATTGCATCTTGTGTAGGGAATTTTACAGCCAAACTTCTGGCAACACTGAATAAACTAGACGCTCATTCGAGCAATGCAGCATAACACTTTTTCTCAGAATGTTTTTGTCTCAAGTTTTCGATACGCAGAAATATTTTTCTTCTCCGATTTTTTGGCTCTGTAATGCTGTTGACCGGATAGTAACTAATTGTTTGAGCCTAATTATGTGCAGAACTATAGTTTTCGAGAACAGTTCTTTTCCAACTGACGTACCGCTACGAGATAGAGACTCACATGCGTTTATTGAAAGAGATTTCCCCTGTAGGCCTAGTTATCGGTAAATATAAAAACAGTGCAATAGAGAAAATTCTAATATTTATAAGAAAATCACATTATTCGTTCATTCAAACAAATAAAAATAAGCTTAAAATATATGTTAAAAACATAAATTATACAGACAGCTCAAATTTTTATGCGCTTTAATACACAAAAATTCCACATTCTGTGGAGATAAACTTTAGTTTTCTGATAAGTCTTTTTTATCTAGTTGAAAGCAGAGCACAGCAAGCTTTAATTTTCGCAAAGTCTTCAACTAAACAATCACTATTTAATTCGAAGACAAGAACCATTTTCTATGGATAAAATTGCCAAATTTACTAATCTTTCTTACGTCATCGTAGATCTCAGATAATTCTTTGAAAATTTTAATTTTGAAAAATATCGTTCTCTCGCTGTAACTTTAAAGAGAAAAGTCAACACTATTTTCAAATATCTTCAATATTTCTACTGAAAATGAATTCAAGGATATCATTGAGCGAGTCATGTTCCTTAATTAATAAAAATCCCCAAGCTCTAATTCAATTGAAAAACTACACACTTCTCTTGCCATTGCAACGGAAAAACAAGGACTAGAATTATTTGGAAGTCTAGCATCCCGGTCCGTAGAAAGGTTTTTTTCTCCTGGTTCCATAAAAGAAAGGAAACATTCATCTAGCTCAGTATTCGGCACGTTTGAAGCATTATTTTGGAATAAATATATGAATTCGGTGGTTGAGGAAGTGGTTGCCACGAATTTATTTAGTCATAAAGTGCTTTCGTTTTTTAAATACTTTCTCTTTTTCCGTTATGTACTACCAGACTATTTTTTTTAAAGTTGAACCATGGCCTTCATGTAAAAGGCCTATCGCGACTTGCAATCTGACAGGTATTAAGCTACTTTCTAAAATGGTGTAGTCCTCTCATTATTAAGATTTATTGGGAATTGCACAATGACAATTGTTTGACATTTCTCTGGCAATTAGTAATGTGAATGGTGCTGCTCGGTTGAATCAGGGAATAGAGTCTATTTTCCTATTATCCGGAGACTAGTTTCGAAGTTTTTGTCGCGTAAAAGATATTTCGGATAAGTGTCGTGAAAGTGATGTGTTTATTGTGCTGTATACGCGAGAACTTTGCAATTTGGAATACCTGCCACCTACTCTCGGCAATGTGAATTGTAAACAATTGCCGTTTGTGGTTGGTAGGATTTATTCCACTTTAAAAATCATCAAATTTTGATAATTTGCAAATTCTTCTATACAAACGATATTTCGGATAAGTGTCCCGATGAATTGAGGTCTGATGTTAAAGACTTTTTATATCTAAATTGCTTGTGAAAGATCCCAAAAAACATTGATTTACATGACATATGAGTTTCCTCATATCTCCTGTAGGTGGATCTCGTGAATTTCTTTATAACCATAAAAAAAACATCACTGTGCGGACTGGCCTTTTATATGAAGGCCATGGTTGAACTCATGATAGAATCAAAGTTGACAAACGAGCGCAAAAACAATCAAACTGGAGTCAAACAACTTTAAAATATAATTAAAATTCGATACTAATCAAACAATCCATATCAAACGTACTTCAGTTAAGTTTTAAAACTGAAAGCTCCACAATCTATTTTGCTCCTCGAACTGAAAGTATATCATAAGAAAATTATTTCCCTAATAAAAAGAAAATATAAACCGGAAGATTGATTATGACTTGTACCACTAGCGTATACATTTATACTATCATATCTGCATATAAACACGGCCTACCTACTTGCATGAGTTTGTTCATGCTAACGGACAAGTGCACCCAAAGTGAAAACCGAGGAAAAATCATACTTCGCTATATATTTTTTCACTGGCTCAAAAATTATTTCCGCGCCGATATTGCCGATATCAACCTACCTATTGCCGACATCAACCTTCTTTATCAACCTGCACACTCAACAGCAGCTCAGTATACATTATGTGCCAAATAGATATTGGTCGAGCCCAGGCGAGATCTGGCGAGCCCGAGTGTGGGGTCGGTCCAGACGAGCGACTTTGACAGGGCTCGCCGGCGCTCGTGCCACATCCGATCGGAATGGATTTTGGGCACGAGTCAAAGCGATTTCGAACGAGCTGTCAAATGCCGTCCACATATTCGCGGTCTCGTCTGACTTCGGCTCGCCTGGTCTCAGCCAATATGTATTTGCCACATTAGAATGTGAAATCAACAGATAATGAGGGAGTACGGACTTAGGGGAATGAAGTAAACTTGGAAGTAGAATGCTGGGAAAACGTTGATACCGCTTGCGCAAGAATTCATCCCGCACCAAAATCATACACGATCACGCATAAAGCGAGTTGTGATGGTTTTGCTTTCTTCATAAGAAATGAAGTCGTGAATGGAGCAATATAGATTTTCGCACCAGGGCAATTGCTCTTGTGGGGTTTTGTGTTGAATTGTGTGTGGAAAAAACACAATTGGAGGGGAATTCAGCATGCAAGGAAGTAAAGTAATGAGTAGAATGAAGTAATCTAAACTCAATCATAAACATGAATATTGTGAAGTGTATAATGCAAATATTTGTGCCCCAAACAGTGATTGTGTTTGTAAACTTTGCTGTTGCAAGGCAAGTGAATTTTATATGCGAATAAGGCTGCTTTGAAACTGAAAAGGCATGTAACTATCTGTAAGAATAAAGTTTGCATTGAAGAAAAAATAAAATAAATAATAATATAAACTGCCAATTGAATAGAATGAACTTTGAGTATTTGTGTATTTCGATATTTTTGTTATTATGAACTACAGATGTTATGAACTTTAAACAAAAATAGATGTTATGAACTTTTTGCTATTATGAACTTTGCGCCCCATCTCACGTGCGCTCGAAACAGCTGCTCCATTCGCTCCAGAGGAAGATCCGGCACTGATTAATAAAGGATTCAAATCAGGGAAAGAATCGAAGCCCCAATTTTTATTTTTATGGTTTTTTATTTGTTTGAAGAAGTTTGTCTGATACAGGCTACTAAGAGTTACATTAAAACAAATGTAAACGTATATTGTTAAACTATTTCTAAAAGATGAAAACGACATAATAAAATCGAATTGATCGTGTTTATGAACGAAACAGGCTAATTGAAAGCGTAGCTGCCCCGATAAGGAAGGATAGATAAACTATTTGGATTCCTCTTGACGTTCACTTGACGCTGAGAACAAATATACTTAAAAGACATTCGGAGGAAATACTTCGTGAGAGGAGTTTTGCAGCAAAAGAGGTTTTGAAATTGTTTCGTCTGTTTCCCCTAAACTAAGCTATTGTAAAGATCTGACCTAGCCAACTTGCGTAAGCAAAACTGTACCTGTAAACCTTTTCTAAATAGACTTAATAAGATGATACGGCGCCCAAAATGCACCCGCTCATAAGGAGCCCAAACTATACAGGCCGACTCGAGGATTGGTCTAACAAGACACAATTACAAAAGTTGTAAGATAATCAAGTTCAGTTTAATCTCCCAAGAAGTCCCGTGTATTGGATACCCTTTTAGAAATTTTGACGTAAATATAATATAAAAAAGTAGAAGAATGTTTTAGGACATTTATATCTAAAAGAAATAGTAAAGGTCCTAAGTGGCTTCCTTGAGCAACACCAGATATGACATTTATGTCTGATGACAGGATGCCACGGAGAGATAAACATTTCAAAAAAGAAACTATCCAGCTAATAAATAGCTGCGGAAATTTAATAGAAGACCGTTTAAACAATAAAATTGAATAATTTAGCTTGTCAAAAGCCATCGTGAAGTCCCTAAAAAGACAATCTACTTGAACACCTGCCTCGATCGATGGAATAACGGTTTTGGAGAATCCTAGTAGGTTTTGTGGATTTTGCTATTCATGAAACCATGTTGAAAAGGAGATAAGATTTATTGACGTCGAAAAAAGGCATTACGATGGGATATGAATAGGTGTCACGATTGCGTATTTCCGAAAACTAGAAAAGACTTCGACAGATAGAGAAAGATTAAATAAGTAGTCAAGAATAAGTTACAAGGAGAAAACGCAAAGTTTTAAGATAGCATTAGAAATACTTTCATGACCTGGTGTCAAGTTACTGTCCAGCTTCGTTGCACCTTCTTCAATATGCAAATCTTTCTTTCCCAAAGAAGATGTTGAGATCATTGCCGAGTTGTCAGTTATTGGTGTTAGTAGAATGTTCCGTATGAGCGAAAATATTGCTAATAGTTAATGAATTGGAAATTTCCATGCCTTTTGAATTAAAAGGGTTGAGAAAATCATCGTGGTACCTCTTGGGAATAGTAAAATTCCGAAATCTGCTTTGCTGCTGTTGAAAAGTGGACCTAAGATTGCTAAGGTGATTTCAGTAATCAATTTCAACTTCCGACTGGAAAATATACCTTATTTTTACAAAAACAAAAAGTTAGAATCAGAACGAGGCGAGTGATATATTTTCCATACTTTTAAATTTTTCAATTGGTGTATTGCCTTCGATTTCCATGGATCTTCGCAATTATATGAGAGACTGGTAGTTAGCAAGAATTTATATTTTTATCACCACTGCCAACATAATATCGAGTATAAAAGTTTTATTATGAAGTGCTACATATTATGAGTCCAAGATTATCAACATCATTAAAAAAACAGTTTTATCGATTTTTTTTTGGCTTTTAAAGGAAAAAGTGATTTTTGACTAAAAAAAATTGGTTTTGAACTGATGTGCGGTAAGCTCTATTGTTTTTAAGTGCAAATAATACTTAAGCGGATGAGTTAAATTCTTTGGCACCATAAGGATACTTGAATTACTTCCATATTCGTTGGAAAGCGAAATCGAACACACTGTACTAAACATATTGTAACTAAAGGCATTTACGATAAAAGGATTCAGTCAAAACGAAATATCTGTCTGTTTACCATTTGATTCAAAGAGGATGCTCTGACGGCTTTGTACGTTCTAAAAAGCGAATTAACGTACTTCTCAATATGAATTTGGGGCCCTGCTCCATGAAAATAATTCTCAAAATTATCACTGTTCCATTTCATGGTAAGTGCTTAGTTCTTGTTTCGAATGAAAAATTAAGTTCGAAATTGAGAATTTGTGAAAGTTTGAGAGGATCAGTCATATGTAACTTTGCGTGTGGAGGAAAGCTGGCAACAATGAATGGACTGAATGTTTCAAATAACATCATGCAAAGATTAAAAGCAACATACCTAATATTTGATTATAATCTTGCCACCTTTTCACATTTTGGCCGAGTTTACCCAAATCTATCGAATTTATTTCAAAATCAAGTGATTATATTTTCGCGATATCAAAATCTGATGAGAGATAACATTAACTGAAGATAGAGACCTGGCCGTTCTAAGAAATCCCCCGATATTATATATTCACTGCACACCATTCAACAAGGCAAACAGGATTGAAAATTATTGAGAATCAGTTTAGGTACGCAAAAATCACCTTTAATGTGTTTCAACTTTTAATCAATTTAGAACCTCAGAGAATGTCTTCCTGCAAATTCAAGAGATAATTTTCATGCAATTTTTAAAAACTCCGATCTTGTGTATTTCGAGAAAATCTGATTAAAACTAAGTGATTAGATTTTGTGCAATCGTACGCACAGCAAACCAAATTTGGATCACATTGCCTTCATGAATGAAATGAACGCTTTTAATTGAAACCATGAATTACAGTACCCACAACTGAGCCTCAATCATGAAATAATTAACATCGCCAGATTAAACTTTTCTTATACTGTGAACTGTGTTGAGACAAATACGATTTTGCGATTGGAATTTCAAAATAGAAGCAAACCAGAGATAAGTTTAGCTTTAGCTAAAGACGCACTAGTCTATGTCATGAGACTGATTCACATGTGTGCAAGGAATTTCAAATGCGTCGCGGCAACTGTCGCAAGACGGTTTCCGCTCAAATGTCTGTTCAGTAATTGAATGCAATTTAGTCCAGCAAAGTACGATGCCCCTTGAACTCTAGTATGTTCCATAACATGTAAATTGACCGCGGCGACAGTAGTTGTTGCATCCAACTGACTAATGCTTTTGTACTTACTTGTAGAATCTGTCTGCGATAGCATCTGATACTCGCGTCGATAGCCTCTGGTAATAAGATGCTTTGGGTTTTATGTCCCTGTCTTGTGCGTCTGCATCGGTGGTCATTCTGGCTGCGCAGCAACCCTTGAAAGTCAGCAAGAACTTCTGATTCACGCTCGAAGATATTCAAATAAGTAACCACGGAAACTTCTATTCTATTGTCACACTCTTAACTTCCCCTTCAAACTGAACACAACAAAGAGTAAGCGTGACTAACCGTTTGCTTCGACAATGAATTATTACTACGCGCAAATGGAGCAATTAACTTGAAATTTTTACTATATCGCATCTCAATGTCGCGTGTCAATACACTGCCCTAGAAAACTGTGAACTATGTTCGCGTGTCATATCATCTGATCACTCTTCAGTAGGCGCAAAGTACAAAAATATTTCAATATTGAATATTTCCACGCAACAGATCAACACTTCGCGCGCTAAAAATATACCGACTTCAGATCACAGAATGCTAAGTTGAAATTATAAGTGTAAGATAGTTGTCATACAGTCCAATGGTAGATACTTGTGTCGCGCTTATATTCAGAAATCACTTCTATTTACACAATAGCTAGCTCATTTCGTTCTAAACTCAATACAGAACTTGCCTCACTCGCGTCTCTAGCAGAACTAGCGACCGACAGCTCCAATCCCCACAACAAAAGATACCAGATTCAGATTGACTGATTAATAAAAAATACACCCACCACTAGTTGCAGTTTGTGTACAATTCGTTGACAATCAGCTGCATTATGATACGTTCAATGGGCTATACGCAAGAACACAGTGTCTCTCAAACCATGATGAGAATTGTTGCATGCAACAATAAATTCATTATGCTGGTTTCCCTTGGTTTTTGACTACGATAAATCCGAAAAAAAACCCCGTGTGTTTTAGTTCTAAAAGATTATAGTCTCCGATCAGCTACAGCTTCTCAAAATGTGTCTAAAAAAAACGGGGTTTTTTCAGATTTTTCGTACAAGGGAAACGGCATAAAGCATAGTACTGAGTTCGATTTCACGTGAAATTTTCATACAAAATTTCACGCGAAATCTGTTTCGGTGAAAATTTCGCTTGAAAATAAGCAAGTTTGGTACTGTGTTCTTAGCATGAAAAGTTGCTTTGAAGTTGCTTTCGCTTTGAAAACATAGATGGCACTGAAACATGCTGTCAATCATTTCACGCCAATTTAGTTTGTGCAGTTCATTCTTTCGAGCGAAAAAGTGACATTTAGTGTTTCAATTTGAAAATTGAGCAGTGCAAATGACTTTCCAATAAGAAAATCGATCGAAAAGTGAAATTCTTGACATTTTATCCGTCAAGAATGAGCAGTGTCTCAGTACCAGCCTTAAAGGCTGGTACTGAGTTCGAGTTCACGTGAAATTTTGACATGTTTCCATTATCTGGTCATTCTTTCGAGCGAAAATTTTGACAACGGAGAAAAGCAGAGACACTGCTCATTCTTGACGGATAAAATGTCAAGAATTTCACTTTTCGATCGATTTTCTTATTGGAAAGTCATTTGCACTGCTCAATTTTCAAATTGAAACACTAAATGTCACTTTTTCGCTCGAAAGAATGAACTGCACAAACTAAATTGGCGTGAAATGATTGACAACATGTGTCAGTGCCATCTATGTTTTCAAAGCGAAAGCAACTTCAAAGCAACTTTCCATGCTAAGAACACAGTACCAAACTTGCTTATTTTGAAGCGAAATTTTCGCCGAAACAGATTTCGCGCGAAATTTTGTATGAAAATTTCACGTGAAATCGAACTCAGTACTATGCTTAACACACGACGGGTAAGCTGCGCCAGCCAATTATGTGCGAAAATGGCGAGAATGGAGAAATCGAGGAAATTTTTTTTTTTAATTTTAAACTATTTAATTTAAAAAAAGACACCCCCAACAACAAACGCCAGCACAAAAGCATTGAAAATCGCTTCGAAAATCGTAAAAGATACGAGAAAGTCTAACATTTTGACCGATATCCACAGTTAACATCGAAAAACTGCCTGAAATGATACTCAGGATACTAAATCTTAACAAATCTAGCCATATGAAATATTGTATGAAATATAATACATGTATGAAATACATGTATGAGGTGTATATATATACATAACAAATACATAACTTTTTTGCCACAAGAACGAGATCTAAATGTGCGAAAATTTTGCACCAACATAATTTTGATGGAAATATATGTTAAACTACAAATTAATATGTTTGCAAGCAGATATGCTTAGGTGCAAAGCCCGTGGTATGAGGAAAACAGCTTTGGACGGCGAAAAATTTCAGAACAAGTTTCAAAATAATAGATAATACGGAACACTAACTCAAAGACGAAAAACTGTATGAAAAGAATGTGTCAATAGAAATTAATTTATTCAAGTTTACAATATTAAAATATTTTACTTGAGACATAATTATAAAATAAAAACCTAAGTAAATTGAAAATATAAGGCGGAGAATTATGCAGTAGAGACTATAGTTGGGCGTTATTTAACGTAACACGTTAAATAACATTGTTCCAAATCTGTAACATGTTCCCAATGGAACATGTTACTGAAAACTACATGTTATTTTTGGAACGCTTTGCTCATAATGTTAAAAACGAGTAACGCCTAACGAAACGCTTGAAAAATCATAAGCGGCCTCAAGAGCATGCGATAATCGTTTCGGTAATTGGCCTCTTCTTTATTGCAAAAATCATATTTTTAGTTCTATGTGCTTTAAGCTTCACTGGTGATGGTTTGCACAGGAACGCAAAAATAGACGGCGTTGAGTAAACTCGATAGACAGTTTGGAACGTTCATAACGTATGTGCGTTATATTGGAACGAGCAACGTGTATCATAACACACGTAGTGCGTTCCAATATAACTCACGGGAAGAACATCGTTCCAAAAGTAACATGTTAAGTTAATGGAACATGTTACTCGTCGGAAAATATAACGCTGGAACGTGTTACTTATGTTTATCGTTATTTCCCATCTCTAGTAGAGACTCATTGTGATACCAAGGGTATATGCGCTTAGCCACTGTACTTTAGAAACCATTTGGTTCCTTTAATGAGCCGTTCAATATCCTTAAAGTCGATAAAAGGTAGATTAGTCAGATCTGTACAGAAGTGCGCTCAGAGTTAGGACATTCTTCTCCTCGCTGGAGCTAGTGGGACATGCGCCACAGTTCCGGCAAGAGCTGTTGGAACCTACGTCTAACTGCTAGCCGTGCCATCCTTTGAAGCAGTGTTCTGTGAGAACGGTGGCTACATAACGAAGAGTAGAACGAGTTTAATATAACAATAGTCTAGAATAATCCTTGCCCATGGAAACCCAGGACTGATTTCTTGAGGGTGACAACATCATCCTATTCATCCCTACCAAGAATGCGGGCTAAAGATCGGAAACCAGGAGAATATTCGGAGCTAGAACATTAAAGTCTGGTGGAGCAAAAACTTCCTCAGATAAGATTCTAGCCCAGATTTAGATACAATACAGTCTCACAGTAGCCAGATTAGCTTATTGTAAGATTATTAGATTGGTTGGCAACCAATGAAGCAGCTTGAAAAGCGTCTAACTAAAGGAGGTTCAGAGGGCCTTTAGCCTGGCTTCTTTAGAGCAGCCTGACACCAAAACACCACCCCATTAAGTATTATCAGCTCAATCACAGTAGTATAAAGCGATTCCACAATGCGAGAGTACAAACCCTAACGATCTTCTATGACTCTTTGGCAGAAGTGAAGTGCTCTTTCTGCTATGATATCATTTCATAGGAGCTTCGAGTCAAGAATCAGTCCAAATATTTTGTCCCTTGGGCTCAGGTCAATAGAGACTCCGTTTAATTCTAGGAAGCCAAATCTATGAACTTTGTACTTTACATTCAAGCCGCATTCCCGACTCTAACGAAAATAGTTAGTTTCTTGACACTACTATGGCTATGTTGTCTGCATAAGGAACCACTTCGCAGCTGGTATTGCCTGGCCTCCCTAGAAGAGTATTTACTGCGATGTTCTACAACAGAGGATAAAGGAAACCTGCTTGAGGTGTGTCCGTGTTGAATACTCGTCGCAAGTGAGCGTTTTTCACCAAAGAGCATATCAATCTGTTTTTTAGGAACTGCTCATATCAGCATCCAGTTCCGCGAGAGCCTCCACAATGGCATCAGACAAGATGTTGTTAAAAGCGCCTTGAAATTCTAGGTGGAAGCCATATACGTCTCAAGAGCGAGAGATTTTTCGATTTGCTCAGTGAGAGCATGATCAGCAGTTTCAACAGACTCACATTTAGTATAAGCATGCTGTGACTGCGAGATAAATATAAGATCAATTGACTTTTGATCTTTTCCACAATCTTCAGCAAATTTCCCATGCTTTAAAATAAATACAGGTTAGGTCTAATGAAAACATAAGAGATGAGCAAGTATACAATATGTACTTTCTTCGGCCATGTTAGTGTACCTATCAACCGGAAGATCGCCAGCAGAGGTTAGAGATTCGAACGGCTCGAGGACATATATAGAGCATCTCAGTTGGGAATTTGAGATCCTTAGGGGCAGTTGATAGTGGCCTGCTTCACTGCGTGGGCCACCTATGCTAGAGGACTATGATCCCGTGAGAATTGTAAGTTTATTAAATGAGGACAGTCAGTATGTCTGAGATCGAACTAGTGCAAAATGCACTCTACACCCTTCAATATTTAATTTAAGATCTTGCAAAGGTTTTTTGATTTATTAATACATTACCACAAAGATCTTTTTGACATGTTAAGCTCTTTCTCCGCGAAGTCATGATTTCCACAGTCCACCATAAAAGCTTTGGATTCCTTTTTGTTTTGGACTGGTTGTACCCTGCCCAGCTGCAAAGTTGGAGTGCTAGCAAATTAATAAATTGCTTGATTCAGATCTTGGCAAAAATCGGTGGAAAGTTTCACTGAGGTTCGCACCAGGAGTTAGAGCTTCGTGCAATCCGTTTTTACTAATGTTCGAAGAAGAACATTAATATTAAAACCACTTTGGCCAAAAACTCATATTTCTATATATATATATATATATATATATATATATATATATATATATATATATATATATATATATATATATATATATATATATATATATATATATATATATATATATATATATAAATATATATATATATATATATATATATATATATATATATATATATATATATTATATATATATATATATATATATATATATATATATATATATATATATATATATATATATATATATATATATATATATATACATATATATATCATCATCACATCAAAAAATTTCAGTGAAAAAATCTCAGGAACGCGTCATCTGATTAAACTGAAATTTTCAAGAAACATTGGTGTACATGCAAAATAGCGCCAGATCTCACAAAAAGCTAATAATCTTTGATTTTTTGGCGCCGGCGGCCATTTAATGATATTTTAAATATATCTATTTTTCTGTCAACAAATAACTTTCGCTAAAATAAAGTTCATGACTATGATAATATTTTTGAAATTCTTAACCCTATGTGTGCGCTAGGTGCCTAAAATGAGACTGGGAAATGTTTGAATGGCTTTAACTTTTGACCAGATTATCGGATCATTATGAAACTTACAGGACATATTGCTGTTACTAAGTTGTAGACTCGTGCGTGGCAGCCCAGGCATTGAAGGTGAGCACCATCAAACCATCGACTCTCCTGAAAAATTTTCATCTTTTACAGTGAAACCCAACTCATATAGAAATCATATGCTTTGTCTATACAATCAAAGGAAAATTTTTTAAATATTACATTGGACAAGAACGGTAACCCTCCTCCAATTCACCTATATTTTAAGCATCAAAAACTTCTGTTCACGAGAACTCACGCCCCAATTATCAAATATAGCTGAAATTCACAGAATATATTGGGATTGAGTATATAGAAGCGATTTGGAAATGCGGGCAAACCTGTGCCAGTGGTGCCATCTCGAAAAAGAATAAAGAAAAAAAAACTGCTTTTTACCCTATGAATTCTGATAGAAGTTTGGTTGGTGCTGCCAGCTATGGTAATTTTGGTGTCTTGGGCTTCGAAAATTCGCTCAGGAAAATAAAGCTTTTTGCCGTATAGCTTCCAGTACAGTCATGAAATCAAAACGAATTTCAGATGGTATATGGATTTTTATATTATTATAGGCATTATTCAGAACGAATCTGGTAAAAAAAACCATTATAGTGTTGCTAACTATTGTTGGTTTTGTATTTATTTGCAATATCTTTATTAAGCCATTTTATCGTAAAATTTTCAAACGGTAAGATTGACAGTAAACAACAAATATTAAGTTTCCGAAAATTTGAAAACTTTTGCGACTGGTAACCCTAAATTTCTTTGTACCCCTATAACTTCCAATTCGTAAGGTAGGTTGATTTCAATGTGAGGTAGGTGTGATATATTTTTGGCTTTGATGCTGGCGAAGGGTTGCCAGCGCGAGGCGTTTTTTGCTTTTTCCGTATCAATAAATGCTTACATTAAGTATTCATATCACGAACATTTACAATGAAAATAAGTTAGCAATGTTGAAATATTTTAAGTTCTAGAAATTTTTCGGTCCCAAACGTCTTTCGTTTTTTGATCCCAAACATCTTTCTATTCCTATAACTTTCGACGAAATCATCGGATAAAATCGAGATCGATAGAGTTATTTAATTTTGACGTGAGGCAATCATGGGAGACTTTTAGTTGCATTGCTGGTAAAGTGTTGCAAGCACTGAACATTTTCTTTGTTTATGCTGTGTTATGCTGCTTTCAAAGTTTTGCAGTGTTTGGCTTTCCTAAATCTTGAAGTTCATGCAAGTGGTAGTCCTGAAATCCTTTGCACCCAATGAGTTTAAATGCATTGTTAAGATCAAAGTGGTTTTGCACTCAAAACAGGTTGGAGCACTTGTGGTAAAATATACACTCAAAATCTGCACTATTCTTCTATTGTTCATCGAACATTAGTATTTCTAGCGGTTCAGGTGCGCTAGGGTTTTTTTAATTATTAAAAAAGGCTAGCGGTGTCTGAGAATATGTATGTACCACCTACTGACTAAGGTAACATCAAGTACCTCCCTCCATTTTGACGTGTGAGGAGTCAGTTTGTTGCCCACATTTGCGATGGACAGACTGAGTGACTGAGACTAAGAGTGCTTCACCTTGACGATTTGTGTCAAAACTCCGTCAAGCCTCATGATGAGCATTAGTGTCAGCTGCGGAAACAAGAGGCACGCAGATCCTAGTGGCTGCCATTACTTCATCCTTGACGATGACGCAGTAAACCAGCTTGTTTTTCGATTGATTTCCGCAACTAAAGCCATGTTATCCTTGTCACAAAAAGTTTAATGAATGATATTCAATGCGTGGTTTCTTTAGTCAGTTGCTTGTAATCAATCTGTATCTACTAAGGCATAACACGCAAATCCACTTGTTTCGATCCCATGGCTCTTGGATCAAAATTAACTTCTCTCCTTTCGTCGACAAGCAAAAAAGTAGGAAAGCTTTTGCTGCTCTGTAATGGTCAAGATTAATTTGGAGTACCCTCACCATTGAAGCTCGTGTAATCTAGTGGGTAGAATCCTGGCTTCTAGTGTGCGAAGTCCCTGATTAGCATCAATGCTCAGACAAATGACCGCGCACCGATCGTTGAGTTCACTTAGCTCTGAACAGGTATCCTTTTTTAATCAGGGGTGAAATGATTTGTGGAACGACTCACTCCACACTCATATACATTGATTGTAAATGTGTTAATAACCTCTACACCAACTTCAACCCTAGACCTGAGCAAAAGTTGTCGTGAGGTTATTTTGCTTTTACTTACAATGCACAGTCGTGACTAAGCAGAGATCAAGCCGAGTCCTCTGAATCAAGCTATTTTAGTTAGGCTAGAAAAGCATTATGAGCCAAGAGACTTCTTCTTTCTTCCAGTAAGGTGGTGAAGGTGCTCCACCTTAATCTGTCGGTCAGTTTGCGACCATTGAATGTATTTCCACAGCATATTCCACTGTCCAATCCTCTCTGCTTGTGATTTGAGGTTCAAACCCTTAGACAGAGATTATTGCGCTGCAGTATAACCGATCTTAATTATTTATTTATTTGTTTACATATTTATATCGGTTTTAAGAGGAGCGAGCCCAATTACAAAAACAGAATACGAAAAATAAGAGATAATCCATTAAATAACTCATAAAAATTACATAAAGAAAGTTCAATGTCAAAAAAGGTGATTTACGATACCAGTACAAAGCAAAATAAAGTATGATATAATTAGATAACAAAAGGTGAAATAATAACAAAAGAAGTAGTGAAAGATATTAATGTAAAGAAGCTTAATAAAAAGTTATAAAAGAAAATCAAAAACTATAAGAAGTTTCAAGAATTGAGGCTTTGATATGACGTCTAAAACTAGAGAAGGTTGATGGAAAAGGACCAAGTTGTAGTTCATTGTGTCTCCTGGGAGTACGCAATAATGGCGAATGGAAAAGAACGTCGATTCGCGCAAACAGGATTAAGAATACCAACGAAGATCTATCTGAGTGATTAGTCACACGAAACAAAAGCTTCGAGCCAAGGTCAGATAGCATAGAACAGTGGAGGAGCCTGAAAAGCAGCCACTTATCAAGGAACACTCTATGAAACTTTAAAGAGGGAATTTAAAGTAAGGGCAAACGATCTCTATACTCACAATAAAGTATGTGAAAGTTAAATAATAATGAGCATGAAAATCTACGCTGCACGTGCTCTACAGCATCATTTAAATATACAAGGTGGGGAGACCAGACCTGACAAAAGTACTCAACGATGCTACGCACAAGTGACAAGAACAGATGGACGGAAGTAGTGATGTTAGCAAAACGAGATGAAGACCAGAGAACGAAGCCGGGCAAACGAGAGGCTTTGGCAGCTATGTCTGCAATGTGTTCATCAAGTCGAAGAGCACACCAAGGTCGTTATAATTGTCGACAGCCCTAAGTGACGATCCGGATAAAGACTAGGAAAACATTAGACGAGACATTTTACAAGCATAGGATATTGGGTGACATTTAGATAAGGTCAGAGTAAGAAAGTTCCTCGAGCACCACTCATTTAAGGTACAAGGATCATGCTGCAACTGGTGACAATTATCGAGCGAATCAATCACTCTGAACATGTTAAAGTCATCAGCAAATAGAAGACATAGAGAACGGATAACGGAAGGGAAATCGTTGATAAATACCAGGAATAAGAGAGGACCCAGTATGGAGCATTGAGGAACCTCAGCAAGAGCCCAGTAAGGTGAGGAGGAACGTGAATTTACAGGTACAACATAGCTACGACCAGAAACATAGGATGAGAGCCAGGACAAGTGAAGATCAGTTATCCCATAAACTTGAATTTTTAAAAGAAGGAGCTTGTGATCAACAGAGTCGAAAGCCTAAGCAAAATCAGTGTAAACCACATCAACTTGCTTCAGCTGATCGGAGGCGGATGCGACCAAGTTAGTGAAGGCTAAGAGGTTAGAGGTGGAAGATCTACTTTTTACAAACCAATGCTGCACAGGAGTAAGGAAAGGATGAAATTCAGGAAGTAGTCTATTGTAAACAACTTTTTCGAGTACTTTACTAAAACAAATAAGAAGTGACATAGGACGATTATTGTACATACAATTTGGGTCGCCGGATCTATGTATCGAGAAAAAATGAGCAAACTTCCAGTAAGAGGGAAAGCAACCCGAGGAGAAACTACCATTGAAGATAATAGACAAAGGGATAGTTAGGGACGACAAAAGAGATTTGGCAAACAGGTGCGGACTGCCGTAAAAGTAAAAGTAAAAAGGAAAAGTAAACTGAAAAGAGATCACAAATCAGGAAAGATTAGGAAAGTTACTTGTTATGAGATAACGAGATCGGTAAAAAGCCAATGAAGAACCACGAGAAGTACTTTTTATAATTATTTTCTGATTTACAGCCTTAAGCATATCTAGCCACTAAACAATTGCTCCGTACAGTAGATACGAAGTTATTACTGCCAAGTTGTTCCTATGCCCCCCTTATAGGTGTGAAGAGCACAAAATTCCTTGCGAGTCCTTTCAGCAGTGTTTTACTCCCATAGAAGCTTGAAGTTTAGGGTAACTTCCACATGTTTAACTTGGTTTTTGAGGCTTTTGAGCTCCACTGAGTTTCAGTAGGTTGAAGGATGGAACAATATGCTTCATCGCGAAGACCAATGGCTCGATTCCGAGAGTTAGCACTTAAGCCACACTCTCAGCACCATTGTGAGAGAATATGTAAAGAATGTTTTAATCTCTCCCATAGAGTCAAGATAAATTTCCTTGAATCGGTAATACCGATTGCGTCTGCATACGCTACAACTTTGAGCCCAATTTGATCAAGTCTCCTAAGAAGCTCATCAACTTTTAAACTCCTAATCAAGAAATACATAGCATCACCCTGGATTGTGCTCTGCTTACTCCTCCCGTGATGGGATTGGTAAATATGGTAGTAGCTGATTTATAAGTTTGACTAGCTGCCGAAAAGCAATCAAAATCACCCGGAAACCCACATCCTTGAACTCTCCATTACTGCCCAGAAATACAACCAGCATGTACTTTTTCCAAGGAATTGGTTTTTCAGCATGTTTTGCCAAGATATACAAAACTATTTCCACAGATTTGCCCTTAGTATAAGCATGCTGTGTTTTTGAGTTAGAATAGAGCCTAAGGTACTGGTTATTCAATACTCCATAACTTTTTCTAAAATCTTTAAAACAAAGGAGCTTAGACAAATTGGTCTAACCCTTAGCGTAGGATGCTTTCATGCCTTTGGAATAAAATGACTTTTCATTGCTTGCCAGCTGCTATGAATCTTAAGCAGGCATTATATAAGGTCATCAGTCTAACCATAGTGTCTTCTAAAGTCTGCTGAAAATCAACCGAATAAAAGATCTGGGCCTGGCGATTTGGAGTAGTAGCCAAAAGAATGAGCAATCAGATGTCCAGCTTTCGTGTGCGCTACAGATGACATGAATCAGCCTTACAATTTTGTTTGGCTCTAACAGTAAAAGCTGATGATGCCTTCTCACTATCAGATGCCTTCTCACTTTTAATTTAACTTTCATCGGACCTTTGCACTCCAAGAAAGATTGGTTGGGGGCTTTGGATCAAGAGTGCTTATAGCTGTCACTCTTATTGACACGCAGGGACAATTTCTTGGCTCCGTATTTAATGATGCGCATCTAGGTTTCTAAGAGTGGTGCCGCCTTTTTATTTATGGTGAAGAGAGCCTCCCGTTGATTTTCAAAGCGCTCGTCAGGTCTGAATAGCCTGGCGATCTCCTGAATTACTTCAGGATCATTTCTTTTGGACCCTGCATCTATGTCGACTGGGAATTTCAATATTCGACACCACATTCAGTTTTGCTGACATCGATCGGAACCCACATGAGGCTCTTTTTGGCCATTTCATTATAAGACTGAGTTAGTTCAGAAGCAGTTGCCATTAGCTTATGATTTTTTTGATATTTGCCTACTTTTACTTTTTTACACAGTAGGCTTCTGTCGGTTCGAAGCAGAACCTGTAGGATTAAGAGGGAGTGGGTACTCCCCACCAAATTTAAGGGGTTACCCCCACTTGTAACTTTTAAGTTTTTCGTTTTTTTTTGTTGCATTTTTTTTAAGTATAACTATCTAAGAATACGTCCTTCAAATTTCAAGTCGATCCAAACATAATTAACCGAGATATGAGCGTTGAAAGAGAAGAAACTGTTGCTTATACAACCGTTACTTATACTTATAAACGCGTTTTTCTCGAAATGACATCTTTGAAGTCGGTGACCAAAATTACTCGAAAACTACTGAGCCGATCTTTTTGAAACTTAGCAGGCTTATTTAGTACATAAAAATGTAGTGTTTGATCGTTCGATTTATTTTTTTAATAAAAAATGGCCGTTTTATAGCAAAAAGACGACCATTTTTTTAAGTGAAAATCGAAATATTAACTTTGACTGTCCGCCATTTTGCGAAAAATGGATATTGTTTTGAATCCTTCGATCAAACACTAGTTTATACTGTTATTTAACTAAGTCCATCGCTATTTTTTGTTTCAGATGATCCACTTCGACACAATTTTGGTCACCGCAAAAGGTGAAAATTAAAATTCCATTGTTTTGACGGCCATTTGTAATTAAATCATGTAATATTTTTCAATAAAAAAATTACTGAAAGGTGTTCAAAGTCTGTTCTTTAAGAAAATATAACAGTCGTTTAAAAACATTTCGTAGTTTTGTTAAAATAAATTCATGAAAATGACCTATTTTATTGCGCTACAAGTGGGGGTAACCCCTTAATTGCGCGAAAGGAGAGGTTCGGAAAATTCGAAAGGAATTCAAAACATTCAATATGCTGTTTGTCATTTTTCGGAGTTTCACAAATATCTTTTAGATGGTTCCAATGGTTTGTTATTAGACATGGAACGAATTATTGTTTAAAGCCTTTAAAAAGTGTTTAGAACTAGAACTAACAAGAATGCAATCGATCAAAATTTCAAATTGAAATTTGATTTGCTGCTTTTCTTGCATGTTGTTTAGCGTTATCAACATTCTACTTTTTTGAATTTAGGTGTGTTTCTAAAAACTAAAAAGTTTTTAAAGTCATAATTGGTTTTAACGTTAGCTCATATAACTCATGTTGAATGGATTGTATAATTTAACATTCTTTACTAAAGTATACTTCTCTAACAACATTCTTTAGGAAGAATATTTTTTTAAACTAAAAACAATCCACTTTATCAATAAATTCGTGGTCACTGGACTCTGCTAGACTCAAAGCTTTGATAGCGAATTTAAATACATACTCGCACATGATGCTTCGACGAGAATATAAGTGCATGAACAATAAATACAATTAAACGAAGACGGATAATTCAAACACTTCTTTTCTTCATATTTCATGAATGTGTGTTAAAGACCATCGTATTATGCCACCATGTAGAGTTTATCTGTCACTTTTTTGCTTATGATAGCCCCTCGTGACCCTTTTCCTCGTCGAGAGTTTCCGTTTCGATATATGTATAGAGATAACAGTGACAATTTGTCGTGGCTTTCTATGCTGTTCGTGAAAAGCGGAAGCACAGCTTAACAGCTACAATGTGATATTTAATCGAAGCGAATATTTGGGTGTACAATATTTAGATTCAAAATTTACAAAAATAGTTAGTTAAATAGAAGGAATATCCGAGTCAAATCTATCTCCATATAGTTTTTCGATAAACACTGCGCTAACTTACGGATTTAAGTAATTTTTCTCTCCAGCATAGGCGACTTCATATCAGCATAAAGTTGATTTATTGTAAACAGTGTCCCATGAGTTATCACAACTTCCTGCAAGACTACAACAAACTTGTCTTGAAACGCTTTTGCATATTATACTGCCCTCCGTAGCATGAAAACCGTATCTGCATTTTAGTAATTGTTTAGCTATTTGAAGAATTGTGTTTTTCTACATACTGCATATATGTATATGGATAGGGCGCTTTTCGCTATTAATTTTAACATACTTGCACCAAAGATAGATGAGTATTATGTAGAATGATGTAATAAATATATTATTAAATTTTCAAATCCGGTTTTGATTCAAAAGTGTAAAAACTGTCAGATAGGGCGATTATGCTACGTAGGACAGTATAACAAACTTTACGCTGCAGCCATTAATATGTTAAAAAAAACTCTAGCGCACCTGAACCGCTAGAAACACTAATGTTCGAAGAACAGTAGAAGAATCGTGCAGGTTTTGAGTGCATATTCCACCACATGTGCTGCTTATTATGGCCAAACTGTTTAAAATGCCACGTTTTACTTTCGTCTCAAGAATGCATTATAACTCATATGGTGGAAGGTTTCAGATATTACCACTGGCATGAATTTCAACGTTTATTAGAGCAAAACACGGGTTAATTATATTCGTTATCAGTTGCTTATTTCATATAATTTTGAAAGCAGCATCTCATATAACATCATTGAAGAAAATGCTCAGTGCCTGCAGCACTGTAACTGAAGTTGGTGTTTGGGGCTGCGATCCGAAAAATTTGCAGAACTTTGGGAATTGAAACATCGGTTATTTATTTTTATTGTAAATGTTTCCGGTATGTATACTAACTGTAAGCATTTATTGATACAAAAGTAGCACAACCGACTCGTGCTGGCAACCTTTCGCCAGTATCAAAGCCAAGAATATATCAAATCTGCTTCACGTTGTTTAATTACATTCGAAGTTATAGGAGTATAAAGAAATTTAGGGTTACCTGCAGCGAGTTTTTTCAAATAATCGAAAGCTTAATATTTGCTGTTTATTGTCACTACAATATCATTACCATTTGAAAATTCTACGATAAAACCGCTTAATAAAGATATTGCAATTAAACACAAAACCAACATAAGCTGGCAACCCTATTGTGGCTTTTCAACCAAATTTGGCCTGAATAATGTTTATGACAGGTTTCATTAATTGTATGAAATTCGTATTGATTTCATGACTGCACTGGAAGTTATAGTGCAAAAAGTTTTATTTTCCTGAGCGATTTTTCAAAACCAAAGACACAAAAATTACCATAGCTGGCAGCACCAATCAAATTTTTTAACCAAATTTCCACCAAACAGAGATTAGAGTTAGGTTTAGCTACTGTGTCAATTTCATGAAAATCCGGTAACCTATTCACATTTCATAGGGCAAAAAGCAGTTTTTTTTTCTTTGTAATTTTTCAAGATGGCACCACTGGCACGGACTTGCCCACGATTCAAAATCGCTTCTATCAAATCTAGTCTTACTTAAGTCCAATGCATTCTGTAAATTTTAGCTGTATCTGATTATTGGTTCGTGAGTTCCCGTGAACAGAAGTTTTTGATGCTGAAAATATAGGTTAACTGGGAGAGGGTTACCGTTCTTGTCTGACATGAAATTTTCAAAGTTTTATTTTGAACGTGTAGATAAAACATAAGATTTATATACAGATTGGTTTTATTGTAAGAAACGGACATTTTTTTGAATATTCGATGGTTTGAATGTTTTCACTTCCAAATTTTTTTTTTTCAAAATGAAGACACCAAAATGATCATAGCTGGCAGCTCCAACCGAATTTTTCAACCAAATTTCTACCAAACGTGGCTTAAAGTAAGGTCCAGCAATTGTGTGAGTTTTGTCAAAATCGAACGATTCAATCAGAATTTATAGGGCTAAAAACAGTTATCTTTTTTAGTGGTTTTTCAAGATGGCACCACTGACGCAGAATCACCCGCATTTCAAAATCACTTCTATCAGACCTGGTCCTGTCTAAGAGCAATACATTCTGTGAATTTCAAATAATTCTGCTCATCGGATCGTGAGTTTCCGTGAACAGAAGTTTTTGATGCTAAAAATATAGGTAACTTGGGCAAGGGTTACCAGGCGTGCCCGTTATACCATATCTTTTTTTTTTTTGGTTATGTAAACAAAGCACAAGATTTACATATGAGTGGCTTTTTTTTGAAGAAACGGCAGTTTCTCAAGAGAGACGATGATTTGGAGGTTTTCACTTTCAGTGCCTGCCCTAGCTACAGAGTTGCCAGCACGCTCATTAAAAGCTACACAAATCTACAACTAAATAATATCAATATGTCCTGAAAATTTCGTAATGATTGGATAGCTCTGTCAAAAGTTATCGAAATTTAAAAATTTTCAAATTTTCCCGTCCTCTTTTTAGGCACCCAGCGCACACATAGGGTTAAAAAATTCCAAAGCATTATCCGATTCATATGTAAAACATGTTAGAAATTTATTTCGTTAACTTTATTTTTGCGAAAATTATTTGTGCACGAAATAATAGGTATATTAAAAATATCACTTAAATGGCCGCCGGCGCCAAAACGTTAACAATAACTGACATTTAAAGAGACCTGGACCTATTCTGCATATACACCAATGTATCCTGAAAGTTTCAGCTCAATCGGATGGCGCGTTCCCGAGATTATCTCACTGAAATTTTTTGATGATATATATATATATATATATATATATATATATATATATATATATATATATATATCTATATATGGAAATATGAATTTTTGGCCGAATCGATTTTAATACTAATGTTCTTCGAACATTAGTAATAAACTTGAGCCTTCAAAAATCTATGCACACACAAGATGAATTAAAGTCATTTAGATTTTCTTTTTTAATTATTTTCAACGCTTTTTTTCGATTCATCCTATAGTTAGGGATTATCTGGTCCAAATGAGTTTTTATTGAAATAAATCATTATAATTTACCCGGGAATCTGGGAGAATTATTAACATTGTCAGAAATGCATATGAATATTTGATTTATGTTATGTGACTTGTTCGAATATTTAAAATACTTAATTCGCAGTCCAATGTTTGGTCTCTGCATTTTTTACTAATGTTCGAAGAATATTAGTATTAAAATCGATTTGGCCAAACATTTATATTTCCATATACAGTGTAGTCTCACTAATCGGGATCAATTAAAACCGGCCCAATCCGGATTATGCGGGGATCCGGATCACCAAATGCATATCAAAATTATTAAATAAAAACATTGACAAAAGTTTATTTATTTATTTTAGCATATAGTAAAAGTATCTCCAAGAAAAACCAACTAATCCATTCAACATAAACGCTAGAGCTAAGTATAAAGTAATGGAATATCCATCAACTGAAAATTTATTTATAATAATCGGTAACTTTTGTTTGGCGAATGCACCCTTGCTTAGCCTCAATTGCGCGCTGCCGTAGCGTTCTAAGAATCGTCAAACTCTCCAATTCAACTGCATTTTCCTCCGCCCATTGTATGCAGGTACTGAAGTTTTTGTATGCAGGTACTGAAGTACGTCTTCATGTTTAACTTTTGGCTCATATTTGTCAACTTCTTCGACGAAGGAACTGTCGTCACTGTCAAGGGGTAAATGATTTCCATCTCCAACGAGCCATTCACAAATTTCCGATTTTGACGGTTGGTTATTTTTATTTACTTTTTGAAGCAAAACTTCGATTTCGGTTAGTTCCTGTGCATCTTCCTTCTCTGGCAACCATTTCTCCTGGAGAACTGATAACGAGATGATGTTATCAAGATCCTCTTCAGCATCGGAATTGTTTTCATTATTAAACAAATTACTATCAACTGAATTGCAAAAAATAGTTTTCCAACATTTTGCTATTGCATCAGGCGACAACTTATCCCAAGAATTCGCAAGCAAGAACACAGCGTCCTTAATGGTGAACGTGTACCAAGAGGCTTTTTCGATAATGCAATTTGATTAAACGTATTGCGTTTTGATCCATTGGTTGGATAAGCGCGGTGCAATTAGGTGGAAGAAACAATGTAATAGTTTTACCATCATCACTCTTTAGCTGTGTTTCCGATGCATGGCATGGAGCATTGTCTACTAATAAAATAGCTTTGCCATTAAGGTTGTTCTCCGCTTGAAATTGCCTTACTTGTTTGACAAACGACTCGTGAAACCATTTTACGAAAAGAGTTGAAGTCATCCATGCATTTTTCGTTGAGTAGTATTCAACTGAAAGGTCGGTGCAGTTTTTAAATGCTCTATGATTTTTTGCTTTTCCAATGACCATCATTTTAAGCTTATGTGTGCCATTCCCGTTTACACAAGCAAGAAAAGTTACTCTCTCTTTCAAGGTTTTTCTGACTGGACCAACTCTTTCCGTAGTAGACATCAACGTTCGATCTGGAAGTAGTTTCCAGAATAATGCAGAGTCATCCGCATTATATATTTAGGTGGGCAATATATTCAGCTCATAAATTTTTTGGGAGAATTTTCGTAGAAAGGGTTCCACGCTAGATGAGTCGTTAGACAGTTTTTCTCCGACCACTTTGAGGTGACAAAGACCACGTTCTTTTTTAAATCTATTAACCCATCCTTTACTTGCAGTAAATGGTTTATTATTATAACATTTAGAGTGAATTCGAGCAGCCTTTTCTTGTAAAATATTCGTTGTTACGGTTGCATGTCTTTCTCGCTGCACCAGAAACCATTTATATAATTTTCGCTCCATTTCTGGATATTCTGGCTCCCGCAAAACTTTCCTTCCCCTAGGAGTTACGACACAATTCGCGATGTAGCTAAAAAAGTCGCATTCAAATATAACCGATGCACATTTAAAAACTTTTTTCTTTATTTTTCTTTATATCCGAAATCGTAGATGTACCGACATCATTTTTTCTGCTAGCGCTAGTGATGGGCAAACAGTTTGAAAAAAACGTTTGGCGGCAAAAAACGAACGAACAGTTTTTCCGAACAGCGACAAACAGTTTTTCTAAAACGAACAGCATTTCTAAAACGAACCATTTTTCTACAAAGAATAGTATTTCTAAAACCAATTATTCCAACTTTTCTACAACGAATAGTTTTTCTAAAGCCAATCGTTTTTCTTTTTCTAAAACGAGCTGTTTTTTTCAAACGAATCGTTTTTCGTTTTTCTCAAACGAATCGTTTTTTTTAAAACGAACTGTTTTTTTCAAACGAATCGTTTTTCGTTTTTCGTTTTTCTCAAACGAATCGTTTTTTTAAAACGAACTGTTTTTTTTTCAAACGAATCGTTTTTCGTTTTTCTCAAACGAATCGTTTTTTTAAAACGAACTGTTTTTTTCAAACGAAACGTTTTTCGTTTTTCTCAAACGAATCGTTTTTTCAAAACGAACTGTTTTCTTCAAACGAAATGTTTTTCGTTTTTCTCAAACGAATCGTTTTTTTAAAACGAACTGTTTTTTTAAACGAATCGTTTTTCGTTTTTTTCAAACGAATCGTTTTTTAAAAACGAACTGTTCTTTTCAAACGAAACGTTTTTCGTTTTTCTCAAACGAATCGTTTTTTTAAAACGAACTGTTTTTTTTAAAACGAATCGTTTTTCTTTTTTTTCAAACGAACCGTTTTTCTAAAACGAACTGTTTTTTTTTAAAACGAATCGTTTTTCGTTTTTTTCAAACGAACCGTTTTTCTAAAACGTACTGTTTTTTTTTTAACGAATCGTTTTTCATCGTTTTTTATACGAACCGTTTTTCGTTTGTTAAAACGAACTGTTTGGCAGTAGAAAACTGTTTAGCTGCGGAAAACAATATTTTCGTACTTGCGAGCGTTTTCGTACTTGTAAGTATTTTATTTAAATATTCAAAACGTTTTTAGGGCAAAAGGAGCTGAAATCGGACTAAATCGGCCAATTTTGGGTTAGAGTGGTTTGGGACATAGCGGGCCAAGACCTATTGCTGTGATACAAAAATTTCGGTGTTGTAGGGGAGTAAGGGGTTTTTTGGCCATTGTTTGGCAAAAACTAACTTTACGGCGCTTTCGATGATTGGAAGTGGTCGGGGAGTACAATAATGATATTTAAAGGGCAAAACAATTTTTTTATAGGGGAATTTGGGCAAAAACGTCAACTTTTTCCAAAAAAAAATTTTTTGGTCTAGCATGAATTCGGGGACCATTCTGAGTTGTTTCGGGCGAAATTTCCATACAAGTCTGGGAAAAAGCGGCCTAGTTTCGAAGATACGGCAAAATGAAATCCACCGGACAAACTAAAAGTAGCACTAAAAGTGCCAAGGAGGAAAAGGTTGAGATCCTATTTGGATCACCAGTTGGCGTCTCTGGGTGTGCTGACGCCCTCCTCGTGACTGGATGTCGCCACGAGTGTGTCTCCAACCCTACCGGGGTTGTAAGATTAACGAAACCGCGGGAGGTAAGGTGCCCCTTGGTCTCATGTCCAGCCTTACGGAAGAGGTTGGCCCCCTAGTGGGTGCATGTTTAATGTTGAAGGACCGTCTACTTCCGTGGCGATTCAATCTGATCCTTTACATGGAAAAATGAGTGCATGGTGTGTGTTAAACGAGATAATGGCAGATAAAAAACCGCAGACGGATTCAAAAACAAGGGCTGAGAAAGAAGTGAACCGTTATTTCAAAGACGATATTCTACCACGTCTTGATGAAAAAGGCATGCATATCTGTTCGTTGGGCTGGTGGAAAAAACATCAGCAGTTGTATCCAAATTTGTCTGAAATATTCAGAACAAAGTGTAACATCGTTGCGACGTCCGTTCCATGCGAAAGGATTTTTCCTAGGCAGGGAACCTGATAAGTGATAGAAGAACTCGTCTGACATCTAAAAAAGTTGAAATGATCATGTTTATGAATGGCAATGCTTGAAAAGACTGACCCGTTCGAGGCAAAAGACTGACGAAAAGACTGACCCGTTTCCACTTGAAAACGACTGACCAACAGAAAAATTAATAATAGTATATATTTTTTTTATATAATGGAAAATAGGTACCTTACAAGTATCAATTCAGTTTGGAAGCGGCAATGAATGTTTACGTTGGTGACATAATACATAAAATATGTATTAGAAACACCTAATACGTAAAAATCCATTGCACTGAACTAATTGAAGATTATTCAAACTATGAATCATGTTTCTTATTTGAACTACATTTCAAATATATATATTGTTGTACAGCATAAAATTTGTTCCTTTTCGTTAATTCAAACTGTTTTTTTCAAACAGTTTAAAAAAACAGTTGTTTTTTTAAAAAAAAACAGTTTGTTTTCGTTTTTTGAAAACAACAGAAACGCCCATCACTAGCCTAGCACCTTTCCACTAGCCCCATTGCTCAGTTGAATTGAAATATTTTCTTTTTCCGCGATAGTTATTGTTTTATGCGACTTTTTTGATGCCATTTCAATGAAAAACTGACTAAAAACCTTCCTTTTATTGCGTTTCATTCTTATTCGGGAATTCCCTATTTTTTAAAAGTGAAATGAAGCCCACGCCAATGTAAAGTGTAGGAGCGAATCATATAATTTGGGAAATCCCGGTATAAAAGACGAATACATGGCGAAAAAGTGTTATGTTCATAGTTCAATATTGTGGCAAATATGAAATAAAGCGTACATAAAAGTAGGAGGCATGATTTCACTTTATAATTGATTTTTGCACAATGTAACAAGCAATCCGGACTAGCGGAACTGCATGCGCTCCGGTTTACAAAGGACAATGGAAATTTTCAATATTCTCAGTCAATCCGGATTACAGAAGGATCCGGATTAGAAAATATCTGGATTAATGAGACTCTACTGTATATATATATATATATATATATATATATATATATATATATATATATCTCCACAAAAATTCAGTGACTTTTTCTCGGGAACGCGCCATCTGATTGAGCTGAAACTTTCAAGATACATTGGTGTCTATGCGAAATAGGTCCAAGTTTCACCAAATGTCAATTATCATTAACCCTTTGGCGCCGGCGGTCATTTTAGTTATATTTTGAATATACCTATTATTCTCTCCATAAATAATTTTTGCAAGAATTAGGATAGTGAAATGAATTTTGAATGTAGTTTAAATATGAATTGGATAATGTTTTGGAGTTTTTTCACCCCATGTGTGCACTAGGTGCCTAAAAAGAGATCGGAAACATTTAAAAGTTTTCAAATTGTGTTAACTTACGACACAGCTACCAAATTATTATGAAACTTTCAGAATATTTTGGTATTATTAATTTGTAAATTTGTGTTGCTTTTAATGAGCGTGTTGAAAACCCTGTAGCTAGCAGGTGCTGAGAGTGAAAGCTTTCGAATCATCGACTCTCCTGAAAAATTGTCGCTTTTTGGAAGAAAAGGCAACTCGTATATAATAAGAAAAGGCAACTCGTATCTTATACTTTGTCTACTTAGTCAAATTAAAACATTTGAAATTTTACAACGGCCAAGAACGGTAACCTTTCCCCAATTTACCTACATATATTTTTAGCATCGACAACTTCTGTTCACGGGAACTCACGACCCAATAATCAGATACAGTTGAAATTTACTGAATGTATTGACCTTAAGTAGGACTAGGTCTGATAGAAGCGATTTTGAAATTTGTTCATTTCTGTGCCATCTTGAAAAATCACTAAGAAAAATAACTACTTTTGGCCCTATAAATTCTGATTTAGTCACCAGATTCTGACAAAATTCACACAGTAGCTGAATCCTACTTTGAGCCAAATTTGATAGAAGTTTTGTTGAAAAATTCAGCTAGATCTACGAGCTATGAACATTTGTGTCTTAAATTTTGAAAATTCGCTCAGGAAAATAAAGCTCTTTGCCCTATAGCTTCCAGTGCAGTCATGTAATCATAACGAAATTCATATGGCAAACTGAACTTATTGTAGACAATACTCAGCAGAAATCAAGTTGGAAAAACAATGATAGGGCTGCCAGCTATGGCTGGTTTTTTTCGGCATATCTTTAGTAAGCGATTTTTTCATAAAATTAACAAATCGTAATGATCTTGTAGTGAAAATAAACAACAAATATTACGATCTAGAAAATTTGAAAACTTCTACAGCTGGTAGTCCTAAATTTTTCTGTATCCCTATAACTTCCAATGCAGTCATCCGATCAATACGAAATTCGCAGAGTAGGTTGACTTCAACGTCAGGCAGATGTTAAATATTTTTGGCTTCGGTTTGGCTTACATAAGCATTTAAAAATAAGTAAAGAAAATAAGTTAATAATGATAGCGTTTACAGCAGACGTTTAGTCCGCGGACTATACACCAAATTCCACCTAAATTATTTTGTCAACCTGCTATAAACACTCAGTAGCCGACCCAAGCGATAGGTCAGTACACGATTTCAAGTGACCTTACTTAAAATAGGTCGTGGACTATATTGCTGTAAACGCACCCGACCTAAGCCTTGATTTTCGCGCGACTATTAATATTATATGTACGTTGAATTTAAGCTCGCAACCCGCTCGTTTGAATCAAAATCATTTAAATAATCATGTTTGAGAGACAAATGAAAAGACAATTACAGTGTATGAACTAAAATTAAACTAAATCACAGCAAACGAGGACTCAATTGCACCCGACCAAATTTTAGGTCAGGTCGATGTTAACACCTTAGGACTAAATTCACTTAGTTCGCGCTATAGTTCAGGTCACATTTGGTCCAACCAATGTTTAAATTTTCTAAGATCTGGACATTTTTTGGATGGCAACCCCAAACACCTTTCCATCGCTGTAACTTTCGATGAAGTCATCGAAATTAAATTGGCTTAGGGTCTATTATTACTTAGGGTGTCCTTAAGTAGCTAGTGGTAGAATATACACACTGCACCAATCCTCTACTGTTCTTCGAACATTAGTGTTTCTAGCGGTTTTGATGCGCTAGAGTTTTTTTGGTGTACATTCTAATTAGCAAATTAATTTTTTTTTGTCTTTTTATGCCTTCTTCGGTCTGAAAATAAATAAATTTTCATCATCCATACATAATTATTCTAAAGGTGATTCGTCAATCAATATATTGCAGATCCCTTGGATGTTGTGTAATTTTTAATTCACATATTCAAAGCTTACGTTTTAATTCATTTTTAAAATTTTATATGAAATATTTAATTAGCACCAAGACCATTTTTTGGCTTGAAAATAGTATTTCATTACAATTAAAAATAAAAATGTTATAATAAAATGTTCCAATATACTATTGTAAATGCAAATATATGATATATATGTAAAAATTAGAATTGAATTTTTAATTCAAATTTAATTTGGATTTGCTAGTTAAAGATACAAATTCTGTACAAATTACGATATAAGCCTAAGTAAATGTATTTGAATAATATAGCACATGGTGCATTTTTAATGTCAAACATATTTCCATAGTGTAAGACCAGCTGCTGACAGTATTTCTAGCCCTGTGCAAACTCAAACGAAAAGTATCTAATTCTGAGAGATCTTGCTGAATTGAATATTCGTGAATAATTTCTATTATTCAGCTCCAGACTCTCAATAAAAACTTGATAAGAAGATGCACAGTAGACCACAAAATAACCGCACAATACTCTCTATTGCATGGATACCATTCCAAGGCGGTGTAAATAGAGACTTCAAAGAGCAAGTATCTATCTTTATTCTTGATCGCTAACCGCAACAGCAGATACAGTCGACGATCAAACACAATTCTACATTGAACCGTGGTATGGGTGAGAAATCTTATCAGTTTATGTCCACGACTTTGCGTTTCCTCTCAAGGAAGTATCTTGTTTGTGAAATAAAGAAGCATATTTTTCTAGTTGAAGGCAGCTAAGAGTGAGTGAAACAAACGTACCGTCGTCGTCAGAAGATTTTTGCTGAAGATAGTTTTCTTAAGCCAAGAAAACCATCGTCTGAGAATTGCTCGCTCAGTTGAGTATAGTGCCCTGAGCGGGTGGGTTGCATTGTTTTTCGAGATCGAGTCGCCTGTTTCCTTGTCGAACGTGGTCTGTCCCTTTGGGTTTTCAAAGTTTTAAAGTTTTCCCGTTTGGGCGGACTGAAGAGGAAAATCTGCAAGTCGGCAATGTACGCGGCCTCTTTTCTTTGTTTCGATTTCAGTGTTTAGTTCTAAAAGATGAAAATTGGTTTTCCATCATAGAAATCACTAGCAGTGAATTGAATCCGAATAAGCTGTGCGATATCTGTATTTCTTGTTTTCTAGATTCACTTTCTGTGAACGGAATGTCTGTAAGTGGAAGGAAGTAGTGCGTGATAAAAGTGCGTCAGATTAAATTGCAACTATCTGTCCTCAGTTGTTGCATCTTCTCGGCTCGTGCATTCAGGTTATGGTAGATTTAGTGGAAGCCCACAAGTTTACATATGGTGCAGTGCAGTGTTTACTTTTTTTTGTGAGATTTTCGGCCGACTACCTATATCGTCTCAGTCATAGGCACTGTTGCCAGATCTTTGGTTGGAAATAGTTTTTCTTGAAAATAAATTAGATTTCCCCGCGTGTGTTGAATAGTATCTATTACAAGGATTACCAGTGATTTTACAAATTAAGTTGGAGAATCATTTTGGATATTTCTACAGTTGAGACCAATATACATGTTTCATTTTCGTTTCCAGTAATATAAAAGGTAAGAAAATGAAAAATGTAAATTAAAAGCAGTACCTAGTAAACAGATATACAGTATAGATACTAGATAAAGTAGCAAAATTTGCCTTTTGTAAAGAAATCGTTCTTGCTTTTGGGGTAATATCACGAACTGATTTTAAAGCTTTCAGTTAAAAAAACCTAGAGAAAATCGGATTTTTTCTGGACATGAATTAAATTATTTTTATCTGAAGTTTTAAGTTTAAGTGCATGAAAAGCACAAACAAAGTCTTTCAACTGTAAAATTCATTTTTTTTAAATGTACTAATATGTCCAATTAAAATTTGGTGAAAGTAAATTCTAATATCTATTTATTTATACACTCATTTTAACCAAAGAAAACGTACACAAATAAAAGGAAAACACTTACATTTAATATTTTAGAATTTAAATACATTTAAAATGTACATCATAAAAAAAAAATCAGAAACTAAAATTGAAGGTGCCAATCCAGTAATCGGATAACTCTATATTTTCTCAAAAATTATATAAATACAAATATTCCAAGTTGTAATCAAAATAGGATAATATAAGCATACCGTTGAAAAAGTCGATACTGTTAGTTACAAATTGTTTAGATCAAAATATCTAAAAAACGGTTATGGTTAGAAGAAAAAGCTCAATAATTTGCTTTGTAGGAAACTTTCTAAGCTACAAATTCGTCATACATTGTTTATCTGAAGACGTGACCGTTACTGAGATATTTAGGAAAGGTCACTTTTGGTGACCTTTGACCCCGTATAAAAAGTAACGCAGCACTCGGATCGATGGGGACTTTTGACATTTTGTTCTATCAAGGTTCACAACAAAATTCAGCTTTCCCTTAATTTTTCCGAAATGTTGCCTTTTTTATGTCGCATTTCACTGGACTATTGTATGTCGTCCACCAAAGCAGGCTTATGATCCACGATACATACAATCCACAATTAAGCATGAAGGTGGTAATGTGAAGATTTGGGGTTGTTTTTCATGCTGTGTTACGGGTCAAATTTTTCTAATAGAAGGCACTACGACAAAGAAAGTACATCTTATGCTCCCATGGGCCGAATGAAACATTCCAATCAGATGGCATTTCCGGTAAGACAATGACCCGAAACATTTAGCGAAAGCCATTATCCAATGGTTATATGAAGAATATTTAAAATTAAGTTTTGATGCGAGCATCTAGGCTTAGAAATTAACCAAAGCATCCATAGACACAAGCTGTTTGGGCCACATGTCTGTTTATTTAATATGAAAAATAAAGTTTTCGTCTATTTATCAAATAAAACAGCAAATAATATAATTTAAAGAAAATCAATAGTTAAAAAATTTGAAAGAACTAAGGATAGTTAATTACTCGTGTTTTATGATAAAACACTTGTTTTTAAATGGGTATTTTTCAAAAATCAATAAAGGTGAAAGGATAGCAATATTTAGACTATCATGTTTTCTTTACACGTGTGCAGTACCTAAGTATAATGGCATGGAATAGTGGCATAATAAGTTTTAAAAAGGAGACATTTGTCAACGAACGCCTACTACACTCCCAGCAAAAAAAATAGAATTTAAGTATTAGCAAAGGAGGATTAGCATCACCTGTAGATTAGAGATATCGACCAATACTTGAAAATGCAGACCGTATTTCTTTCTTTAAATTGTGGAAGTGAATCAAATTTTTGAATACTTGAAATTTATGAATCGGGCATATATGCGTTTTGGATATTGTTTTGAGATTCTAAGGAAAATAACATGGAATTTAGAACAAGAATAATATAATTGTTACTATAGGTATACTCGCGTATTGGAGCAGCAACATATTTTTGCAGGAGGCTCCTTTTTGTGGCAACATTTCGCTTGCAGCAAGAGTATTAAATCAACTTGCTGCGAATTTATTTGCATAATTTTTCACATGTTATGCTTCAAAATAATTTGAAAATAGGCAAAACTATATGTACATTACATGATTCTTGAGTGGACAGATTTGATTAGAATTAACTAGCCTTAAGCTATTTAGCAGATGAATATGGAAGAGAACATCCCTTAATTATTGGGAGTGAAAACAATACAATGTAAATGAAATTCGCACCGAAGCCCCAATTATATTATCATGCAGGCCTAAATACTTTTTTTGGAACCAGAACGCACGGGGACTTATAACGTCTCCAGACAATCCTACATGTTGTAAAACCTGGTGCGAAAAAATTTTACTTATACTGTTAGCAGGACATGTTTCTTACGTTTCAGAAAATGTGCTATCGTCTGGTTATTACTTACTAATGAAGGAGAGTCGGACCGTGTCTGTAAATACAGTTACAATAAAAAATACCAGAATAATAAATAGCACTTGTGGATGATTTGTTTTGCAACCCGTATGCTAGGTAAAATTAAGTTAGGTAAACAATGGAAAAGTGTTTTGTGGAAATACTATTCTTTTCACACAAATGCAAATTTAATAAAGAACTAGAAATAAATGCAAGCATTTCAATTTATTTTGGAGTTTTCCGTATCTTTTATTAGAGGTAGGGCCATAAAATTTAATTCAGGTACATGTGTTGGTATTATTGATTATTCATTATTATTCATTAATAATGGACGCTGACACAGAAAATTCATTATTATTGTTGATATCAGAAGTCTTTGATTGTCCATTTTAACAAGCTTTCACTTTTTTTCACTTTCAAATTTCAAAAAATTACCGCGTCTATTGTCGCACGAAAACACCCATATGAAAGGTTTGTTCCCGTACTACGATTAATTGCAATGAAGCTGTTCCCGCACTCCGTTTTACTGAAAACTGAAAATTTCCTCTCTTTCAGTAAATTTCAGTAGGATCTGAGCTACCGAAAAATACTGAAAAGTGTCAAACGGAGTAAATATTTTCAAATGTGCGCGGCAAGCAACATATTTTTTGCGTAATGTTGCTATGAAGGTCGAATATTTTTGTGGCGATAATTTATTACCGCTTAGGATGACTTTATAATCACTACTGTTCTTCCAAAAACCGAAAACTGACATTTTTGGTTGCCAATTTTCAGGAAATGCAATGAGAGCGTTCCCGTACTTTCATGAATTTCCCCCACCACATGATTCCGGAAAATTCAGTAAAATTCAGTGACTGAAAGTACGGGAACAGACCTTTGGTCGATCCTGTCACATCGAAGACCTACTTTGACTTGGCAGCCATTTTTATTTCAATCCAAGTCTGTCTAAGCCAGTCTAAGTCGATCTGGATTATAAAGGCAGCTAATGTTGTAATAAACTACATTAAATTACAATTAAAATATTGCAATTGCAAAAAAAACGACAGCACTGCATGTGAACCATTCACGTAAAGTGATCGAAGTTATCTAAAATCGTATAAAAGAACGTTTCTCTGCAATGCAAATTGCTCTTGTAAAACGAGGAAATTTCGGTAAGTAGCTCAGTTGCAGTCGCTGTGAGTGAAACCGCTTGTGTAAAAATACAATCGCGTAGTCGCTAGCGGCTAAATCGCTGAGTCGCAGTTGCAGTGAAACCGCTCATGTAAAACAGGCCTTGTTGTCACTAAAATATCATTACCTGTCGAGGATTTGTGAAAAGGACGAGCGCCTTCTTTCGAATCCTCACGAGCGACAGCTTAGCAGTACAACATTTGTTTAGGTTAAGTTCGACTATTAAGCTGTACTTGTTATGCCGGGTTTCCACCAAAGAGACAAAACAAAAAACACGGACAAAACATGTTTTTCTGAACAAAAACACGAATGTTTTGTAAAAACTGAACAGTTTCGCGAGCATTTTTGTCTCTGAAAACTGTTTTAGTAAACAAAACACCTTTTTTGTCCGTGTTTCTTGTTTTGTCTCTTTGGTGGAAACCCGGCATTAAAGTAATAAAGTTTTATTCAAAAGTAATTTGAGCGTTTGTAGTATTCGTCACAAAGGACGACAAATATAGCTATCGCGGGTCACCAAGAAGCGGCGACATTATCATTCGAAACTTTAATGATAGCATATCTTAGAAATGACAAAAAAATTACAAAAAATACCATAGCTGGCAGCCCTATTATAAGTCTTAACTTGGCTGATAATAAGGTAGATCTATTGTGAGTTTCGTTAAAATCTGATGACTGCATCGAAAGCTATAGTGTATTTTCAAGAGCACTCCACTGCAACTGGGTTGCCCATGATTCCAAATTACTTCAATCAGAACTGCTCCTATTAAAATCAAAACATCTTGTAAATTTCATGTTGATCTAACGATCCGGTCGTGAGTTCTTGTGAAAAGATTTTTTTTCACGCGCCTCCTCTGAATAGTGAAAAATTTTTACCATTACTTTTGCAACTGATAAGGCTATATTTACTTACTCCAAAATTTACGATCAGCGAATTCTTGACTTTCATCACCGATATTCGTAATGATTAAAGATTATAAACATAAATTAATTAACTATTGGTATCGATGCGTGCGACTATTAACACAATTAAATTATCTGTACTATTTTAAAAATTCCTATTAAATAAAAAAATGTCATTAAGTATTGTTCCAATGTCGTGGATTTATTTATAAAGAGCTAGCCTTCTGCTTATTCATGGAACATAATTTTAATCCTATTATAACCCGCAAAAAAATCGTTTCAGAATTTTCAACTATCGGGGCACCCAATCATTTGCTTGGAAATCAAATTGTAAATTGGTCAATGAGCTCGAATTCCAAACAAATTTCTGTTCCACAGATGTTGAATAACTTTATAGATATGCATCCAACTTATTCTGTATTCTGAAATTTAATTCATGAATTTTTTTTCGCTAGCATCTAGACTCATAAGATACCACACCAAACTTACCATTTACGCGTTTGTAAGTGTATACAAATTGTTCTTTTTGCGAATATCAAATTCTAGTTCTCCTCGATAAAATGATAGGCATGGCTCAAAAGATACATAGCTAAACAAAGTTGTATGATTGAATTTCGACTACAAACGAGGCTAGAAATATTGTCCGAAAAGCTTTCGCCGCTACCCAAAAATATCGTTGAATGTTCGAATTATCTGGCCACTAACTAAGTATGGCATCATGGCGATTATGTCATACATGGTAGTTATAATAAACACGTCGGTCATGAATTCACATCCCATCACTAAGCCCGAATATGTTCGCAACGTACATAGTATGCATCATATTTCATTCATATCTATGTATTTGCAATATATGATCTGTTGATTTTTTTCATTATTTGCTATCGGCTCACACTATCACGGTAATTGTGTTTATTGAAATAATTTAAGTACTTTACTTAAATTAGCAAAAATAGTCTCACGGACTGTATTCTTTCTGGATTAGGCTTATACATATGTATATATTAAAATAATCTCGATGAATCAAAATGCTGAGTTAAAATCGTATTAAACTTTTTGATTCATTCGAAGTGTAGGTTATTTGTATCATTTATGTTATAACATACCAATAACTAGATTAGTTTTTTCAATACTGATTTGTCTATGGTATGAACTTACAGCTATATTACCTATTTAATGGTTGTAAAAAATATTTTTATTTAATTATAATAATTATAAATTGAATAAGCAATAAAAGATTAAAATTTATAAACACTAAACAACCGACTTTATTTTTAATACCCTGATCCACAAAAATCAAACGCTCATTTTAGTTTTTTCATGATTTGTTCAATGTCAAAACGTTAGACAAGGGTAACATTTTTATCGTGTTGAGGTTAACGGACGAGTATCGTGTGAAAATTATTAAAAATTGCTACCGAAATTCTTAGCCGGTGGTCGCGACTTTAGAAGCACTAACTCCAATATACTCGTAATAATGGTTCGCCGTTCACAGGAATTGGGAATCTTCACATAAAGGTCTTGGCCTACACCCTTAAAGAGTCAATTTAATGTAAGAACTTAAGGGCACAAGCTTTAAAAACATAATTTCAATAATATTAAATTGAAATTCTAAAAAAAAAAAATTGTGAGCATATATAGCGAAGCTTGCCAAGCTATGATTTTCGTTCTTTGCTATACTGCTACATCGACTTTCTCTTAGTAACATCTGCTAAATATATACATATATATAGTATTTACGTTATTCTCTCACATAGCAGCTGTAAAAGTAGAGGGGGACATTTTGGGAAACTGGTATTACCTATATTATGTTATATGTACATATATGCCACGCACAAAAATATTGATTTCCAATGGTTCTGAAATTTCAACACGTTAATCTCAGAATGAACTACGGATAAAAAAAAATCGGCATAAAATTTTTATTAGTTACAGCCGATTTTTTGGTGGAAAAAACCTCGATTTTCGAAAAAAAAAACGCCGCCATTTTGTTATTTTTCAACCAAATTTTTTCTTTTAGTTTATTCCAAGGACGCTGTGATGCTGATTAAAATCCCTTTTTTTCTGACTTGTCTGAGGGCAGCTATGGCATACGCCGCGAATTTTTGGTGGTCTTTTCAAAAAAATTGTAGCTGACGACATTGGGCCACAAAAAATTTTAAAATTTTTTTTTATATAGTTTAATATAGGCAAATAAAGTTTAGGCAAATAAAGTATATGGACAAAGTTTCAGTAAGACATACCTTTTAACCCAATCAAAAATTAACATTTGAATAAATTTTTTTTTCAATTTAAAGGTACTATGCCCCTTTAAAAGATTCAATAACCTCTTGATCATTGGCAGCGCCGAAACTTCTCCGATTGGGCTCTGCAAAAGTTTGAATATCTCATGGGCGAAAAATGTCAGTTATGGCCTAATGACTTTGTCAATAAGCGAAATATGCGTTACTGGACAGCAATAAACCCACATGAGCCTCATCATCATCATCATCGATGGCGCCACAGGCCAAGTCGGGCCTTGGCCTCCAGTAACGTCCGCCTTTAATCGTCTCGATCCTGCGACCTGGTTCTCCAATTATTGAGCCCCAGTATTGACCTGCTGTCTGCGTCTATCGTGTCCTCCCAACGTTTCCTCGGCTTACCAACTGGACGCTCCCCTTGTGCTCTACCTTTTAACGTTCTTTTAGGTAGTCTATTGGCCTCCATCCTCTCGACGTGGCCAGCCCATTGTAACTTTCGTAGTTTAATGCATGTGGATTAGAGATGGGAAAAACGACTCAGTTTGTGTGTCGACACACTTCGACTCACTCATTTGGATGAGTCAATCAGTGTGAGTTAATCAATTGTGTCAATTCGTTTTTGATTGATGTAAAATGTAGTTATGAAAAAGGATTATGCATATGATAAGTACTTTTTCTATTTACCGCTTATACATGGCCATGAAAAGGCGACAAAGAAAACTAAAAGCACAGAAAATTTCCCAGTATTTATTTTAATAAGTGTCTCTTTTTTTGCTTTGAACATTTTAAAAAGATTTTAAAATGTAAAGAAAGTGTCTGATAGCTTAGTTAACTATAGTTGATTTGAATTACAAATTAAAAAACTCTAATCCGTCAGAAAATCCTATTTTCGTAGAAAAGTAGAAGAAATATGTATGTAGGTCTTCAATGCATATTTTGGTCCATATTATAACTAGAGTCGGGTCGTACTAGGATTTTCACATACTAGGTATAACTAGTACATGTACAAAAAAATACATGTTCCAAAAATACTAGCAAGTATTTGTTGAAGTATGTTATATATACAATACATACGATTTGCAGTGATGCAATGAAAAGGTATGATATGCCCTCCCCCACCCTCCAAACACAAGGTTCCCAAGGTACAATGGTGATCGTGCAAGATAATCTTGAAAGGATACTGAGTTATTAGTCCGCGCAGCTTGTCCGTAACTTTCCAATGGTCAGCCATTCATTTGGCAAATCTTTTCGCCTAAAGAAAAACGATGAAATTCAATCAATTTAATCTGATTTTCATTTTATTATATGCAAAAAATATCTCCTGTATTCGTTCAAATTACCAAAGTCAAAAAACTTACTAAGATAGAACAAACTAATCCTGTTGCCATCTGTATGGCTTTTCATCGATCGATCTCTGATACCAAACTTTTCTTGGCCAATCTAAAACAGCCGGTTTTCCACTTCGCCTCACTGAAGCATGAAGTTAAACGAAAATTTTATTAAGAAATGATAAAAACAAAATGTTTCGCCTATTAAGCATGCACCCACTAGGGGGTCAACCTCTTGGATATGGATATGAATCTAGGGGCATCTTAACTCCCGCAGTCTCGTAAATTTTACAGTCCCGGTAGGGTTGGAAACACTCTCGTGGCGATCTGCAGTCACGAGGAGAGCCTCAGCACAGCCGGAGAAGCCAACTGGCGAACCAAAAAGGATCTCAACCTTTTCCTCCTTAGCACTTTAAGTGCTACTTTCAGTTTTTCCAGACGGTTTTTCGGCGGATTTCATTTTGCCGTATCTTCGAAACTAGGCTGCTTTTTCCCAGACTTGTATGAAAATTTGACCCGAAACAACTCAGAAAAGTCTCCGAATTCATGCTAGACCAAAAAAAATTATTTTGGTAAAAATGGACGTTTTCACCCAATTCCCCCTTAAAATATCACTATTGTACTCTCCGACCATTTTCAATCATCGACCATTTTCAATCATTTTCAATCATACTAAGTACTGATTGTCCCAAAAGAATACCTGTTCCAGTATATACGCTTAATCTCTAATTATAACCTAACTATGTCTAAATTCCAAAATTTGTGAACAATAAACATTGTTACTTGTTATATTTATATGATGCTAATCACATGAACATTTTATGGCCGCATTTCTTACAACATAAATGAGGAAAATAGTTGCTTTCTTTTAAGTACTCCCCACCCTAATTATTCTAAAACGTTACCTCAGCGAAGAAAAAATCACTCATAGAAACTTTTTTCGAAACGGTATATAATTGAAAAGTTTACCATTTTAAATTTATCAATGGTAAATTAATTTATAGACTAATGATCAATTAGAAACAAATTTTCACAAGTATCTTATCTAAAAACTTCACTGCATCGAATTGTGTCAAATGTACACTGATTTCAATATACACTTCAAGAAATAATGAAAATCAAAAACTTTTTTATTTGAATTATAAACCCACTTCAACTCTCAGATATAACAAATAATCACAGCGATAATCATCCAAAAATAAAGCGGAAAACCCCAACCATTTTTATTTCCCATTCTGATATTTTGATGTTTTTTTTTCATCAAAATATAATTGTTCTTGAAAATTCACTCGTATATCCCTATTCAATATCTATACCTCTTTTACTTCATCAATATCCTTAAAAAATTTCATTTCGATCGGACATCGCATTCCTGAGATAATCTCACTGCATCCAATTACAAAAAAATTGAGAAAGTCTACAGGAAGAAAGTTTCAATCAAAATCTTTATCATATGCACATATAAAGTGCATGTATGTTCTTCCGCGACGGTCAGTTTCGATCATCACAACCAACTATGGCATGCTTGCACTATACGGCATTACCCACATCCTTTAAGAAATTCATATCGTGGCACCGATTGACTTGCTCCTGTGCAAAAGTGTCGAGCTCATAAACAAGCTCATAATCACATCAACTGATTGCCTCGTTCATGTGCTGTTCATCTCTAGCTCTACTGTATGTACACAAACGTGTCGTGATTGCTTCACCAAACGCTCAGCTCGCTCATACTGTAGTGATTGCTTCACCTGTGAAGCAGCTCGCTCAGGATAGAGTGTGTCGACACACGTGTTGGGGGCTAGTGATTGCTTCACTCACGTGTTACCCATCTCTAATGTGGATACAGGTGGGTCGTCATATATATGGTACAACTCATTGTTGTATCGCGTTCTCCACTCTGTCCCTTCTTGTATGGGGCCAAAAATTCGTCGTGGCACTTTACGCTCAAATACGTCCAGAGCTTTTTCGGAGTCCGTAGTCAAAGTCCAGGCTTCGCTTCCATAGAGAAGCACAGGTGTAATGAGTGTTTTGTATATGCGAAGCTTATTATTCCTGTGCACGTTCGTAGACTTGATTATGGGGAGTATGGAATAGTAAGCCTTGTTTGCTGCATTTATTCGTCTTAAAATTTCGTCATTTTCATTGCCTGCATTGTCAAGGGTGACTCCTATGTAGATGAAGTTATCTACATTCTCGATGTTGTAGTCTCCTGAGGTCAAGTTTTGTCTGATTGGCGCCATTTTTCTTGTTTGGGTCATTAATTTGGTTTTATCTTCGTTGACCCGTAGATTTATTTTCCTTGCTTCTGACTCCAAATTTGGGAAAGCTTCCTTTGCTTCTTATATGGTCCGTGCCATAATGTTCACGTCATCGGCGAATGCTACTATTTGCGTGGACTTGAACAGTAGTGTGCCTGTTGTATCAGCTGGTATTTTTCTGATGACGTATTCTAGAGCAAGGTTGAATAGCATCGGGGCAAGTCCATCTCCTTGCTCTAAGCCTGAGTTAGTGTGGAAGCTGTTGGTTAGGTCACTGTTGACTTTGACTTGAGATTCGGCGTTCATCATTGTCACCTTGGTCATGCGGACGAGTTTTGTTAGAATTCCCAAGTCAAGCATGATTCGGTAAAGAGTATTTCTGTCTACACTATCGTATGCTTGCTTGAAATCTACGAAGACCTGGTGCACGTCGATATTATACTCCCAGCATTTTCCAAGCACCTGTTTCACTGAGAATATTTGATCTATCGTAGATCGTCCGGACCTGAAGCCGCCTTGATACTCTCCTATGATGTGATCATAGAGGGGCTTAATTTTACGTTCAATAATTTTGGACAACACTTTATAGGACGAGCATAATAAAGCAATGCCTCTGTAGTTTTCGCAACGTTATTTGTCTCCTTTTTTGTAAATGGGGCATATAGTACTTTTCCGCCAATCGTTTGGCAACTGTTCTGCTGCCCAAATTTTGAGTATTAATTGGTGGAGAATGTTGCAATGAAGAGTTCCACCATTTCTGAGTAATTCGGGAGGTATTCCATCTATTCCAGGAGCTTTATTTATTCGAAGGCTACGTATGGCTGCCTGAACTTCTTCGAATGTTGGTGGAGAGATGTGAATGTCCTGCTCTGCTTCTGGCATATTTGGATCTGCTGAGTTTGTCGTCGGCGCGGGATTAAGCAGCTGTTTAAAATACCGTGCCCATCTTTCTTTAATCTCGACCGAGTTACTGATGATGGATCCACTTTCATCCTTACAAAGGCTCGTTCGTGGTTTGTATCCCTCTGGTAGCTGTTTGATTGAGGAATACGCAGCTCGTAGATCGTTATATGTCATGTTTTCGTTCAGTTTCTGGATCTTGTCGTTGGTAAGTTGGCGTTTCTTTTGACGACACATTTTTTTGCCTGTCGCCGGAGGAAGTTATAGCTTTCGGTTTTAGCCCGTGTTGGTCGTTGGATTAACTCTTTGTAAGCCTCATTTCTCTTTGTGATAGCATCTTGACACTCATCATCGAACCAGTCATTCCGAGAGTTTTGGCGTTTATGTTCTAAGGTCTTTTCTGCTACTGTTTTGATTCCTTCTTTTACCTTCGTCCACATGGTTTCGATATCTGCGTCGTTTTCTTCCACCAGCGGGGTATCTTGGAGTTGATTTTCGAGCGTCAACATGTATGTAATAGCTACCGAGTTTTCTTTGAGTTTTTCTAGGTCGTATTTCGGAATTCGTGATTTTGAGTGTTTTTCACACCTCGATATACGACATCGGTATTTCGCTCTAATAAGGTAATGATCCGAGTCACAGTTCGCGCCACGTAGCGTTCGGACATCAAGAATGCTGGTGGCCACCCTTTTTTCTACGAGAACGTGGTCTATTTGATTATAGGTGCGACCATCTGGTGATGCCCATGTTCGTTTGTGAATGTCTCGATGTGAGAAGTATGTTGAACTTACAAGAAGATTCCTGCTAGCTGCGAAGTCAATCAGACGCTGTCCGTTTTCGTTCGTAATTGGATGAAGGCTGTGTCCTACTGTGGTTCCTCTATGAGCCTCCACGTGGCCAATTTTTGCATTGAAGTCACCTAGAACAATTTTCACGTCATTCGAGGGCAGTGCGTCAACGGTGCGTTCTAAGGTACTGTAAAAATCGTCCTTCACTGCGTATTCCTTGTCTTCAGTTGGAGCATGGCAGTTCACCAACTAAACATTAAAAAATTTTGTTTTTATGCGAATCGCCCACAGTCGCTCGTTTATTGGTTTGAAGTTGGTGACACATTGTTTGAATTTATTGTCTATTATAAATGCAACTCCAAACTCTCGACTTCCCGAATTTTTTCCACTAGTAAACACTGTGAGCGTTCGCATCTCATTAATTTCGCTGCCAAGCCATCTAGTTTCTTGAATCGCCAAAATGTTGATGTTATATGCTGAAGTCTCATTAAGAAGCTCTCGAAGTGCACCTACTCTATATAGCGACCTAACGTTCCAAGATCCGAAAGAGTAATCCATGTTTCGTTGCCGAAGTCGTTGCCGTTTAGTCAATCCGATCCGAGGCTGATCTCCTGGTTCCGTGACAATTGATATTTTTACGGGGATGCGTTGTCAGCGCCTCACCCAACCCCCAACCTGGAGGGCCGGTCCGACGGAGGACTCTGTTTTATGGCGCAGAGTGCTCGCCATCACCCTTTCTCGTTAGCTGCGTTAGCATTTCCAGGAGCCACCGCGTGGAGGTGAGACTAGGATTTGGTAGTGGCGCTGTAGCTGACATTTCAGCGTGCTTTTCTCAGTTTTTCGACAATGTACAGCGTCGGATCCATACATTATCCTGAGACACCAACCTTACTACCCTTGACTCCCCCCACATGAGCTTGAAGAGGCTCCATTACATCCACAAAAAGTGGCCGCGTGGTGCGGATTTTTTCGTTGATGAAAATGATTGCCATGTTACGGTCATTGGAGTTCGCTATCGTGCCATGTTGGAAGATAATTTTTGGCCAGAATTGTATCAGTTATTTAATGTGGTTCAATTGATCTTTTCAAAGAAAAATTAAAAAAAAACAATTGATCTTTTTCTAGAAAAGTTTGGTAATCATGTAGAAATGCTCCGATCGAATAGTCATCTAGCTCATGCGGTTTAATGCCGTTGGATTTTTCATGGGGATATGTTAAACCATTGGTTTAAGCCAACAAGCCAAACAAGATCGAATTCCATACATAAATTTAACTTGTGTGCTTGATTTTAGTGATCGTCTCAAAAACGCCAGCAGTTTGCGATAAACGTTTGGCTGCAAAAGAACGATCGAACAATTTTTCCAATTAGCGACAAACAGTTTTTCTAAAACGAAAGTTTTTTCTAAAACGAACAGTATTTCTAAAACGAACCATTTTCCTTTTTTTTGACAGATCACGCGTGACTCCTGTCAAACTGTAGTGCAATGTTTATTCAGTATTGTTTGACAAATCATCATGAAAATGAAATGAAAATCCGCTTGAAAATCCGAAAATCCGCAATGAAAATCCGCTGTTTTATCGCGAAATTTTGTTCAGTGATGAGGCGCATTTTTGGCTCAATGGATACGTCAATAAGCATTTGAGCTGATGAACAACCTGAAGAGCTTCAACAGCTACCACTACAGCCACAGAAATGCACAGTTTGGTGTGGTTTATGAGCCGGTGGAATCATCGGTCTATATTTCTTTCAAAATGAGTCCGGTCAGAACGTAACCGTCAATGGCGACCGCTATCGCACCATGATGACGGATTTTTGGCTACCTGAAATTGAAGCCAGTGGTATCGGCTAACTTTGGTTTCCTTCGCATCCAGCGAGAGAAATCATTTATTTATATTACTTATTGAGAAATAATTTTGGTGATAACCTGATTTCACGTTTTGGTCCAGTAAATTGGCGCCTAGATCGTGTGATATCACACCTTTAGATTATTTCCTTTGAGGTTTGACGAAGTCTCTGGTATTTAAGGATAAGCCAGAAACTTTTCCGCCACTATGCAGTTTCACAAGCTGTGACATGATAAACACCTCATTATGAAAATAAACTCATGTGATTGATAACCTTGGAATTCTTTCTATTTTATGGGAATTGATGTAGTCATCAGATCAAAGTGCCGACCTTCGATATATGTTGGTTGTAATAAGGAGCACGTTTGGTAGAAAGTGGATTGAAAATCTATACAATTCCTCTACTGTTTTTCTTTTAGATTTTACTGCTTTAAGCAATCAAAATATTGATCATTGCAAGATTGAAAGTGAAAAGTAATAAATAAAAATCATCTATAAGGCTTATTTTACTTCTCATTAACGATATACCAGTATGGAATAAATTTTTTCACGATATGCAAATCATAGAAATTCACGCTATTGACCGTATTCATCTTATTTTTTCTTTCTTTTCAGAACCCTGCAATGCTTAAACTAGCTGCACCAATCGTAACATTATGTATTATAATTTTTTTTCTAGTTCAAGGTGATTATAATATATCCAAAAATAAACTAGTTTTTCTACATAAGCTTTTGTAATTTCAGATTTATCCCTAAGTAATGCACAAAGCCGCCCTAGCCATCAACATGACAGATATAGGACCAGAAGACCAATACAACGAGGTAAACAGCGTTTCAAGTAGATTGTTTATCATTATCCATGTACTTAAAATCTATAGCAGCTTCAATTCATATTCACTTAGCATTTTAGTAATATTTTGTCATTTTCATTCATTAACTATTCATCGTCTCATCAAACTAACTTTTGTTTAGTCTACGAAAAACTGGTACTTGCTCGAACCGAAAGTGTATTAGTGACGACCACACGTTCTTTGTCGACGATTCAACGAGGCGATCAAATTCCTATAAGCGATGACGATCAAGATTATGACCAACGACCAGATATTCATCCTTTGCTTAGAATCAATGCAATGAAGAGAACGTCGACCCATGGTCCAATTTACACCACATACAATGATAATAGAGGTCTTTGATATGATGTTGTATTTGATCCTTTTTTATATTGACTTATCTCTGGTGTTTCTCTTTTGTAAAGATGTATTTCACAAACTTTTTCCCAAAATTGTACTAAGACCCAAAACTATGTATTTACTGTTTTCTCAGTTTGTATACACAAAATATCAAAACTTCAACACACGACAGTGGGAACATTACACATGTAATATACTATAGTGGGAGTTTGGACTTGATAAAACTATCGAACAATACAGATACAATATAAAATGCTATAAATATTTTACAGCATTTCGTGAACCTTCACAGATTCCTTCTCTTTTTTCAATAATACTGACATTTTAATATCAGGCATTACAATAAAAAGTGGTGAAAAGCCATCAGCCTAGTAGTGCAAGTTTGTTTTTTTAGTTTTAAATGTATTCACTTTTATCTCAATATGCTTTCTACAATAAAAGGATACTATCACTCATAGGAGGCTCAGAAGGGCTAGCAATATATCACTGTTATCAGCTCTTCACTTCACCGAAAAATTTTCCCATCCACTAATTTATTTGCATGTAGGAATAAATGGCAGCCAGATATAGCGGAATATTGTGTACAGGGTGGAAATACCATCGATTCATACTTCAGATACCTTGATTTTCCCACTGACAATTCACTTTTTTAGACTGGATTATTGTCCGTAGATGATATTTTCTTTTGCGATCCATGCCTGGTTCCTCCATGCTTTCATGTAACTAGTCAAGAAGTCTGAAGCGGATAGCGCAATGACTGCTAGTTTGTGTGGAGTCTGGCTCAAATCTAGCCATAATCGCTTTGAGTTAACATAGTTGTGAGTCGGTGGATGACATAGATGTTAATAGGTATGTCCTCAGTCAAATCATAGGAAAAATGGGGAATGAAATTGATCAATCCAAGCACATTGATTGTGAATGAAATTTCTTCCAACTTCAACCCCCAGTTGATTGAATAGCTTTCAAAACAGATATTTTAATTCAAAGACTAATTTTTCCTTTAGAAGCTAGATGTGTTTTAATTTCATGACAGATATCGATAATTCGAACTTAATCTTTTCATTTTTTCGGTGTCTTATTTACATAAGATAAGACGCTGCTTAGTTTAAAAGTATTGTGTACTATATTTTATATAATTTGATTACCTACTAATTACCTACTTAAATGCACTTTTTATATATTACTTAAAGCGTCCAAGAGCTTTCCGCACCCTCTTGAAAATAAGCAAAAAGAAACTATTTTAACACCTATGGCTGTTTTTTTTTGCTTTCTTGTATAAAAATTCATTCAAATCCATTTTTACTTCCTGCATCTTTGATATATTTGACCTCCGAGCAAACACTTTCTTGATCTTTAGGAACTATTAATAGCCGGTGCATCAGTTTTAAGGTGCATTTTAGTGAGAAAATCAATGATCAGACGTGGATGGTGTTTTTCTCTGGGTTTGCTTGGGTTTCCGATAAATATTGAACTCAAGAAGACCATCTTCTCTGATAATCATCAAATCCAAGAAAGGAATTGTTTTGTCGCTTACGACTTCCATTGAAAATTGAATTTGTTCATTTGCTTTGTTCAACTTCTGCAAAGTTTCCATCAAAAACATTTTTATTCACGATAGCTAAGTTGTTGTCTACGTACCTCATCCGTTCATAATTGCCGTTCGTAAATCTCTGTCTAGTTCACTTTGTGCTAGCTTCGTGGAGTCTCATCCTGTTGAGGTGGTGTCTCATCCTGTCCGTATTTCCCTATCACATAACGTTTGTTTATTACTTGTATCTGTATATGTGCCTTGTAGTGCATACCTCTCCACGTATGAATGTTTTTATAGTGAGCTGTCCCATTTTGTTATGTCTTACTATCCTCATTCTCCCATTGTTGTTTGTGGTGACTTCAACTTGCCTTCTATTCAATGGGACCTCTCGTCTTTAATCATCTCCTCTACCAATGCACTTTCAATTTCCCTCTCATCATTTCTTTCGTTTTGTTCCTTGCCTCAATTTAATTACATTCCTAATAATAATAATCGTTTGTTAGACCTTGTTTGTTCTAATTTTCCTTCTTCGAATCTATCTATTTCCGCATCATCCTTTCCTTACATTGATCCTGACCATCATCATCCCCCCCTTTAAATTGATTTTTGTTTATTGAATAGTCCACGCACGCCGTCTTTCAACTTTTTTAAAGCAGACTATGAACTAATTGCTGCTGAACTACTCCCTATCAATTGGTATTCTTTTGTTCGTGGGCTTGAAATAAATTGTGCTGTTTCTTCATTTTACTGTCTCCTTAATTCCATTGCTACTAGACTTACACCTGTGTCTCGTTCTCGTCGTGGTGCTTGCTGTCCTTGGTTTTCTGTTGCAGTTTCCAAATCTTTGCGCGAGAAAGATAAGGCCCGAAATGAGTTTCTTCGTAGTTTTTCTGTTGAGGCGTTTCAGTGTTATCGGTCTCTGCAAGGAGTCGCTAAAAGGACTGTTGGAGAAGCGAAACGTTGATAAACTTCGGCTTCTATCCCTCAAAAAATTTGTGATTTATTTGCTAATTCTTTGCTTCTTCATTTTCCTCTCCTAACTTTGCTTCAGGGAGCTCTGCTGCGGCCGTGTTTTCTCATGAGAATTTTGTGATGACCAATCCTCTGGAGGTGGAAATCCTAATATCCTCGTTGGATCACTCAGCAAGCAGTGGCCCAGATGGCATTCCTAATGTGTTTGTTAAGTCTCTTGCACCTTCCTTATGTGTACCTTTGTCTTTATTATTTAATTTGAGTTTGACTGTTGGTGTTTTCCTTCTACCTGGAAAGCTGCCAATGTTTTCCCGATTTTAAAATCGGGAGACATTGGCAATGTGGCCAACTACCGTCCTATATCCCTCCTGTCCTGCTTTCCGAAGTTGCTTGAGCGGATTGTTCATGACAGAATTCATGGTGCTTTTAGTTATTTATTTTCTGTTGAGCAACATGGTTTCATCAAGGCATGTTCAACGACTACGAATTTAGTGGAATTCACTAACTTTGTCGCGTGCACTTTGGACAATGGTTTTTAAGCTTATGTGATTCACACTGACTTCGCGAAAGCATTTGATAGGGTAGGTTAGGTTAGGTTAGTAAAGAGGGCTGCCGCGGGAACGCGGCTTGCATTAGGCCACCAATTTGGGCCCATTTGCCACCCTCCGCTGGCTTGTTAGAGCTGCCAAGTGACCGCTTCGCCAAACTGGATCAGCTGACTCAGCGTGACGGTACTGGCCACCTCTGCTAACCCTTGAAAGTGGTAGCAACCAAAATCTTGAGGCGTTTATTATTTAGGGCCGGACAATCACAGAGTGTATGCTCGATGGTGTCCTCTTCCATCTCGCACCTCCTGCATAAATTACTGGATGTCAGTCCCATTCTTTTCGCATGAGACGCGGTAAGGACTTCGCCCTGTGAGCAAGCCGACCGTGGTTCTCAAGCGGTTTCTGCTGAGCTTGAGCAGTTCCCTGCTTTTGCTTAGATCAGGTGATGGCCATAATGTCCTGGCTACCCTGCAGTCCAACCTGTTTTCCCATTCGGACTTCAGTTTGGCCCATATGGCGGCATCAAGTTTGCTTGTGGTGTCAGCGATTGACCGTGGTACAGTGATGCAGGGGCTATTGCTAGCTCCTGAACCTTTCCTCGCCAATTCATCGGCTTTTTCGTTGCCTATGACTCCACTATGCCCTGTCACCCACATAATCATTGAGTGCCACTCTGCAAGCGTTAACAGGGTACATAGGGTAGACCACTCAGGGCTGTTGAATAAGATCTGAAATTTTGGCGTTTCCAGTTCCCTTACATCCTGGCTTTCTTCCTACATCCATGATCTCGTCTGCCGTGCTATGTTTAATTGTTGTTCGTCCTCCTCTTTTTTCCTACTTCTGGTGTTCCCTGAGGTTCCATCCTTAGTCCCCTCCTTTTCACATTGTTTATCAATTACCTTCCTTGTAACTTACAGTCTGACTCCCTGTTGTATGCTGATGACCTTAAAATTTTCCGTGCTGTCGCATCCCAAAATGATTATTGTAAGTTACAATCGGATCTTTTTGTTTTAAGTGATTGGTGCTCTGCGAATGATGGGTGCTCTGCTCTCTCTCCCTTGCTCTGAATGTTTCCAAGTGTTTCGTGATGTCTTTTCCCAATAAGCCTAATCCCATTTCCCTTGAATATTTTTTGAGTGATAGTCTTTTGAACCATGTAGATCAACATAAAAACCTCGGCATCATCTTTGATCCGAAGTTAAAATTTAATCTGCATGTTTCTTTTGTTGTTGCTAAGTCTTCAAAAGTAGCTGGTTTCGTTCTGCGCTGCTCTCGCTTTGCAACGAATATCAACACATTTGTTCGTCTTTTTATTTCTCTTCTTCGTAGCTTTGTTGAATATTGCTCTCAAGTGTGGTCTCCTCGTTTCGTGTACCTGTCTAATGCTGTTGAATCCGTTCAGCATAAGTTTACTCGCTGCCTTTTGTACAAGTTTAATGTTGGAATTGTTTTTGCGGGGTGATTACAATTGAAAAAATTTTTTATTTACATAGAAAATTTTATTTGACAAAGTGGTTGCGAAAGTATGCACTGATTCTCATCAGACACAAGCACACAGTGCATACTTGACTGATGTGACCACTTGCAGTTGGAAATCATTAATTTTTATTTACGCTAGTTGCGACAAATTTTAACATCTCCGACTTATATCCATCGAAATAATTTACTCGTAAAGGTTATTTAATTGTGATCATATGTAAATTAAAAATGTTTTTCAATTTTAATTATCCCGCAAAAACAATTCCAATTTGATTCGGCTTCGGAGGCTTATTCCGCAAAACGATCGAGTTTCCCGTATCAATATTCTCGGCTTTGATAAGCTTTAGAGACGATATACGTTGTCTATGCTGATTTATAGACAAGAAGGGAACCATGATCACAATTAAATAACCTTTACAAGTTTAATGTTGTCCGTATGATGACCGTCTGCTTTTCTTAAATCTCTATTTGCTGAGTTCCCGCAGAATATTCCTGGATGAATGTCTTCTTTATAAGCTTTATCATAGAGTACTCTCTTCCAAAATTCGCGTGTGTCATTTTAGAACTCAATCGCTTTTCCTTACTCCTTTTGCGCGTACTCTAGTGTATTTTAACTCACCTATACCTAAGATACTTAGAAGCCATGATGAGCATCAGTTTGGTTCTTTGTCCATGTCTTTTCAATCTTTTAAAAAACATGTTATTGATATGTTAACGTTGCCTCTTAGTTATTTTTATTGTGCATTTTTCTCTTTAGTTTTTCTTCTATTTTTTATTATATTTTATCCTTTGTTTTGCTTTATATTAATGATTTTTGTAATTTTTTGTATCTCATTTTATAAGTGGATTTTCTGTTAAATGAGATTTGAATAATAATAAATAAACGGGGGAACGATCCTTCTTCATGAAATTTTCCAGTCTGCCCATAAATATCTCACTTATAATTGGTAATAAACGATTCAAAAGATTTGGAGTACTTCCCTTTGAAAGTAAAGTAGCTTCTGCTCAAGCCGATTGCGGCAATGTTTAAGTAGTCGTTAAGCTTATTCCTTCACTCTGGTGAGCTATTCTGCTTTAATAGCAAATCTTTAAACGACGCAAGTGCTTGTTTTCCCGGCACGCTTGGGAACAAAGTCATGACATCAAATGAAACAAATAGCTTGTTTTTATTGTTGTCATTCTCTCATCTCCTCTTGATTTCTCACTGAACTATCACTAATCATTTCTTCTATTTCCCTTTGTTAGCGCGTTTGTATCGGTGACAATCAAGGTTAGCTTATTTCCTTCTTTGTGTATTTTCAGAGGACATTTAATACTTTGCAACGCTAGGTTTGCGACGCGTAGCTTGTTGACTTCTCCAATAGTCCCCTTGCACTCTTTTAAGATCCTTTCCACTCGTTTGATACAGTCTGGTAAAGAATCTTTCCTTAGCTCATGGTAGCCCCCGTTGTTGAACTTTTCCATGACAAATCGGTCATATTCATCCTTGTTCATTATGACCAAAGCGTTTTCTTTATCTGGCTTAGTATAAAAGATCGGTTTGTTAGTCAAATCTTTAAGCACCCTACCTACCAGCGTTTCTCCTCTTTCTACTTTCCTTTCTGATGAGTTTAGCCACGTTGCCTCTAATCTGTGCTTTCTCGTTTTGAGAAAGATGTTTTACCGCTGTTTCGACGTCTACACCATGTCTTCTATAGGGAATGTTATTTTCTTGACAGGAAAATTCAGCCCTTAGTTAAGCAGTTTCCTTTGCTCTCCCGAGAATCGGACTGTAGAAATGTTCACCAAATAGTTGAGGATAACGTCTACAGCATTATTTTTCCGGTATCTTTTCGTCTCATCAGCTCCTTCAGCATCATCGTGAGGCTCATCCTCTTTCTGTCTTTCTCATATTCATAAATTTCATATTCCGCAAAAATACAAATTAACTCTTTCAATGATGTACTGAAAATGAAAATAATGCATTCAAAATTTTCGATCCAAAGTTTAGTAATAACTTATCATCTAATGCATCTCAACTGAAATTTAAGTTTAGACGAGCTAATGTCGATCAATTTGCGTGACTCGCTTGCTAGCTGTGATTGGTCTTTCGTGTTACAGGAACCTAATCCGGATAATACTTCGTTTTATTTTCACAGTCGGTTATTTAGCTGTTTCATACTATGCGTGCCAACTACCTTTAGTAAAAGCAAGGTTTGTTTTCCTAGGATGTCTCCACAGTTTTGTCATTTGAAAAATTCTAACATCGAAGCCTGGAAACAGTTTCTGACTGTCAACTATTTTCTACACTGAGAGATCCCTATCATAAAGAAGAAGTTTTATTTACGTATCAAAGGTATACGCAACACTAGGACACCATTATCGCCTTTGTTAATAAAGTTAACAACGATCTAAACCCTAAAACCTAACAGCATACCTAATTTGGTCTTAAATTATTGTGTGTCATCACTACTGTTTGTGCTGTCTTATAGTTTCAATACATCCTTAAAAGCAGGCATCTTTTCTCACTTGTGGAAATACTCCACCGCCGCTCCTATATTCTAGAAAGGAAATCGCAAAGTCGCATGCCACCATCGACCTATTGCCAAACTTCCCTGCGTCGCTAAACTTGTCGACGCTATAATCATTGACATTGTAGCATTTCATTGCAAATCCATTATGGCCCCATAGCAGATACAAACTGACCTCCAAGCTGACTGTGCAACCACAGAATGAACGAAAGCCTTTGATAAGCTTGATCAATCTATACTCTTATCTAAGCTTCATATCTTTCAATCCGTTAAGTATTTTTTTAACTGTGATGACTCATGACGAATCGAACCCAACATGTACCCTTTTGCGGTACCTTGTCATCTGAAATTAAAACCACGTCTGGTGTTTCACAAGGCAGTCATCTAGGCCCTTTACTGTTCGCCTTATTTATTAATGATGTAGGTTCCATTCTACAGTCAACCTCTGTTTTGCTTTATGGCGATGTCGCTAAAATTGTCAAAGCTGTTACAGATATGCAATTATTTCCAACGTTGTTTGTAAACATTTCAAAGCTAGGTATCCTACTGCAATGATTTGTAGCAAGATCTAAGCAGATATGCCAACTGGTGATTCGATATTAATCGTGACAAGTGTACTATTATATCTAACAAAGGCAAAATTAATCCTGTAATTTATGAATACTCAATTTTGAGCACACCTTTAAATAGATCAGCAAAAGTACTCGCTTTTGGAGTACTGCTAAATCAATCATTCACATTTGACGGTCACACCGGCTCAATCATTGTGAAAGCTAGCAATGCAGTAGGTTTTCTCAGAAGACGTTCGAGAGTTCAACGACAGTTGCCTGACTAAAACCCTTTTTTGCAGTCTAGTTAGCCCTATTGTCGAATATGCAATTCTTGTACAGGCGCTATATCAAAAAATTTATATTGACCAAATTGAGTATGACCCTTTACATCTACCTCGTTATCAAGACCGCTTAAATCGTTTAAACACTAGAGGTCAAATTTCAAAAATCTTATTTGACGCGAAAATTTTAGCAGGCACCATAGACTTACACTACTTACTAAGCGAACTTAACCTTAACACTAATGACAAACGTGTCAGGCGAGTGAACTTTTTGTCGAACCCTCAACATCGAACCAATTACGGTTGCAATAAACCATTCACTGCAATAAGTAAATGATTTAACGAAGCTTACTGTATGTTTGATTTACATTTGTCTGCAGTATCATTTCAACGAATTTTGCGTAAGAATGATTAATTACTGTTAGAACCTTGACTGTTTTCATGTATAGTCTGGATTAGACGAATTTTCAGAAACAAATAATGTAAATAAATAAAAACTTTACTTGATCAAGGTGAGAATTGAGATTAATTTTTCTGACACATGTATCGCTAACAAAGTGCAAAATTTTTTAATGATAGTCACGTCTTCTTTATACTGGCCCGTGAACTTTTCACATTGCCCCCATAGGTATTTTCTGTCCAAAAGTCTTATGTAAATTATTGATGGTCTAAGCTTGCAGTAAAAGTTTTTAGAGAAAATAACTGGATAAATACGATGGGAAAGTAAAAATTAGTTCGAAAAACATGAATGAAAAAAGATTAGATATAAATATCCCATCCATTCATACCATCATATAAGTAGTCTTTTGTAATCTTTTTATCACGAAAATATTAAATTTATGTGTTTTAATTTAATTGCTTAAGTACACATGCATTCCAAAAAAGGGGATATTTGTGCAATTAATATCTACTCTCAACTAGCACCAAATCATAGCGTTTTTGTTAAATGTGGGGTATTATTCACACTAACTTCCGCCATTAGTACATTCATCCTTCTATCTAGTCCTACAAGCACACACAAGATATTACACATAACTTTAAAATGAATGTTCGTACCTATGTGAGTAAGCCAAGTAGCATTATTTTACTTTTTGTTTTCTGCTTTCATTTACTCTTGCATCTATTTTTAACTTTCACACTGCCAATAATTCATGCTTGCCTTGTACCACTGGATCTATTCATCTTCAACCAAACATTTTTTGGAATTCGATAGTCTTTGCTGAAAATTAGATAAATATCAATTGAGATTGTTCTTGAAAATTATAAGTATTTCATTATATGTATATAAAAGAAAAGGACGATGCAATTTGATAATCTTTTTTCAAAGTAGATATACTAGGTCTGTTCCCGTACTACCATTAATTGCAATTAATTGCAATGAATCGTACTAAAACAGAGTTTTTTAGTCCGTTTTAGTACGCTTCATTGCAATTAATTGCAATTAATCGTAGTACGGGAACAGACCTACTGATAATTTTTAGTTATATTTTAATACAATCATCATGATTGAATAAAGTAATTTTCTCCTCTGAAAGTTGCTCTATGGCTCCAAAGAAAATAAGCGTCCATCGTTTCGGCAAAGACTATGCATGTTTAATTCAAAGAAACTCTAAAAATACATTTAAGTTAACTAATGTAACATCGATATTTGTTTATCTTTTCTGCAGCACGCCGCCCACAGCAAAAAGTTCACCCATGTGAACAGAGTTCTTGTTACCCAGCGACGGGAAATCTTCTAATCGGTCGAGAAAATCGCTTAACGGCATCCTCGACATGTGGCTCACGTGGCCCCGAAAGATTCTGTATAGTATCACATCTGGAAGAAAAGAAGTGTTTCCTGTGCGATACTCGTCGAGAAACTGAACATGATCCAATGTTAAATCACCGAATCGGACAGATTATTTACGCAGATCAACCCGGGTAAGATATTTGGTTATATTGAGCTGAACTAGTTTTTTTTAAATTTTAGGTTTTTTTGGGTATTTTTCACTCCCATTGGTTTTCATATTTCAAATAAAGTAATTTAATGTATCTGAAGCAGCACACAATTACGAGACTGTAAAACTAAATTCTACATATTAGCCGAAATGTGAACAAAAACGAAATATATTTGCAGCACATTATATTTTATTTATTATAATTTATCACAAATGGTTCCGAAATAATGTTTCCCCCTAAATAGTCACCAGCGCTTGGCTAGAACAGTTGATTTTTTTCGATTTCTACATCATAAAACTACCAAACATAACTAATTCTAAGCTCACTTAATATCAGCACTTTCTATGAAGCGTAAAGAGCAGCCAATATTTTTGTAAAGTCAACATGTAACTTAGTGGTGTGTAACTCAGGATCAAGTCAATCAAAAAGAGCCACTCACTCACCTGACCCATGTGCGCCAACACACTTCATTCAATTTGAACTACATACCACACAGTACTTAGTCATTATTAAGAAAAACTACACAAATTGCATTAAAGATACGAGTACATCAGCCCATCATACGCACCTATAGTTGGCATGCCCATTGAGTCGGCCCTGTGATTATATGCTTCACTTCGCATTGAAAGGAACTCATCGCACATAGCTATGAGCTACTGAATGGCCGTCTGAAGGACGGCCCAGACCTATGAGCGATGAGTTGGTAAATTATCGATTTATGGCACAGCTTGGGTGAACGCCATATCATCTATTGATGAAAAGTTCACAAACATGCAAAATCAAATTCAACTGTGGGCTTGTGAACAATAGCACGGTAAATAAGTAAAGCGTTAAATACCAACAGCTGCAGCTCTAGCTATTTCTGTCTCTTGATTGACCCAAAAAAAAAAAAATGGCTCAGTAAGAGGAGCGTGAGAGCTGGTTCGGAGCTGATTCATTTAAAAGAGTAATTTCACCCATCGCATACACATTGTGTACCCTTGAATAGATATAGTTGATTTTCTTTCATGTGTCATAAGCATTGAACAAGTTAAGGCAATATAACGTGTTTTGTTATTAACAGTAATTACTGAAATCACGATATTCCGAGAAAAAAATATCGGAGAGCAAATAAAATACTGAAAAGGTCCGAGCTATAGAGGAGCAGGAAAATAACGCAGTTTTAGGACCTGTAATATACATACACATGTTAGATATACCAGGATATTTCTTATTTTTGTTTGTGGTCTTTTGAGAGTTAGTATTATTAACAGAATCTCAGTGAGTTCTTTCTACCAGGCTTTGCCATTTGATCACTGTGCGGTCACGCTGTGATGATAAAATTAAAAAGTTCACTAAAAACAAAAGCTGTGATTCTTAACACGATATCCCTAACAAAAGATGGTATATTTCCTGCTAATTCAAATCAAATATTCTCATATCTGACACTGATAGCTTGTAACTAGTATTTAAAGTTACAGGTTATCGGTGTCGTCAAAAAAATTTCGTCTATTTCCATTTGTGAATCTTTACTTCCAAATAGCACCCAACGGTATCTCCCAACGCTATGGTATTTTCATATAACTTTGAACTATAAGCTTCGGCACTGTAAGACCTCGTTGAAAAGTCAACAGTATCTTCCACAGAACAGGTAATATTGGCTTTGAGGTCAACTCTGGGCAGGTTGGAAGCTCGCTTCAAAACAAATTAATAGTTTGATATCCAATGCCGATTCGTAAGATAGGATGAATCAGGCAATGAAGAAACATAAAAACAAGGACAAACTAGAAAGAAAATTTGAGGATTTTGAATGCATGTTCAACCAAACGTGCTCCTTATTACGACCAATCTGTAACGAAGTTCAGGTACGACTTTGACCTGATGACTGCTTCAGAAATCATAGGGTTGAACGATTTCCAGGATAACCACTCCTAAGGGTTTCAAAATTTAGAAAATTAAAAACTTGCTACCTATTTTCAAGACAAGATATTTATCGTATGAAAACTTGATGACAACATCCCCTAATGCAAAAACAATGAAAATGCCCGGTGTTGGCAGCACTTGGCTAGTACAACCTTTTTGCGCTCACGATCAATCTAGCCTGTGAATTTTGTTTACATCCGATGGTTATATTGGAAACTGTAGGGATATGTATATGAAAATGTAATGTCAAAGTCCCTTTACTTGAAATTCTCTAGACTTGAAATATCTCCTGCCCTGAAATTATTATTATTATTATTATAAATTATTATTATACAGTCGTTTGAATCCACCATAAAATATAACTCTAGCGGGTCAGAACCACTAGAAAACTGATCTTTGAAGAATTTTGAAGAAAAAAAATATTTTTGTATAATCATGTCAACTATTTCTTACGCAAAGCAATAAAAACCATATCTCGACTATAACATAAATGATGAAAATGTTCAGTGCTGGCAACACTTTTCCAACACAGCAGTAATAAGTCTACCATAGCAAGCTCATGTTAAAATCAACCTATCTTTTGAATTTCGTTTTCATTCGAAAGCAGCAGCGGGTAAACGTTGTGTGAGGCTGCCATTCGAAAAATTGTCAAAACTCGAAAAATTTAAACATTGGTTTTTTATTTTTATTGCAAATGTTTTGCATATAAATATATAATGGAAACATCTGTTGGTGCAATTTTTACGAGCATATATGCTGCTGGAAACCCCGTGTTAGCAGCATAGCCACAAATATATCAAATCTGCTTCACGTTAAGTTAAACCCACCCGGTGAATTTCGTTTCTATTGAATTTCGTTTCCGCTGATAGTTATTTGGGGGAAAAGAATTTTAGGGTTACTACCCTCAAAACATTTCAAGTTTTCAAAACTTCAATATTTGTTGTTAATTGTCATTGCAGAATCATTCCCATTTGAAATTTTAATGACAACATCGCTCAGTAAAGAAATGTCAAAAAATTACAAAAATTGCCATAGCTGGCAGCCCTTTAATACTTTTTTAACGAAATTCCTACGACATTTAGTTTATAATGAGGTGTATTTACTGCGTTTTGATGTTATGACTGGATCGGAAGTAATAGGAAAACAAACTTTATTTTACTGAGCAAATTTACAAGATTTAGGTTACCAAAATTACCATAGCTGGCAATTCTATTCCAATTTTGCAATCGAATTTCTACCAAATGTAGCCTAGAGTAAGGTTCAAGTACTATGTGAATTTCGTTGAAATATGCTGGCTGAATCGGAAGTTCTAGGCCAAAGAGCAGTTTTTATTCGCAATGCATTTTCAAAATGGCACCACCATAATATCACTTATATCAGACCTGCCAACATGTCCTGTAAATTTTATTATGATCGGATTATCCAGTCATTAGTTCTCGTGAGCAGAAGTTTCGAGTGCTAAAAATAAAGGTAATTTGGTGATGAGTTGCCGTTCTTGAGCAACTCAGAAATTTGAAAATTTCTAATTGACATGGTTAAAATTTATCAATACTTTGAATTTGTTCTCAAAAAGCTAAAAATTTTCAGGAGAGTCGATGATTTGAAGGATTTTTCACGCGCCCGCCGTAGCTGCAGGGCTGCCCGCAAAGTTTTAGCTATGTATAGTTTTAGTCAACATCATATACGCTCTGCAAATTTCACGATGATCCAAGGTTTCTGTCAGAAATTATGACAAATCAAAAGTCGAAAAAAATCCTTGCCTACTTTTAGGCACTCCGCGCCCACACAGGGCTCGAAATTTGCAATTGTTTATCATTTACAAGCATAAAACATAACAAGTATTCATTCTCAATACTAATTTTTAACAAAAATGAACTCTGCATAGAAATATAAGGGTACCGTAAATATGCCACGAATGTGCTCAAATAAGCCGTATAGTTTTTGTTATGTGTGTGGATTTTTGAAAAGTGTTGTATTAATTGAAAAGTCTTATTTAGACTATTTTGGTTTTCCAGTGTGCCATCAAGATAAATCCTGGATTCCACTTATATGTTTTAGACATTTGGCATTTGCTAAACTAATAATTTAGACGGAACCTAAAGATCACGTAAGTGATTGTTATTTTTGTTTAACTCAAACAAAGGCAACACAACAAAGTCCAAACACACTATGAAGTACCCAGACTTGCCATTGGCCATCAGATCAATCCCTCATAGTGCCCAATTGCCTATGCTAAAGCGTTCAAATCAACGAGAAAGTAAGAAATCTGGTTCGAGTCGGGAATCTGTTCTCAGTCAGCACACTTATTGACTGAAAGTGATCAAAATAATATCGTACGTGATTCAAATCTGTCTAAAAAAAAAACAGGCTGAGCTTTTAGGGTTGTGGGAACACATAATAACGAATCTACATCTACACATCCGCAAACACTTTACACTCAACACACAGGCACCAAAACTATTATACAATTAGACTAGGTTTTTAAAGAAAAAATTATATTATTTTTGGTTATGTCAATACTGCACTACTAAGCATAAATGTTCTATCGACATTTTAATACTTTCGAGATATTCAATGATTTGTGTTTTGATTTGTACTGGAGATACATATATGGAGAGTGCATTTTTCAATATTGATTTTAAAATACCGCCACAAATTTCAAATAACTAGCAAACACTCGGAATTTCAACGAAAGAGTGTCAACGAAATAATCCAAATCGCCCATGCAGGCGAACCGGGGGCTGATAGGATGTATGCTGGCCAAAAGGTAGCTTTAGGAAACAGCAAAGTTGGATCACCAATTCGGCACATGTGGGAACAATGTGGCCAGATATTTGCGCGAAAATATAGCCCAATTTCAAATTTCCATAGCCCAAAATACCGCCACACCAGATTTACAACTAAATTAATTCATTTAAGCTGATAAAACTATAATATTTAAATCCGTAAAAGCTCTTATTGTAGCACAGAAGTCCTTTGAAACAGTAAAAATTTTCGATACCATATACAGATAAAATGTTATTCACAACGTATTTGAAAAGGGAAAAATGTGATTAAATTACAGCAACTGTGTGGAAATTTTAGAAAAGTCCTTGAAAAAAATAAGTGTAGAAGGGCACTTATTTTTTGAAGGACTTCCCTAGAATGTTCACGCAGAAAATAAAAGCTTGCAAAAATCACTTGCAAATTTGGGTGGCACAAAAATTAAACTAGTATAAGAAACAATTTTAATGGCTAGAAACGCTGCATATTTTATTTAAAATGTAAATATTTTATCCGATTTCATACATTCAAAACTATGAACGCAAGTTTTGAAATAAATGATTTATTCGATTAGACGATCAGCTGTTAACATTATGTTTCGACGTTTAAATACTTTCAAAAGGAGATATACGTCAAACAATTTCACTTGTGGGTCTCCAAGCGACGCTTCGCAAAAAATTGAAGTGTGCTTTGAAATAAAATGAATAATTTGTAAGCATTGACTTAGTTTATGTGAGATCCCAATTTAACCCCGATTCGGGATTATCCCAAACATTGCGTCGAATTAACGGGCAAAAATGGATTTGGATTTTCCGAAATTCGAATTGCGTATATCTATAGAAATTGGTTTTGAGGAATATCTTACATGCAAATAGAAACTGTGCTGTATAAATGTGGCAAGATGAGAAGCTTAGGTTACGTTGAACATTTCAGTTAACGTACGAAGAAGGCAAAAATGAATATGAGAAACATTTAGCGATAGCTGAATATTTTATTAGCTCGTTTTTGTTTTTTCTGAGGCGTCGTTAGAAATCAAGAATGAATTCCACAAAGAGGGTAATGAATAACAAACCAAGTGCACAGCGTTTACCAAAAGCCGCCATGTTGAAAAATCACTTTCATTTACACATTTCATATACTTTCTCAAATACAGTCATCTGGCGTAAACCCAACTGTTAGGGTTTGAGCTGAAATCCGAATTTGACCGTTTATACGACGTCCTGACTGGTATAATCCCAAATCAGAATTAAATTGGGATCTCGCATAAACTAGGTCATAGAGTTTTGAATGACTGCAATTTGAATTCACTATCGGAATTGACAAAAGCTGCTATGGCTTCTTTGGTTTAAAAAAAGACATCATCATTTTTTAAAAAAGACAAATTTTGAATGTCTTCTGGAATATTTGAATTCTAATCACTTTGAATTTGAACTCTCATCACGATCCCGCTTTCGACCCTCAGATTTCGAGGGAACCCACATTTCAAAA